>JAWDGP010003273.1:290000-322500 GCA_033675545.1 Elysia crispata | reverse complement strand
GAGAGGGAGGAAGGAGAGGGAGAAAGGAGAGGGAGAAAGGAGAGGGAGAAAGGAGAGGGAGGAAGGAGAGGGAGGAAGGAGAGGGAGAAAGGAGAGGGAGAAAGGAGAGGGAGAAAGGAGAGGGAGGAAGGAGAGGGAGGAAGGAGAGGGAGGAAGGAGAGGGAGAAAGGAGAGGGAGGAAGGAGAGGGAGAAAGGAGAGGGAGAAAGGAGAGGGAGAAAGAGCAAAAAGAGAGAGCGATAGAGTGAGAAACAGAGAGAGAGGAAAGGGAGGAAGGAGAGGGAGAAAGAAGAAACGAGACAAAGAGGGAAAGTCATAGATAAAAAGAAATGAGGAAAGAAAGGCTGGAGAAGAGACAGAGACAAAGAGAAAATTAGAGAATTTAAGAGAGAGAGAGAGAGAGAGAGAGAGAGAGAGAGAGAGAGAGAGAGAGAGAGAGAGAGAGAGAGAGAGAGAGAGAGGAGATTGAGAGATAGAGAGAGAGATAGATAGATACATAGGTAGAGAGAATCTATAAAGAGAGACCAAGACAAGCTTAAACACTAACACTATACACACACACACCCCTTGACCTTAGCGTAACGGCCATGACCTTTACACCCTCGAGGATTATTCGCTTTTTACCTGGAGAGAATGTACAGTGACAGCCAGCCCTGTGCTGAGAGGTCTAGATCCTGCCTTGCTTGCTGCAGTACATGTATCGATTTAGTATAAGCTGGGGGACAATGGGTGCAAAGTTTGCTCATAAGATTTATAAAAAAAAAGATGAAAAAAATATTGCTTCACTTTCGCTGATTGTGTCGATTTCCGAAGTAAATTATTTTACAGTCAAGGGGGGGGGGGGAGGGGGGCGGTGGAGGGCTGAACCTCCTCATTTCTCATATTGTTTATTATTTTGAAATTCGAGGCGAATATTAGCACACATACATACATACACACCGGGTTAAACACAGGCGCCGGGTTTCGTTTTCAAGTTTCGCTTTACGGGATAATTAAAGCGGGTAACAGGAGAAGGCCTGTAGGTCGACGATGAAGTGCAAACGTCCAGAAGTTTATTCCGAGATTTGAAAACTTAATTATTGTTATATAATGCGCGGGATATTAATAGTAGTTTTCTAATACTGATAGGCGTGTATTACACACGCGAGCTGTTAAAACATTGTCAGCGTTAAAAATTCTGTCGTGAAAATAACGGAACGTACTAACTCAGCAATATTTTGCTTCGCGCAAATTCCATTTGCAAAAATAATGACATAATCAAGAATTATCATTATATTTTTTTTTAACTTTTGAAAATTATCTTTTCGAAGCGATAAACATGATTTGAATTAATCTTTTTTTTTTCTTTTTACCTTTATCTTCTTCTTTTTCTTGATCATTATTTCCTTCTCCTTGTTGTTGTTGGTGTTGTTGTTGTTGTTGTTGTTGTTGTTGTTGTTGTTGTTGTTGTTGTTGTTGTTGTTGTTGTTGTTGTTGTTGTTATTGATGTTGTTGTTGTTGTTGTTCTTCTTCTTCTTCTTCATCATCATCATCATCATCATCATCATCATCATCATCATCATCATCATCATCTTCTTCTTCTTCTTCTTCTTCTTCTTCTTCTTCTTCTTCTTCTTCTCTTTCTTCTTCTTCTTCTTCTTCTTCTTCTTCTTCTTCTTCTTCTTCTTCTTCTTCTTCTTCTTCTTCTTCTTCTTCTTCTTCTTCTTCTTCTTCTTCTTCTTCTTCTTCTTCTTCTCCTTCCTCTTCTCCTTCTTTTCATTCGTTCTTCTTCTTCTTCTTCTTCTTCTTCTTCTTCTTCTTCTTCTTCTTCTTCTTCTTCTTCTTCTTCTTCTTCTTCTTCTTCTTCTTCTTCTTCTTCTTCTTCTTCTTCTTCTTCTTCTTCTTCTTCTTCTTTTCATTCGTTTTCTTCTTGCGGTCACGTTGTAAGATTAAGTCTAGCGTTTAAGCTGAATAGATTGATTGGACCGGCCTGTTTTCTGACAGTGACACAGCCTTCTTTGCGCTGCTTTTCTCTCTTTTTTTTTTTTTTTAACAACGAGAATATATTATCTAAATTGAATGAATTTTGAAAAGAAGATTCATTTCTAGACTAGAAAAAGCGCTTGGCAGGTGCCAGGTTGTTGAAGAGCCAACCTCACGTGTCACATGACGAAGATCCTTTTGTTCAGACTATGGACCCACAGGACATAATACATGGAAGGCTTGGAAGTGCATGGGTTAATCTGTCACGACAGGAGCTTAGCCAGCGCTCCTCCAGGCTCACACGGTCATATGAGCGGCAGAATGTCGGTCACCTGGAGGGTAGTTGGCCTGGGAGGGGAGGAGGAGGAGGAGGGATTGAGAGTACATGTAATTGTCGTGGGAGGAAAAGGAAGGAATGAGGGCGAATCTTTTCCTTTTCAGACATCGGAGGGCTTGTGCCGCAGACGATTGGGAATTAAAGGTTTTTTTTTTTTTGGGGGGGGGGGGAGGGGGGGGTGCATAGGTTTAATAATCTCTCTCGGGATCTAATCCAACTATATGATATATAAAGATGGCTTCTCAATTTTAAAGGCCCTTCTGTGTTCCACACTGCCTTTTGCTTATTCGGGCCTACTAAATAATGATGATGTTCTGACAATACCAGAAATTTTAAATTTTAATTAGTGTCTTCCACAACACTATTCATTTGATCATGTTAAACGAATAGATCGAAACGAACCAAAAGAATTTGAAAACAGAAACTAGAGCCCCTGCAATTTAAAACAACAACAACTACAACAACAACAACAGCAACAACAACAATATCAACGAAACATAAAAGTAACCAGTTTACCTCACATACTTCGCCACCGCTTGCTGATCAATCCTAGATCATTTTTTTTCTGCTGCATCAACTCGAATTTTAAATAAGTAACAAGATATCGCCTGGATGCAATCACTGTTACACGGGGCTAGCAAAAATTATGGAGGGGAAAAAAAGTAGTTGTGGGTGTTGAGGTATCAGATTACTCTCAATTAAAATTCTGGCCGTTTTACTGTTGTGGTTATATCTCTCACCCTCACAGTCACAGCAAGGTGAAGGTCGAAAGACGCAAGATGCGCGAATCACCTACAAGTAGTTCTGGGCAACCTGTTGCGGTGAACACAAATTAGTATTAAGTAGATCTAAAACTCTATATTTATCTCTCTCTCTCTCTCTCTCTCTCTCTCTCTCTCTCTCTCTCTCTCTCTCTCTCTCTCTTTATTTCTGTGTCTCTGTGCCTATCTCTCAATCTCTGTATCTCTCTGTGTCTTTGTGTGTGTCTCTCTCTCTAGATTCCCTCTCTGTCTCCCTCTCTAGCTTTCTCTTTATCTCTGACTCTCTCTCTCTCTCTCTCTCTTTCCCTCTCTGTCTCTGTCTCTGTCTCTCTTTTCCTCTCTGTCTCTGTTTCTCTGTCTCTCTCTCCCTCTATAGCTCTCTCTTTATCTCTGTGTTTCTCTCTTTCTCTCTTTCTCTCTCTCCCTCTCTAGCTCTCACTTTATCTCTGTGTTTCTCTTTTTCTCTTTCTCTCTCTCTCCCTCTCTAGCTCTCTCTTTATCTCTGTGTCTCTGTGTGTGTGTCTCTCTTTATCTCTGCCTGTCTCTCCTTCTCTGTAAGCACTGAACTTTTACCTTTAATGCTAGCACTTATTTCTTTTTCATTTCTTTTTGTTTTCAAAGCAAGAAATCATTTCATAATTTACTTTGGAAAAAAAATACAGAAGTTTGTTGTTTCACTTGTACAATTTTTTCTTTTTATATTGCCCGTAAAATGTTCAGTTGAAAAAAAAAAATATTAGAACTAGACTAAATAAATAATAAACTAGACAATTCGGCTTAATAGATGGCAGACAAAATACACGTGAAGATTCTGGAATGGCAAAACTGATAAACCAAAGCAAACAGTACACCTGAGGGCATTCTTTATCTTGCTCACCACACCAGCAGCTGCTTTTGCACATTTCTCAAAAATCACTGGAAATAGCTTAGCTGAAAGGTCAGGGGTCGTGGATATGACGTCAATACGGTTTAGATCTAGAAGCGTTCCCGTTTTGAGGGATTAATGTCAAGAAAATTTGATCTCTTCATTCCGATATAGATGTGTGTCACCGAGAGCGTTTATCGATAACCAGCTAAACCTCGTAAACCTTGCGGGGAGGTTTGAGCAGCAGATAATCGTGTACTAGTATTACGTAATAACAACAACAAAAACAATAACAACAACAACAACAACAACAACAACAACAACAACAGCAACATCGGTAACAGCAAATAAATAAAAGTGGGAAAAACTGGTTTCTCTGGCTACTTTGTTCCAAGATGTTCCTTTTTTTACCTTTGTCTTTGTGTGTTGAACAGAATTATTAGTTCCTCGAGTCGTCCTGCTTGGTGACTAAAGAAGGTAGTCATCAACTTGCTGAGGAACATATAAACAGAGCACGCTTCAAGAGTAAAAAAAAGAAAGAAAAAAAAAAGAATTTCGGTGTAAGTTTTGAGCAACTAGGTCAGGAAATCTGCAGGATACACATGTATGATGAAATTAAGAAAGAGGTTGGGGTGACGCCTGGAAAAAAAAAAGATGATAAGGGGTCGATATAAACCGAAATGTGAAGTATTGATTGGTTTGAGCCGGACTGAGGACGATGGCGGACAGGCATTAGCTTAGAGCTCAAGTATACAGCTAAGGAATGCCGGAAAGAGTAGTGACAAGGTCAAAAATCCTGACAGATTTTGTCATGCTTAAAGAATCTTTAAAAGTCCAACCTGACCCTTGTTTCGCCCGACTATTCTACTTTCCTAGGGTGTTTTCAGAATCTAATAGCTATTCCATGTTAACAATTATTGTTTAAGATCTGAGGTATAAAATAAATATTGAACAAGTATTGTAATATATATATATATATATATATATATATATTTATATATATACCTGCCATCACCCTCACCCTCCCCCTCCATCTCCCGCTGTGTCCTCCTCCTCCCCCCCCCCATCCCTTTTTCTGCCCCAGGACACCAACATGATGCTGTTCGGCAGCATGCTGGTGGCGGTATCTATCGAGTACTGGGACATTCACAAACGGATCGCGCTCCGAGTCCTCATGGTAGTCGGGTCAGAACCGAGATGGTGAGTATCTGCTTATTGGTGGAGAACCGAGATAGTGAGTACTTGTAAATGCTAGCTCATTGGTTCAGAACCGAGATGGTGAGTTCTGGTTATGCTAGCTTATTGGTTCAGAATATAAATGGTGAGAACTGGTTAAGCCAGCTTATTGGGAATTCTATTTGACAAAGAGTTATGCTACCTTGTTGGAAACCATAAGCTCTATTTAAAGCTGTTTTTAGCGTATCAAGCAATACAGTACGCAAAAATGCACATTGATGTTGTGAAATTTAAAGTATAAGAAGGGAAATATAAAACGTTAACATGATAAAACATTTTACAATAAAGTTTTCTAGTCCTGCTCAGATTTTCGAAATGTTTCTAATTGTTGAACATCACTGACGACCTCCAACAAAGTGACATAATTTTTTTTTTGTGAAATCGCAATCCTTATTGGCAATGTGAGCAAAGTGGTCACAGAATATGCTGTTGGTCGATCAAAAAGAATCAAGATTGGAGAGATCCAACCCTTACAGACCTCTCTAGTGATGTCTTGTTGTGTGAGAGAAGAAAATTACCATTTTAAGTGGCTAGATATTAAGCTTTCATGAGAAGCTGATTCTTTTTTTCGAGTGGATTCTATAATTACTGTTATCTTGATCTAGGATCATGTTTGTTGGCTTATTTTATCGACCCATTCAGGTTACTACTTGACCTGGTGTTATGTGACCGTAAGTTCACTGTGGTCCTCTACGTATCGTCATGTTACTGACCGTAACTTTACCCCGCTCCTCTCTGCTCTGTATCCCCAGGCTCATGCTTGGCCTGATGCTGGCGACCTGGGTTCTCTCTATGTGGATTTCCAACATGGCCACCGCAGCCATGATGATTCCCATCACAGAGGCGGTGCTGCAGCAGCTGGAGGACTGCTCGGCAATGGAGAGTGAGTCTTTGCTGTTTCTTTTGTGTCAGGTCTATGGGAGATGATATTGATAAGTATTTCCTAACCCAGGGACTGCTCGGCAATGGAGAGTGAGTCTTTGCTGTTTCTTGTGTGTCAGGTCTATGGGAGATGATATTGATAAGTATTTCCTAACTCTGAGACTGCTCCTCAATAGAGTGAGTCTTTGCTGTTTCTTGTATGTCAGGTCTATGAGAGATGATATTGATAAGCATTTTCTAACTCTGGGACTGTTCGGCAATAGAGAGTGAGACTTTGCTGTTTCTTTTGTGTCAGGTCTATGGGAGATGATATTGATAAGTATTTCCTAACCCAGGGACTGCTCGGCAATGGAGAGTGAGTCTTTGCTGTTTCTTGTGTGTCAGGTCTATGGGAGATGATATTGATAAGTATTTCCTAACTCTGGGACTGCTCGGCAATAGAGAGTGAGTCTTTGCTGTTTCTAGGGGATATGACAATAATATCCTAGTTCTAGAACTGCTTGTTTCCAGGGTAACTTAGATGGACTCTGGTAGTAGGCCCCTATCTGTTCTTAGCTCTAGGCCTGCTCGACAATTCAGAGTGGATTTTCGTTGTCTTCTGCAAGAGTTGAATGAAACCTGTAAAAATCAATTCTTAACTCTTTCATTGATCTGCAATGTAAGTTTTTTCCCAATTTTTGTTGACGTGTTGATTGTAATGTAAGCTTTTCTTCTTGTTTTCTCCAAGATGTTAAATAATGGAATCTGTTGATATATAACTTTTAGACTGCTCAGCAACAACGTATTTTTATATTTCTCCGAGATTCCACTATTCTCCGTATTGCGTTCTGGAAGCAAGGCTTACCTTTGCTGTTGTAAAGGGTAACTTGAAATACAAATGTCAAATAACAGGCACACTTTTGTAAACCGTGTAGAAACATGATATGATTTTCTTATTTTCTCCCCTTCCATCTCACCTGCACCATGGCTCTCTCGATGTTGTTATGTTTCAGAAGGCAGGCCGGCCTCCATAGAAAATGATTCTTCACAACACAGCGGCTCGAAAAACGGCGTCGGCGTGTAAGTGCAGTACTTGTCATCTCCTCATGGCAATGTTTAAGTCTTGATGTAAGATTGGAATAAGAATTATTTGTCCTAAGATTTATGAATCCATTTTTTCTTTTTTCTCAGAGAATGATATACTCTGTTTGTTTTATATAATGTGGCTCAACATAAAAAACCCACAAAAGTAAAAAAAAAAACAAAAAACAGCAAAAATAAGAAACAAATAAGTTCTGCGTGTAATTGTTACTTTAGTTATTAATTCATAGTATTGTGTGTACATTGCATTTTTTTTTTTTCAAAAGTACCCTTTAAATCTGAAGAATTTCTTCGCCAAAGCTCATATATAAAATGATGGTGCAAACTGATCCTCAAACTAATGTGTAAACTGAATGTGTAAATTGATGTTTAAACTGATGTGTAATGTGAGTGTGTAAACTAAATGTGTAAACTGAATATGTAAACTGATGTGTAAAGTGAGTGTGTAAACTGAATGTGTAAACTGATATGTAAACTGATTGTGTAAACTGATCAATGTGTAAACTGATATGTTAACTGATTGTGTAAACTGATCAATGGGTAAACTGATATGCTAACTGATTGTGTAAACTGAATGTGTAAACTGATGGTGTAAACAGTATGTACATACTGATGGCGTAAATTGATGTGTACATCTCCGGTCCAGGTGTGGGACTCTCGGCTCCAACGAAGCGTTTGACGATCCCGAGAAAGACACGGCGGAGACTCCTCTGCACACCCTCCAGCCCAACGCCAGCACGCAGGCGTTCATCACGTCCAGCGTCAGCCACGGCATCAACGGCTTCCACAACGCCGACATCTGCGACGAGGCGCTCGACCTTGAGCTAGGCCAAGGTGAACACACAAAGCCCGCCAACTTTGCCGGGCTTAGCAAGGGGATGTCACTGTGTATTTGTTACGCGGCCAATATCGGAGGGGTTGCGACCCTTACCGGCACGGGGCCCAATATGATAATGAAGGGGAACACCGACAGGTGAGTTTGGCTTTTAATGATTTTTTTTTAGCTGAATGAAGACGGTGATGGCTTGAAAACATGTAGGACTGAAAGAGAGAGAAAAGTTAGTAAAAATAAAAAGGTGGGAGGTGGAGAGGGCGGGTGAAATATATGTTTTACTTGAGACCGCCTCGTGTTTACTGTCTAAGAAAAAAAAGGAGGAATAAATTTCAAAGATATTAAAACATGGAGAGTCGCATAAATAGCCGGACACATCTAGAAATAAAGAGAGAGAGAGAGAGAGAGAGAGAGAGAGAGAGAGAGAGAGAGAGAGAGAGAGAGAGAAAGAGAGACAGAGAGAGAGACAGAGAGAGAGAGAGAGAGAGAGAGAGAGAGAGAGAGAGAGAGAGAGAGAGAGAGAGAGAGAGAGAGAGAGAGAGAGAGAGAGAGAGAGAGAGAGAGAGAGAGAGAGAGAGAGAGAGAGAGAGAGAGAGAGAGAGAGAGAGAGAGAGAGAGAGAGAGAGAGAGAGAGAGAGAGAGAGAGAGAGAGAGAGAGAGTTTTAGTTCTATTTTAGATGTCTCAGAAAAAGACAGGAATGATTAGTTTTGTATCCTCGCTACTCACCTAAATCTATGGCAGCGGATAGTCCCAACCGTTTAAAAAACTAGATCTAGATCTTGACAATATATGAGCAATGGTTGCTGTGAATATAAGCAAATTCTACTATTCCCAACGACTGTTGTGATGATAGACACTATGAATATCTTTACTAGCGGTGAAGCCTCGATCCAGACTAGTTGTGAAATTAGGCACTTTAAATAATTATACTCGCGGTGAAGCCTCAATTTAGACTAGTTGCGAATATAGACACTGCGACTATCTGTACTGTCTCGTGGTGAAGCCTCGATGTAGACTGATTGTGAATATAGACACTGCGAATATCTACACTCGTGGTGAAGCCTCGATGTAGACTGATTGTGAATATAGACACTGCGAATATCTACACTCGTGGTGAAGCCTCGATGTAGACTGATTGTGAATATAGACACTGCGAATATCTACACTCGTGGTGAAGCCTCGATGTAGACTGATTGTGAATATAGACACTTCGAATATCTACACTTGTGGTGAAGCCTCGATGTAGACTGATTGTGAATATAGACACTGCGAATATCTACACTTGTGGTGAAGCCTCTATGTAGACTGATTGTGAATATAGACACTGCGAATATCTACACTCGTGGTGAAGCCTCGATGTAGACTGATTGTGAATATAGACACTGCGAATATCTAAACTCGTGGTGAAGCCTCGATCTGAACCTCACCTTGCGGTTTTCTTCGTTTCTCGCCAGGCTGTACAAGGCGGCAGACGAGAGGAACCCGATCAACTTCGGCTCCTGGATGGGGTTCGCCATCCCTCTGTCCTTGATCCTGCTGCTGCTGTGTTGGGTCTGGCTGCAGCTCGCCTTCTTTGACAGAGGGTAAGGTCAAGGTCAGGGTGTGAGTGTGTGTGAGAGGGAGGGAGAAGGAATGTTGAGGAGATTAGGGGAGAAAAGCGGGGAAAAAAGAGAGGAAGAAGGAAAAGTTGAGACCAATGAAAAAAAGGTGGGGGGGAATTCGGTAAGGAAAGAAGAGAGGAAGAAGGAAAAGTTGAGACGAATAGGGGGGGGGGGGGGGATGTTCGGCAGGAAAGAAGAAAGGAAGAAGGAAAAGTTGAGAGGAATAGGGGTGGGTGGGGGGGGGATGTTCAAAAGGAAAGAAGAGAGGAAGAGGGAAAGGTTGATAGGATAAAGGAAGGGGTGGGGAGTGAGGCGGTTACGACTGATTTCTATGGACGAATAAAAGAAAAAGAGGAAAGAAGATTGACAATACAATCATGTACAATAAGACCAATAGCTGTAGCCAGTTTTAAGTAAATACAATCTTTCCAAATTCAAATGATAAAATTATACTAAATTCCAAAACAAGGCGACGACGAAAACAACAGCAATAACAACAACGTCACAACAAAAAGTTGATCTACTCAAAGTAAATAAAGTAAAATAACAATAGATGCATCGAATGCAATAGAGAGCTACCATTACCAATGACTATCCAAGTTTTTAATCTTGTTCTCCCCTTTGTGCGTGTCCTGTGCTTGACCAGCTCCTTGACCAAACGTGGCGTCCGTCACGACCCGACCACCAGCAAGAGGATCAGGAGACTCATTCAGGAGGAGTACAACAAGCTCGGACCCCTGGTGTGAGTAGCCACATATGCTCGGACACTTGACCATAACGGGCGACAAATGGACAATCCAACTGGAGCCTATAATTATTATAAGACTTATTCTGTTCCAACCGAGGCTTCCTAAAATACAGGCCAAGTCACTGAAGTGAACAAGCTTTTGCATGTTTGAGTTAAAAAGATCTATTTCTTTTAACTTTTGGGCATAGCTAGGACAGAACTGTTCTCAGAACACACTTATAAGCCAGCCTACAGGCTTAAACATAAAAAAAAATATTATCTAACTGACCTGACTCTACAAAATATTTTGGCATCTCCTTCACCTCAGGTTTGGTCAGATCCTGGTGCTCGTAATGTTTGTGGTTCTCGTTATTCTCTGGATCACACGTGACATTGGCGGGGTCGCAGGCTGGGGGCGGCACTTCAAGAGGTGAGTGGGCGGGCTTCGGAATCAGTCAGTAGTAACGGCTAGTGCTTTATGTACCAAAAATAGTACATGCGCTTTTAATATAAAAAAGTTATTACGCCCAGGAGTTGGGAAATATCATACAGTTAGTAAAATAGTAAAAAAAAAAGCTCACCAAAAGAACCAGTACCAATTTGCTTAATGTTTATGTGAATCTGTTTCATGGATTGATGTGATGCATCATTTGATACAAATATGTATCAACAGTGTTAGCAACAGTCTGTCTCGAGTTATGATTAAAATGCTCTTTTATCTGTGTGTTAATTTGTATCATGACAAAATGTGGTGTGTCATTATGTATAGTATTATGTGTATCCACAGTGTTAGCAACAGCCTGCCTGGTTATCATTAATTTATGCAATATTATGTGTATCCACAGTGTCAGCAACAGCCTGCCTGTGTATCATCATGTATATGTGTATCCACAGTGTCAGCAACAGCCTGCCTGTGTATCATCATGTATATGTGTATCCACAGTGTCAGCAACAGCCTGCCTGTGTATCATCATGTATATGTGTATCCACAGTGTCAGCAACAGCCTGCCTGGTATTCTGGTCGGAATCCTCATGTTTGCCCTGCCGTCCTCCATGTCGTGTGTCCGGTCTTGCTCTGGGGAGTCCCAGCCGGAGAAGCTGGGCGCTTCAACTGACCAAAAGGATAACGGTAAGCAGTTGTCACTGGTCGCCTGTTGTCCAGTGGTCAATGGTCTCTCTTAGATAGGATGTGGCGTGTGTCAACTTCATTAATAATATCATCGCTATTATTGATGATTATGATATTAGAAATAATAATAATAATAATAATAATAATAATAATAATAATAATAATAATAATAATAATAATAATAATAATAATAATAATAATAATAAGAAGAAGAAGAAGAAGAAGAAGAAGAATGATAATTTTGATGATGATAATGATGATGACGATGATGATAATTATAATGATTGTGATAACGATGCTGATGATTACAATGATGCGGATTGTTACCAAAAGCAGCAAGTTACATGTAATAACCAACCGCGATTCGTGTCTTCCTCAGCCCCTGGTGCCCGAGTCAAACCCCTCATGAACTGGGAGTATATGAACCGGAAGATGCCATGGCAGTTGGTGCTGCTGTTGGGAGGAGGTTTTGCCATCTCTGAGGGTTTTGTGGTAGGTCTCATCTGTGTCTCTGTGTCTCTCTGCCTCTCTCTCTCTCTCTCTCTCTCTCTCTCTCTCTCTCTCTCTCTCTCTCTCTCTCTCTCTGAAACACAGATCTTGGCAATAAAAATTCAGTAAATTTCATTACCCTTAGTGGCTTTCGAGGAGATAAAGTAAAAAAAGGAAATTGCCTTTTATAATATAGATATCAATCACAGAAGTGACAGTGATGTTCTCCCAATTTTCCCAACGACGCAGCATTGATCTTGACCTTGACCTTCACAGAAATCTGGCCTGTCCGTGTGGATCGGAGACCAGCTGTACTTCTTCCGCGCCTGGAACGAATGGCTGGTGCTGCTCGTCTTCTGCTTCATCACGGCCTCCGCCACAGAGCTCGCCTCCAACAACGCCATCTGTAGCGTCCTCCTGCCCATCATGGAGGAACTGGTGAGCTCACAGCGCACATCTCTCTCTCTCTCTCTTTCTCTCTCTCTCTCTTTCTCTCTCTCTCTATTCTCTATAACTCTCTCCCTCTCCGCCTCACCCCAGTCGTTCTTTCTCTCTTCTCTCCTTCTTTCCCTCTCTCTCGCCCTCTCCTCTCTCTCCCTCTTTCTCTCCTACAATATTTTAGCAGGTTACCATAGCCTCCAAAGTTTCGTTAAGATTTCCCCCTGCACCCAGATCCTTTCATCTTTATGATCTTTAGGCATCGACAATAAATCAATAAACTAAAAAGCAAAATCCCCCCCCCCCCCTTCTCTCTCTCTCTCTCTCATCCAGGCGCCAAGAATCGGAGCTCACCCCCTGCTGTTCATTATTCCTGTGACCCTGTCAACGTCCTTCGCCTTCATGCTACCTGTAGCCACGCCCACCAACGCTATCGTGTTTACATACGGCCGCCTCAAAACCATGGACATGGTAGGTACTAGGTATACGGGAGGCTAGTGGGAGGGTGGAGACTGAAGGACATACCTAGAGAGAGAGAGAGAGAGAGAGAGAGAGAGAGAGAGAGAGAGAGAGAGAGAGAGAGAGAGAGAGAGAGAGAGAGAGAGAGAGAGAGAGAGAGAGAGAGAGAGAGAGAGAGAGAGAGAGAGAGCGCAAAAGTATGAATACCGCATGAGGCAGTTCCCCCTGGGAACCGTTACATTAATTTTCTTTGGTATGTTTGACGAACGTTCATATCAGCTGTAGATATAGCTGTCTGACAATATAAAATAAGATTAAACAAAAAATAAACAAAAAAATTAAGTATGAATTTTTTTTTTCCTTTTCAATACTTACACAAACAAAATTAATGCTTGCTGATGCTCTTAAAGCCAACTAAGTTTTTTGGACATGACCTTGTTTTCTTACACCTACAAAATTAAGATTGAATAAACCAACCAGTATACTTGTATAAACCGACTCCACATTTAGCCAATCTAAATATAAATGTAATACACTTCTAACCAACCAATGAACGCCTGAAAAACACAACTCTGGGGTGTCTCTTCCAGGCGAAGGCTGGATTGATCCTGAACCTGGCCTCTGTCCCGTGCACCGTGATTATGACCAAGACCCTGGGCGCCGCCATCTTTGATCTGGGTGAGGTTCCCGAGCAGTTTCTGCAGAATGCTACCGCCCTGGTCGCCACTCCGTGAGAGGCGGAGGAGACGGGCCGGATAAGACTGATCTGAGAGACGGGCCGGATAAAACTGATCCGAGAGAAGAACCGGATAAAACTGATCTGAGAGACGGACCGGAGAAAACTGACCCGAGAGCGGACCGGATAAAACTGACCTGAGAGAAGGACCGGATAAAACTGATCTGAGAGACGGACCGGATAAGACTGACCTGAGAGACGGACCGGATAAAACTGACCTGAGAGACGGACCGGAAAAAACTGACCTGAGAGACGGACCGGATGAAACTGACCTGAGAGAAGGGCCGGATAAAACTGACCTGAGAGACGGACCGGAAAAAACTGACCCGAGAGACGGACCGGATAAAACTGAACTGAGAGACAGACCGCAGTAAACTGGCTTGAGAGGCAAGCTGGATAAAACTGGCTTGATATGCGGAGGAGATGGACTAGATAAAACTTATCTGAGAGTCAGAGAAGACAAATCGGATAAAACAGACCTCAGAGACGGAGGAGACGGGCCAGATAAAACTGAGGGACGACGAGATAGAAGCTGTGTACAATTAGAGAGATTGCGGGAGCCAAAGAGAAACAGAAAGAGAAAAGATGGAGAAAGAATGAGATAGAGAGAGCAAGAGAGGAAGAAAGAGAGAGGGGTAAAAGAGCGACAAACACAATATCAGAGATAAAGAGAAATATTTAAAAAAAAAGAGAGAGGGAGAGAGAGAGAGTGAGAGAGAGAGATAGAGAGAGATAGAGAGAGAAAGAGAGAGAGAGAGAGAGAGAGAGAGAGAGAGAGAGAGAGAGAGAGAGAGAGAGAAAAGAGGGAGTGACCAGGAAAAAAAATATTAATGTTTGAAAGTAAAAGAGGACAGAAACTATAAGTTATTTATTGAACCACAACAAAACGCATTGTGTAATCCTGTGAATTGTAAAATTATGTTGTCTTTATCTTCCATGGAGACACGAATCTTGATCTGTTATTGACTGTGTTATTCCATTTTGTTCTTCCATTTTCTCTATGGCTGCTGGTATCATCATCAACTGTATTATCCTTTGCACGCATCGTCGTTATTGGCATGTTTTGATCTTTGTCATCGTCATCATCACCACCATCATTATCATCGTCACCAATGTCATCATCATCATCATCATCGTCATCACCATCATTACCATCATCATCATCATCATCGTCGTCATCGTCATCATCATCATCATCGTCGTCATCATTTTCAAGTTTTTAATCTTTACTAAGAAAAGTTGATACATGTTATTTATTTATAAGATTGTTTTTATGTTGGATTGTCTGTGTATATTTTTAAACTTGTAAACCATTTTGTAGGCCATAAAGCACTGTAAGTCAAATATGTCACCAGGAACCATAGCTTAAAGAGAAGAGAGATCGCATTTTACAAACCATCGCCAACAGAAAATTTTCTTCTTGCCCCTTTTACCCAAAAATGTCCTACATTCTTCTATTGAGTTCGAAGCAACGTTTTGTCTGTCTGAACCAATTATGTAAGCATGATTTCCCCATCAGATAGCCGGACAGAAAAAGGTGTGGTCACGTGCCCATAGTGATTGCGCCAGCCTAAAAGTCCGCCATGATGCCATTTGCCCCATGATCTCATTGCGCCATCATGGCCGCTCATTGTCCGCTCGATGATCTCGCATTGCTGGAGACGGGATTCAGTCTCTATGTTCATTAAAGGCTCTTTGCGGGCTGGGAGAATTCACCCCGCGTTACTTCTGATCACCTGTGATATTAATTATGCGACTTGCAGATCGTCTTCTAATACTGCTAATTACCCCTTTTGCAACATCTTGGCACCGTATCCTTGAGCTTATCTGCATGTTTGCCTTTAAATGGCATGCGTTTATCGGGCTACTACTGTTTATGTTAATTAAGGAAGGTTATTTATGTTCTTGTCAGATTTCAATGAGATTAGATCTAACAGAATGTTTGATATAGTGTGTCATTTCCTCGAATATATAGCCTAGTGGATGACTAGGACGCCACCACAGCTCAAGTCCTGTTTCAAGGGATTGCACGATTGATCCTGGCAGTATGTTTGATATAATGTGTCATTCTCTCTAATATTAAGCTTAGTGGATGGCAAGGACACCACCTCAGCCCAAGTCCTGTATCTAGAAACTATACGATAAGTTGGACTTGCTGAAAAAAGAAACCAAAAACCAAAAACAACAAAAACCCTCACCCCTAGATTACTTGTTTGAATCTCGCTCATTCTCTCAGCACAACCATTGTCTTTCTTCAACATGTTGTTAATAATCACTGTGAATAGAAGAGCATAATAAAGAACCAATGGATGTTAGTTTGATTTATTCCGTCTTTGTGTCTTCTTTCCAAAATATGTGTTCTGTGGATAGTGCCATTCTTGCTGACAAGATTTTTGTTAAAGTGAACGATCAGGAAAGATTTAGGTTTATAATTCGTTATAGGGACTCTACAACCTATTCTGTTTTATAATAGTGATAATGATACTACTACTACTACTACTACTACTACTACTACTACTACTACTACTACTACTACTACTACTACTACTACTACTACTACTACTACTACTACTACGACTACTACTACTACTACTGCGACTACTACTACTACTGCGACTACTACTACTACTACTGCAACTACTACTACTACTACTGCAACTACTACTACTACTACTGCAACTACTACTACTACTACTGCAACTACTACTACTACTACTACTACTACTACTACTACTACTACTACTACTACTACTACTACTACGACTACGACTACGACTACGACTACGACTACGACTACGACTACGACTACGACTACGACTACGACTACGACTACGACTACGACTACGACTACTACTACTACTACTACTACTACTACTACTACTACTACTACTACTACTACTACTACTACTACTACTACTACTACTACTACTACTTCTACTACTACTCTACTACTACTACTGCTACTACTCTACTACCACTACTACCACTACTAATACTACTACTACTACCACTACTACTACTACTACTACTACTACAACTACTACTACTACTACTACTACTACTACTACTACTACTACTACTACTACTACTACTACTACTACTACTACTACTACTACTACCACTACCACTACCACTACGACTACCGCTACCGCTACCGCTACCACTACCACTACCACTACCACTACTACTACTACTGCTACTGCCACTGCCACTGCCACTGCCACTGCCACTGCTACTGCTACTGCTACTACTACTACTACTACTACTACTACTACTACTACTACTACTACTACTACTACTACTACTACTACTACTACTACTACTACTACTACTACTACTATTATGATGATGATGAATACTAACCCTAGATCTCCTACCATTCACTGAGACGGTGCATTATAATAAGTGAAAGAATCTTTAATAATTTATGATAGCAATACTTGTAAAGAATGATAAACTAACGCCATGGAATATCCTTGAAAGCATAATTAGGACTCATTAAATACCCTTATCCTGCCCGATAAGAAAAATAGTAAAATATGAAACAGACTTCTTCATTATGATAGCAATACTTGTGAAGAATGAAAAATGAACGCCATGGAATATTCTTGGGAACACGGCTTAAGTGTGGGACAGTGAGCAATTTTTATTGGTCTTAAAATGCAATGTCAAACAGATCCGTGCAAAATAACGTAAAACAAAAATAATAATAAAAAATAAGGAAAATATAAGGCCGACGATAAAAGATAGATATAGGCTTCATTTAAAACACAAATAATTTGCATAATTTGTAATAGAAATGTGTAAAAGTATGGCAATCAAAGGGCATAAGGCAAAAGTTGAAATAAAACAAACACGTAAGACTTAGTCTTGACAGGTCGTGTTGGAGTGTCAGGCTAAATACAACTGGGTTTGATTCCACTGGTGTGCACGAAACAACGTGTTGCAGTTATCATGAAGAAAAAAAAACAAACACCATATAACATAGCAACAATTTAAGTTAGCCTTTGTTTCTTATGGCACAACAATCTAAGTGCAGTAACTTTGGTCACATTCAACGTTATTGAATGTGAGCTTCAGAAATTGATGATTCCATTTCCTGTTTTATCATGTAAGTAAAAGAACACAGACTAGCATCCAAGAAATCTTGGTTCCTCAATCGAAAAGAAAGAGTCACTAGACCTAAGGATAAGAAAGCACATCTCTAGATGTTTTTATTTTCTTTCATTGTTTTCCCGTCGTCTTCTGACCACCCCCCCCCCCCCCCCCCCCCCCCCCCGCCCTAAACTCTGTTTGGTATCTCCACAGATTCCAGAATGGGCAGGGAGATAGCAAACAGTTTAGCATGTTTAATAATATCTTTGAATAGAATAACATTTTTATATTCAGTGCAACGATTCTCGCTCTACTAGGAGATAAGATGGCCGTCTTTCTATAAATACAATAATAAATAGGTCATCATTAAGGTGGCGACATGACTTAGGCCGCCATTGTTCTGACGGCGGAACATTAGATCATTATTACACATAGACATACACTGCTTAGATCTTCATACACAGAGAGACAATACAGGTCCGCCATTACACTAAAATATTTCATACGTCTTCATCACATTGGCATATTACTAAGATCGTCATTAAACAGAGATATTGCTAACGCAGTCATTTCAACTAAAAAAAAAAATATTATGTAGGCAGTCATTACAGAAAGATATTACCTAGGCTGTCATTAAACTGAAATATTACTTTAGCCGTCATTGAATGAAAAAAAAAAAACACTGCGTAGGCTGTAAGCTACAATTAAAAAAAATATATTACCTTGGCTATCATTAAACAGAGACATCACTGAGGCTGCCAATACAAAGTATGAAGAGAGATATTAACTACACCGTCCCTATAAAGAAAGATTACTTAAGGTGTCATTATGCAGAGAGGCATTACTTACACTGTCATTATAGAGAGGCTGTCATTACATAGAGAGACATTAATTAGAATGTCAATATAATGAAAAATGTTACACAAATGTCATTATATTGAGAAATGCTTCTAAGGCTGTCATGGCATTGTCTAGAAGCAAGATTTAGGCTGTCATTATATAAAAAACACTACTTTGGCTATCATTATATAGAGAAATTACTCAAGTCATTTATGCAGCTGCACAATGTAGATCGTCATCACACCAAAACAAAACTCCAATCTTTCATTATGCAGAGGTATAGCTATAAAGTCATTATACAGAAAAGTGATACATTTTCATTTAGCACACCGTTCTGAGCAAGTAAAATCACTTCTTCACTTGTAAAACATGAACGCTGCATGATACATACATACAATGGCAGAAACCGTGTTGAGATCTAGAAACACAAACCTTTTTTCACTTTTCACTTTTCATTTTCCATTCTTAAAACACAAAAAGACGCTAAAAGATAACAAAAGCTGAGGAGAAGACATAAATTATAAAACAAATTGAGTTATGGAAGTACACTTAAAGTGTATATTTTTACTAAACGCCTGGGTGTGCCTAAGGTTCATCATGGGAATATGACCTGTATCCGGTACATAGTCTGCTAAAAAGTCCCTTCTGTCCAGGCAGGTTGAGGCGGTAGATGAACGATCTACCGGCTATAAAAACAGAGACCGGGAAGAAAAGGATCGGAAGAGAATTCAGGCATATTTTTATGACTTTCAATGAATAAAGAGCAAGTCCACGTTAACTCATACTGTCAAAATTTGTTGATGCTAACCAAAATCTTAAAGGCGTTAATTAATGCATCTAAAAGATAAAGGAGTGAAGTTGGGATATACCCATGGATAAGAGACCACGTAGTGGCGAACAAGGAAATACATAGTGGTATGCCCTTTGCATCAAATCAGTAGGTCGCACTGGGTGGTATCCAGCCACTTGAGACCCTATGGTCCAGGGAGCGGACCTGAAAATGAAAAACAGAGTGGTGTGCCCTTTACATCAAATCAGAAGGTCCTACTAGATGGTGTCAGGTCACTGACCCCATTATGTTTGGACTTGAAAAGGAAATACAGAGTGGTACGCCCTTTGCATCAAATCAGAAGGTCCTACTAGATGGTGTCCAGTCACTGACCACACTATGTTGCGGGGAATGGACATAAAAACGACATACAGAGCGGTGCGCTATTTGGATCAAATCAGAAGGTCCTACTAGATGGTGTCCAGTCACTGACCCCACTACACAGTCTGTCAACTGTCGCTCAGAAATTTCCGCTTGTGCACCTCCACTGTATAACTACATCCTCGAGAGCATCACAGAAAACACATTTATTCATGCATGACAAAACTTTCTAAGGAGAGCTGAAGAAAACCAAACAATTATGGTAAATCGGCAATCTTTAAATTCCTCAGAGCTGCGCATATTTATCAAAATAAACCCTGGAATTCCTCCCCCACACATGACACAAACACAAAGGATATTCAACAACAAATATTTTCTATGCAAGGTCCACGCACATAATTATCTTGTAGAGCCACGCCTCTGGGTCCATATCCCTGATCTCTAGCGCGATCGGGTTTGAGACGAGGCTCCAGGCAGAGCTATTAAGACAGATGACCAACTGGAGTCGTCCACACTTGATACCGTACAGTACCGCTGAATTTCTCACAGCACTATTGAGGCTTATGATCAATGACTTATTAGAGTCGTTCACACTTGCAACTGTCCACTATCATTGACTTTCTCACAATCCTAATCCCGGGTAGCCAAGTATGGTCCTATAAGAAACCAGGGGTTCTTTATTTCTAGGGAAAATATTTCCTACATAACTACACCGCCGTGGGTGTATTAGACTCACGGTCGCCTACTATAGCGTCAGGGTCCGCACTTTGAGACCTGGAGAAAGGCTGTTGCTTCAGTTCAGCTTCTTTACCATCATCTTCGGCTGAACCTGCCGGGACAGACAGAGACCGGTCTTGGGGAGGACGCCGCTTTTTGAAAAATTCCAACAAAGCATTGGAAGCGTCATCTCCGAGTTTCTTGGATTGCGGCCCTTCGTGCGACTCCTCTGGATCGATGTCCACACTGGAACTCTTCTGAGACGCCTGGATGTCGAGGTTGCTGTTCTTGCTGTTCACCCTCTTATACCCACCCTCCCCCTCGCGCGAGTCGGCGTCGCTGACAACATCTGCACCACTGGAACGCTCACCGTCTCCGTGTCTCTTGGAGGAATCTCCCCAGCCGTCGCCGACGACGACCACATCGGAGTACCCAGCCCCGTGCCCGCCAGGAGAGGCGTCTTCGAGAAGCTTCCGCCGGTTCTCCGCGTCCTCCACCGTGACATCCACAATACCGGACTCCCCTACCTCCTTGTCCTTGTCTATCTGCTCCTTGGTGAGTCCGAAGAACTCCGCGTAGCGCGCCATGATGTGTCGGAACCATTCCTGCATCAGCTGGAAGGTCATGGACACCAAGGAGAGGCCGAACAGCAGGTAGAGCGCGCACACTACTCGCTGGGCGTTAGAGTTTAGCGTGTTGGTGCTCTGCATACAGAAATGGGCAGGGGTGGAATAGGTTGGTGGCGTTAATGTATTGTTTAAAATGGGTGGGGGGTTTTCTTCAGATCAACATTAGTGTCTGCATAGCGAAATTTGTGACCTTCTTCGAAAGTAGAGCCACGAGCAATATGATTGTTATTTAGCTCATCGTAACAAATTTGGCAATAAAAATTGTTTACATTAATTAAGATAAATCGATAATGAAGTTTTAAATTCATATTTAGCCTAAATACACAACTTTTCTTGATATTCTTCGCTTTAGACTTTGATCTTGGCATATCAAAATTTAGTAAACTTCATTACTGTGCATGGAGTAGTTTGGAGGAGATAGGGTAGTAAGAAACCGCAATTTCCTTTTATAATATAGAAATACTGATGGAATCTTACGTCACAATTTTGTTTTTTTAAGGAGTCACATTCAGAATATCGCCTTACTTAATGAGGCTACTAGTGGTTCTAAACAGATCAGATCAGGCACGAGTTACCTTTCCTGGCACGAAATCTCCAAATCCTATCGTACTGAGGGTGACGAACACGAAGTAGGAGCCATTCAGGAACGACCACTCCTCCCAGCCAGAGAACAGAGAGGCGCCGATCATCAGGTAGACGAATAGCGTTAGGAAGATTATCGTGATGGGCACTCTGACCTTACAGTCCCTGAACCCGTCACGCTCTGGTGGACAGATGGACAGGAGGTAGACAGATGGACAGGAGGTGGACAGATGGACAGGAGGTGGACAGATGGACAGGAGGTGGACAGATGGACAGGAGGTAGACAGATGGACAGGAGGTGGACAGATGGACAGGAGGTGGACAGATGGACAGGAGGTGGACAGATGGACAGGAGGTGGACAGATGGACAGGAGGTGGACAGATGGACAGGAGGTGGACAGATGGACAGGAGGTGGACAGATGGACAGGAGGTGGAGAGATGGACAGGAGGTGGAGAGATGGACAGGAGGTGGACAGATGGACAGGAATGGGCAGATGGACAGGAGGTGGACAGATGGACAGGAGGTAGACAGATGGACAGGAGGTGGACAGATGGACAGGAGGTGGACAGATGGACAGGAGGTGGTCAGATGGACAGGAGGTAGACAGATGGACAGGAGGTAGACAGATGGACAGGAGGTGGACAGATGGACAGGAGGTGGACAGATGGACAGGAGGTAGACAGATGGACAGGAGGTGGACAGATGGACAGGAGGTGGACAGATGGACAGGAGGTAGACAGATGGACAGGAATGGGCAGATGGACAGGAGGTGGACAGATGGACAGGAGGTAGACAGATGGACAGGAGGTGGACAGATGGATAGGAGGTGGACAGATGGACAGAAGGTAGACAGATAGAAAGGAGGTGGACAGATGGAGGGAGGAGAGATCGCAGATGAGTTTGGTTTAAATGAGTGAAACAATCACAGACAGTTGGAGGGAGGAGAGATCGCAGGTGAGTTTGGTTTAAATGAGTGAAACAATCACAGACAGATGGAGGGAGGAGAGATCGCAGATGAGTTTGGTTTAAATGAGTGAAACAATCACAGACAGTTGGAGGGAGGAGAGATCGCAGATGAGTTTGGTTTAAATGAGTGAAACAATCACAGATAGTTGGAGGGAGGAGAGATCGCAGATGAGTTTGGTTTAAATGAGTGAAACAATCACAGACAGTTGGAGGGAGGAGAGATCGCAGGTGAGTTTGGTTTAAATGAGTGAAACAATCACAGACAGATGGAGGGAGGAGAGATCGCAGATGAGTTTGGTTTAAATGAGTGAAACAATCACAGATAGTTGGAGGGAGGAGAGATCGCAGATGAGTTTGGTTTAAATGAGTGAAACAATCACAGATAGTTGGAGGGAGGAGAGATCGCAGATGAGTTTGGTTTAAATGAGTGAAACAATCACAGACAGTGGGAGGGAGGAGAGATCGCAGATGAGTTTGGTTTAAATGAGTGAAACAATCACAGACAGATGGAGGGAGGAGAGATCGCAGATGAGTTTGGTTTAAATGAGTGAAACAATCACAGATAGTTGGAGGGAGGAGAGATCGCAGATGAGTTTGGTTTAAATGAGTGAAACAATCACAGACAGATGGAGGGAGGAGAGATCGCAGATGAGTTTGGTTTAAATGAGTGAAACAATCACAGACAGATGGAGGGAGGAGAGATCGCAGATGAGTTTGGTTTAAATGAGTGAAACAATCACAGACAGTGGGAGGGAGGAGAGATCGCAGATGAGTTTGGTTTAAATGAGTGAAACAATCACAGACAGATGGAGGGAGGAGAGATCGCAGATGAGTTTGGTTTAAATGAGTGAAACAATCACAGACAGATGGAGGGAGGAGAGATCGCAGATGAGTTTGGTTTAAATGAGTGAAACAATCACAGACAGTTGGAGGGAGGAGAGATCGCAGATGAGTTTGGTTTAAATGAGTGAAACAATCACAGACAGTTGGAGGGAGGAGAGATCGCAGATGAGTTTGGTTTAAATGAGTGAAACAATCACAGATAGTTGGAGGGAGGAGAGATCGCAGATGAGTTTGGTTTAAATGAGTGAAACAATCACAGACAGATGGAGGGAGGAGAGATCGCAGATGAGTTTGGTTTAAATGAGTGAAACAATCACAGACAGATGGAGGGAGGAGAGATCGCAGATGAGTTTGGTTTAAATGAGTGAAACAATCACAGATAGATGGAGGGAGGAGAGATCGCAGATGAGTTTGGTTTAAATGAGTGAAACAATCACAGACAGTTGGAGGGAGGAGAGATCGCAGATGAGTTTGGTTTAAATGAGTGAAACAATCACAGACAGTTGGAGGGAGGAGAGATCGCAGATGAGTTTGGTTTAAATGAGTGAAACAATCACAGACAGATGGAGGGAGGAGAGATCGCAGATGAGTTTGGTTTAAATGAGTGAAACAATCACAGACAGATGGAGGGAGGAGAGATCGCAGATGAGTTTGGTTTAAATGAGTGAAACAATCACAGACAGATGGAGGGAGGAGAGATCGCAGATGAGTTTGGTTTAAATGAGTGAAACAATCACAGATAGATGGAGGGAGGAGAGAGCGCAGATGAGTTTGGTTTAAATGAGTGAAACAATCACAGATAGATGGAGGGAGGAGAGATCGCAGATGAGTTTGGTTTAAATGAGTGAAACAATCACAGGTAGTTGGAGGGAGGAGAGATCGCAGATGAGTTTGGTTTAAATGAGTGAAACAATCACAGATAGATGGAGGGAGGAGAGATCGCAGATGAGTTTGGTTTAAATGAGTGAAACAATCACAGATAGTTGGAGGGAGGAGAGATCGCAGATGAGTTTGGTTTAAATGAGTGAAACAATCACAGACAGTTGGAGGGAGGAGAGATCGCAGATGAGTTTGGTTTAAATGAGTGAAACAATCACAGATAGTTGGAGGGAGGAGAGATCGCAGATGAGTTTGGTTTAAATGAGTGAAACAATCACAGATAGATGGAGGGAGGAGAGATCGCAGATGAGTTTGGTTTAAATGAGTGAAACAATCACAGACAGATGGAGGGAGGAGAGATCGCAGATGAGTTTGGTTTAAATGAGTGAAACAATCACAGACAGATGGAGGGAGGAGAGATCGCAGATGAGTTTGGTTTAAATGAGTGAAACAATCACAGACAGATGGAGGGAGGAGAGATCGCAGATGAGTTTGGTTTAAATGAGTGAAACAATCACAGACAGATGGAGGGAGGAGAGATCGCAGATGAGTTTGGTTTAAATGAGTGAAACAATCACAGACAGATGGAGGGAGGAGAGATCGCAGATGAGTTTGGTTTAAATGAGTGAAACAATCACAGATAGATGGAGGGAGGAGAGATCGCAGATGAGTTTGGTTTAAATGAGTGAAACAATCACAGATAGATGGAGGGAGGAGAGATCGCAGATGAGTTTGGTTTAAATGAGTGAAACAATCACAGACAGTTGGAGGGAGGAGAGATCGCAGATGAGTTTGGTTTAAATGAGTGAAACAATCACAGACAGATGGAGGGAGGAGAGATCGCAGATGAGTTTGGTTTAAATGAGTGAAACAATCACAGACAGATGGAGGGAGGAGAGATCGCAGATGAGTTTGGTTTAAATGAGTGAAACAATCACAGACAGTTGGAGGGAGGAGAGATCGCAGATGAGTTTGGTTTAAATGAGTGAAACAATCACAGACAGTTGGAGGGAGGAGAGATCGCAGATGAGTTTGGTTTAAATGAGTGAAACAATCACAGACAGATGGAGGGAGGAGAGATCGCAGATGAGTTTGGTTTAAATGAGTGAAACAATCACAGACAGATGGAGGGAGGAGAGATCGCAGATGAGTTTGGTTTAAATGAGTGAAACAATCACAGACAGATGGAGGGAGGAGAGATCGCAGATGAGTTTGGTTTAAATGAGTGAAACAATCACAGACAGATGGAGGGAGGAGAGATCGCAGATGAGTTTGGTTTAAATGAGTGAAACAATCACAGACAGATGGAGGGAGGAGAGATCGCAGATGAGTTTGGTTTAAATGAGTGAAACAATCACAGACAGATGGAGGGAGGAGAGATCGCAGATGAGTTTGGTTTAAATGAGTGAAACAATCACAGACAGATGGAGGGAGGAGAGATCGCAGATGAGTTTGGTTTAAATGAGTGAAACAATCACAGATAGATGGAGGGAGGAGAGATCGCAGGTGAGTTTGGTTTAAATGAGTGAAACAATCACAGATAGATGGAGGGAGGAGAGATCGCAGGTGAGTTTGGTTTAAATGAGTGAAACAATCACAGACAGATGGAGGGAGGAGAGATCGCAGGTGAGTTTGGTTTAAATGAGTGAAACAATCACAGACAGATGGAGGGAGGAGAGATCGCAGATGAGTTTGGTTTAAATGAGTGAAACAATCACAGATAGATGGAGGGAGGAGAGATCGCAGGTGAGTTTGGTTTAAATGAGTGAAAAAATCACAGATAGCGAATAGAAGGTTGGTGTGAGCATATTGATTATTTTAGAGCTTAAAGCTTCTCGTTTTGCTCATGCTGTGGTTGCTATTGTTTTTTAAAACAAAACAGGAAAATGTCAGATGCTTATTTCTCTCTAATGATTCTTAGATCACAATTTAAAAAACAAAATCAGTTTTAAAAAAGCAGAATGTCTTCGAATGTAAAGAAAAAAAATTGATTTAGTTGCATCAGATCTTAATGTTCTCAAAGACAACAGCGAAAAAAAAACCCCGAGCTATAGAGTTAAGGTTTGATTAAACAAATCTAGGGGTAAAGAAAGGGTTTTTAGTCATCCTTGATATCTCCGCAGTTATTATCTTGTTATAATATTTTCAGAAAGTATATTTTATATATAGAGAAGAAAAGAAGCATTGTCCTCAGAAACTCACTGTCGTTCTTTTTCTCTTTCACGAGACACAAGAGTCTGGCATGCTGCCACAGGAAGCGGAAGCAGGCAGCCAGGAAGTGACCAATGTTGGCCAGGCACAACAGCATCATGGGAATCCCTATCAGGGCGTAGAACATGCAGGCCACCTTGCCCTCAGGCGTTGTGGGCACGATGTCTCCATAACCTGGGAGAAGATGTGAGTATGGGGGGGGGGGGGGGCGATAGGACGAGATAAAAATATCCAAACAGTCGGACTGAAGTTGTGGTATTTTTGATAAGTGGATATCTACAAACCACTTTGTCTTCAGCAGGGTCGAAGCGGCGTCAATGCAAATTTAGAGGAGATGGAGACGCGCCTTTCTGACTCTCAAGCAAGAATGAGTGTCGTTGTAAGCGCTCATAAATATTCGAGTAGTTATGACAACGGCCAAACAGTCGGGGCAATGTTATTGCAAATTATTTTAACATGCAAATAGATAGGGTGGCGGTCATACAGACGGACTTCGCAATTATGTTATACATAGTTTTAACTAACCAATGTTTTATAATAATGGCCGCAAGTTGAGGGCAAGGATTTATGCTACCCTGAAAATATCAAGTAAGTGTTGTGTCTGACTCAGCCAGAGAAATGATATTAGACACTTGGATTACATCTAAATGTAATATCAAAAAAACCAGACAAACGTTATGAGGCCTACGCTCTCCTCATCTATAGTTGTGACTACAACAACACAGAAGGTCAGAGCATTATAGATTTTACCTATAAATGTGATATTGAATATAAAAACCAGACCAACGTTACCGTACCTACGCCCTCCTCAACTATAGTTGTTACGACAACAATACAGAAAATCAGAGCTTATGGATTTTACCTATAAGTTTGATATCGAAAGTAAAACTAGACCTACGCCCTTTTCACCTACTGTACAGTTGTGACGACGGCAAAACAGAAAATCAGAGCACATGGATCTTATATGTGATATCGAAAGTAAAATCAGACCTACGCCTTTTCACTTACTGTGCAGTTGTGACGACAACAATATAGAAAACCAGAGCACTTGTTTGGATTTTACCTCTAAATGTGATATCGAAAGTAAAACCAGACCTACGCCTTTTCAATTATTGTGCAGTTGTGGCGACGATAGCAATATAGAAAACCAGAGCACTTGCTTGGGTTTTACATCTAAATGTGATATCGAAAGTAAAACCAGACCTACGCCTTTTCACTTATTGTGCAGTTGTGGCGACGATAGCAATATAGAAAACCAGAGCACCTGCTTGGGTTTTACATCTAAATGTGATATCGAAAGTAAAACCAGACCTACATTGTGGCACGTGTGTCCTCCTCACCTATTGTCGTGACGACTGCTACACAGAAGAGCAGCGCTGTGGCGTATGACCAGCTCTGGTCCTGCTGTGTCTGAGCGGCAGCCGCTGCAGGAGCGTCAGTTGTGTCTGATGTGTTGATGGTGGCGGCAGTCGTCACGGATGGCGCTGTCGTGAGGCCAGGCAGGGAGTGCTTCTTCACTATCTGAGGCCAGAGAAAGAGACAATCAAACACAGTACGTAATGCCACGAAAAAGAAATTATTATTATCATACGGGAAATTGTAAAAAAAAATATTCTACATCTTACAAAACTAAACTTTTATTTGAAATAGGCGTTTATTACTTTAAGACGTGAATAAAACTCGAGCGCTCCATCCAACAACCCTGTTTCTCTCATTTTTATTTTCTTACTTTCGCTTTCTTTCTGCCTTAATCTCCTTACGTTTTCTTTTAATTATTCTACTCCTGTGTATTTCTCTCCCGATTTAACATAATTTTCTGCTTGCATTTCTTGGAAAAAAAAAAAAGCAAAAACAAACCAAAATCAGCTTTTACTTTCGTTTCACCCATATTTTATCAAATGTGGGGTTAAAAAATAAAACAAGTGTTAACCCCACCCCCACCCCCCACCTAACCAAAAAAGAAACCAACACACACAATGTACCTCCAGCAGTCCTCTCTCAAAGCCCTCCAGGTCAGCCTTGATGTTTTCATGCCAAAGGTCAAAGTAGAAGACGTTCAGTTCGATTGTTGTGTTCCACATGTTGGCCAAATACTTCTCCCTGGTGGGGAAAATTCGAAAACAAGGTTGATAGATTTGTAATTTATTCACCGTAAAAATTATGAAAAAAAGAGGGAAAAGGGTGTGAGAATTAGCAGCAAATCGATATAATTTTCTTTTAGTCAAAAAACAATAGGATCTTTTTTTTCCTTAAGTAAAGTCGGTAATGAAAGCCATGATTTTTTTTTCTCACTCCAACCACATTGGTCTCTCTCCAACCACTTTGGTCTCACTCCAAGCACATTGGTCTCTCTCCAACCACTTTATTCTCACTCCAAACATATTGGTCAGACTCCAACCACATTGGTCTCACTACAACCTCTTTGGTCTCACTCCAACCACTTTGGTCTCACTCAACCAGCTTGGTCACAATTTAACCACATTGGTCTCACTCCAACTATTTTGGAACTCAGCTTAAGACGATCAAATTCTTGGCGAAAAAAAAAAATCACTCATTTTTTTTCTCCAAAGATTGCCTGTTTTGGGAAGTCGGAATTTAGGCCCGGGTTATTGCCCCTCTTTCTGAATGAGCGCCAAAGCCATGAGATTAGCCAGACTTCTGCTCTATTCAGTTCTGCTGCGCATTCATGTGAGGTGAATAGAGCTTGAGCGTGTTCATGGATGGATGTTTCATTATAGAGTCCAAGCAGGAAATATTCAAGATATTATTTTGCTAATCTCGTGTCTCTAGGAGAGAAAAATGTCACGTGAGATGAAGCGAAACAAAATCGAAATGTTAAAACAGATTGAGATGAAGGTTCCGATGTTAAAACAGATTGAGATGAAGGTTCCGATGTTAACAGATTGTGATGAAGGTTCCGATGTTAACAGATTGAGATGAAGGTTCCGATGTTAACAGATTGAGATGAAGGTTCCGATGTTAACAGATTGAGATGAAGGTTCCGATGTTAACAGATTGAGATGAAGGTTCCGATGTTAACAGATTGAGATGAAGGTTCCGATGTTAACAGATTGAGATGAAGGTTCCGATGTTAACAGATTGAGATGAAGGTTCCGATGTTAACAGATTGAGATGAAGGTTCCGATGTTAACAGATTGAGATGAAGGTTCCGATGTTAACAGATTGAGATGAAGGTTCCGATGTTAACAGATTGAGATGAAGGTTCCGATGTTAACAGATTGAGATGAAGGTTCCGATGTTATGGATACAGACGTTGCAACCTACGAAGAATCGGAATTCTTATTATTACGGACGTTTTAAATGGACGATGGCTAGAAACTCTGAAGGGAAAGAAATTCCTCATGAATAAAAGAAAAACTTGAGCACACAGCGGAAAAATAAAAGCCTGGCAGGAAATTTACCGCATCCCATAAAGGTAATCTTCATATTAATATCGAGGAGAGATAACTATGTTCCTCACATGTCATAGAGATTTTCGGATAA
The DNA here is from genome assembly GCA_033675545.1 of Elysia crispata. Lineage (NCBI taxonomy): Eukaryota > Metazoa > Mollusca > Gastropoda > Plakobranchidae > Elysia > Elysia crispata. The sequence continues at coordinate 292,548 of JAWDGP010003273.1, read as the reverse complement.
TGTAGGTAGAAAATCTCTCGAATTTTGTGTAAGAGATGGCAGATATGAAATTATAACGAAGGGCGCTAGGCAAAAAAAGACAGAGTGTCTGAGATAAAGACAGAACAGAGAGATTAATAGCTGGAGATAAAGAGTCTCAAACAAAGAGAGAGAGAGAGAGAGAGAGAGAGAGAGAGAGAGAGAGAGAGAGAGAGAGAGAGAGATACAGACAGACAGACAGACAGACAGACAAAGACCTTAGCTTCAACACATCCTCGTCCATATTGCTGTATTCTTGGAGAGAGGAAAAGATAGAGAGAGGGACACACACACACAGACCTACAGACTGACATATAGACACACAGACAGACAAAGACCTGAGCTTCAACACATCCTCCTCCATATTGCTGTATTCTTGGAGAGAGGGAAAGATAGAGAGAGGGAGACACACACACACACACAGACATACAGACACACAGACAGACAAAGACCTGAGCTTCAACACATCCTCCTCCATATTGCTGTATTCTTGGAGAGAGCAAAAGATAGAGAGAGGGACACACACACACAGACATACAGACACACAGACAGACAAAGACCTGAGCTTCAACACATCCTCCTCCATATTGCTGTATTCTTGGAGAGAGGAAAAGATAGAGAGAGGGAGACACACACAGACATACAGACACACAGACAGACAAAGACCTGAGCTTCAACACATCCTCCTCCTTATTGCTGTATTCTTGGAGAGAGGTAAACAGACACACAGACAGACAGACTGACATACAGACACACGGATAGACAAAGACCTGAGCTTCAACACATCCTTCTCCATATCAGTGTATTCTTGGAGAGAGGGAAAGATAGAGAGAGGGAGACACACACACAGACATACAGACTGACATACAGACACACAGACAGACAAAGACCTGAGCTTCAACACATCCTCCTCCATATCGCTGTACTCTGGGAGGTTCGGGGACAGCCGGACATCCAAGGGGGTTCCTACAGCTCCAACTGTCGAGGGGGTTGTTTGGGGCTCGAGCTCATGCGACTCCAGGTGTGCGAACAGAAATGCTCCAAAAATGACGTAGGCGGCCACTACGCATGTCAGCCCCACTTTGGATAGCGTGAACACAATGAATTTCTGGTACCAGATGAGAAAAAAATGGTTGGAAGGGAGGAATTTTTGTGAAATCCTGCCAAAAGTATTTAAGGACACAAAACATCTAAAATGGATTTTATCTTTATATCAAGTTTCATATGTGTAACCTATGCATGATAGGCAAATTTTTGTTGTTTTTTGTGCAAGTAAATATTTATATTTCAAATGATTGTTTCATTGAAAAAAAGAATGTTTAAATGAAACTCGAAAACAAAAATCGTAGAGAGATACAGTATGTTTTTCATACTTAATCTTCTCTCACAGATAGGACGTAAATGTCATGAAGACATTTGCGTCACATGACACAAGATAAAAACTCCACCAGAGTTAATTGACAAACTAGGTCTATATTTTTTTTAATCAATAATATTTTCTCCTCAGCTTCAATTCTTTAGTCTGGTTGTGAAATACAAACTTCATTGCTTCAATGTAAAAAAAAAAACAAGAAACATGTTTCTAAACAGCTCAAAGCAATACTGAACATTCATTTGTTTTCATATCTGTGCTGATTTATTAATGCGCTTTTCAAGTGTGGACAGGCGTGTTTCCATGAGTGATTCATTTTGCTTTCGTACTTTTTTTTGGACGCTTTGTTTGTTTGTAATTTTGATTTTATTTTTCTGTTTTATTATTTTCTTCCAATAACAATCATAAAAAGTCATAAAATGCAAACAGAGCCAACGGACCGTGCATATTGAATGGGGTATTTTCCATGCAAAAAATAAACAGAACCCAAAACAAAACAAAACAAAAACAATAAGGAATATGTGTTTTTTCCTTCTTTGCCGATGTCCTTGCCGCGATTAACTTCATGGTGAAGGTGCGCCATCTCACCTTACTGGCCCACTTGGCTTTCTTCGTGAGGCGCTGCATCCGGGTGAGTCTCACGGCCGCGTGAACCCCGACCGCCGCCGACCGGAACCGATGAAATGGCGACATGGTCTCCGGATCTCTGGAGGAGATTTTGCTGGTGTCCGCCACGGAGTAGGCCGGGGGCTGCTGGGAGGAACACACTGTGCTCATGGTGTTCGCCCGGTCGTCGTAGGGAAACCCGTGACTCGGGGACGACGGGAATTTATCCAGCGACCTTGAAGGTGACGCGATGACCTCGCTGTGGACAAAATTCTCCGATGGTTTCGGCGCGCCGGGTTTTTCCATTTCTTCGATGTTCGGGGCGTCCTCTTCTGTGGCAGCGCGGGGTGGCGTGGAGGCGAGGTTAGACGGATATGGGCACTGGATTGATGGGGCTACCTCGAGAATGGCCGGGGGCGTGTCGGAGAGAAATTCACCATCGTCTTCTGCAATGAGGGGACACCTGGTGTCCGACGGTAGCAGGGTGTGATCGCTCAAGCTGTCGTTGTCCTCCGGATAGTCGTGGTAAGAGTCAATGCTGGCAAGTCGTGC
>JAWDGP010003273.1:272500-280000 GCA_033675545.1 Elysia crispata | reverse complement strand
CTAATTATGTTTGAAGTGGTCCTCCTTCCCCTCCATCCCTCCCCTAACCTCCCTCTCCTCCTCTTTTTAGGCTATGAGGATATGAAATCAAGCTTTGTCAATACTGCTCAACCTCAACAACTGGTCGCTGATCTCAAGGATCCCATCACAGCAGCCAATTCCGAACAAAACCATCCCCGAGTTTCTCTGAGTGTTGGCAGATTGATTTCACAGGATGCGCTGGAAAGACACGCAACAGCACAATAAAGTATGACCCTGCGCTCATTTAAAAAAAAAATTTTCTATTTTTCATGTCTTATTGAAGGTTTTTTTTGGGTTATCAAGAGCGGTTAACTCTATATCTAGCCTTGCCAAGGAGCATAACTCTGAATAAATCGACCCGATTGAGTTATCTAGAGTAGTTAGCGGTTCACATCCGATTCAGCAAGTGTGACCGTTTAGAGTGCAGTGAAGGTCAGAAAAGAGATGCGGCCATTAAAAGCTGATGAGACAGATAGCAGTGCGTGGCTTTTACTGTAGTAAATGTCAGCGTTTCTGTGATGTGGGGTCAGCAGTTTGTCACCGAGTAAATTCCAAGCTTTTTTCTCCTCAGTTTGTTTTGTAGGCGTCGGACAGGGAGATCAAACTGAGGGAAAATTATGTGAAAAAAAAAAAAAAGCCGATTTGTGGTGGAGATATAGAGAGGAGGCAATAGAGAGCAACAAACTGTGACAGTTGGCAAGTGAGAGAGAGATTTTGAAATGTGGGGCTCAGAAATATGCATATAGAGATAGATAAAGATGGAGAGATTAGTTGCATTGAATAAAAATGGTGAGAGAGAGAGAGAGAGAGAGAGAGAGAGAGAGAGAGAGAGAGAGAAGGATAGGGAGAGATAGACAGAGAGATGGATTAGGAGAACTAATGTGTATAACGAAAATTAAAGAGATAAAGAAGAAATATGGTGGTATACTGGTCATCGGCATAGATAAGTGAGCGTAAAGACAATTTAAAAAAAGAAAAAGAGAAAAAGAAAATAAAGAATCAGATTTTAGAGATGGCCAAAAAAAACCGTCAGAGAGAGATAGATCGAAAGAGAGAGAAAGAGGGAGGGACAGAGAGAGGGACAGAGAGAGAGAAAGAGAGAGGGACAGAGAGAGAAAGAGGGAGGGATAGAGAGAGAGGAAGAGAGAGAGAGGGAGGGACAGAGAGAGATAGATAGATAGATAGATAGATAGATAGATAGATAGAGAGAGAGAGAGAGAGAGAGAGAGAGAGAGAGAGAGAGAGAGAGAGAGAGAGAGAGAATCAGACCCAAAAATCAAAGATATATAAAATGACGGAGAGAGATTGGACAGACAGACGAACGGATTTAATTAAACAAATCAAATCGAATATTTTCTCGCAGTGAAAATGGGTGATCTCAACTAGCGATTACGAATATTCAGAATCGTCGATCATTACCCAAATCATTTCACGAATGCTTCACATTCCTGTGTACTGTATGATGACAGCAGCAGGCTGGTTTAGACCAACAACGGTAGGAGAGAATCGAGATTTGTCGACAGTTAGTCTGTCAATAGTTAGTGAAGTTGACTGTCATCAACCGATAGGTCTGACTAGCCGAGTTATGGCAGAGATGGCATTTGAAATGTTAAAAATATATTGAACTTTTCACACCATTTACGAATAAAGAATGTAGATTAATCGGCTAAGAGAAGAGGGACAGAATCCGATAGTCAAATGATCAATCGATTGATAAGATTCCTTGGCCAAAGAAGTGATACTACCGGGTTGAGCTGCTAGGATCTTTATATAAAACTTTTAGAGAAGGCATTTGAAATAAAGAAAAATGAAAAATATTCATACTACCTTAGACCAAAGAATGCAAGTTGAAATACTCAAAAAGTGGATATGGGCCAAAACAGTAGAATCTCCTGCCTGAGCTGCTAGGATCTTTATTTGAAACTTTCAGAGATACATTTGAAATGAAGATAACAGAAAAATACCAGTTCTGACCAAAGACTGCAGGTTAAATCACTCAGAAACGCGGACATTGACGAAAACCGTAAAATGTCCGGATTAGAGTTGCTGTGATTTTTATCTGAAACTTCATAAACTTGTTCATAACAGATTTGCTAAATGTGTTGGTCATTATAGAAATCCATAAAGATTGATTCAATCACACGTTTTGAAAGAGGCACATGACTTAAAAATAACAACCTCTTTGACTGCCCTTTCACTCCTATTCCCTGCCTATCCTAGAGCCCTTAGAGCGATGGTTGCTGTATGAACAAAATAGAACGGAAATTCGACTATGCATGGGACACAAAACATTGCGCAAACCCAACAGAAAGACAAGGCCATGGGTCGAGATGGCAAGGCTTTCTCTCCTACGATGCCCCCGACCTAAATTGAAGCTCAGTTGATGGAGGTTTTTAAGTTCCTGTATCTAGATCTACACCCTGTGCTTGGCACGGTCAGTGTGTGCCTATCAAGCTCTACTCCCCAGTGATCCTGATACCCACTCTGCTTTGGGATTGTTGAAAAGAAAAGCAACAATCAAGTTTAAGAGAAAAGATTCGCACAGAAAAATAGACTCCTACCAATTAATTTTGGAATCTTGTTCCTGTATCTAGATCTACACCCTGAGCTAGCTTGACACGGTCAGTTTGTGCATATCAACCTCTACTCCCGAACGATCGCTGATACCCACTGTTCTTTGGGACAGTTGAAAAGAAAAATCAGCTATCAACTTTAAGAGAAAAGATTCCTAAATAAAATTAGACTCCTACCTTTTAATCTTGGAATCTTTTTCCAACAAGAAAGGCCCATTCCACCTTCAATGTAAATATTGAATGGCAGCCTCGAATTTATTTTTGAGGAAAGATCGAAGACAAAATCAACAACCAATTTTAAGAAAGAAGACTTCTGTTGAAAACACACTCATGAGTACTAAATTCGGATTTTTGTTCCAATAAGAAAGTCCCATCCCACCTTAAAACACAAAGATCGAATCACAGCCTCGCGTTGATTCGTCTCAGTTGCACTTCCGTTACAGCACTCATCTCTTATTCATACATCAGGACATCAGCACTAACAGAAGAGGACACCACCGCTCAGTCCTCAACACTCTGATGCTGACGGAGCCGATGAATAATTTATTCATACATTAGGACATCAGCACTAACAGAAGAGGACACCACCACTCAGTCCTCAACACTCTGATGCTGACGGAGCCGATGAATAATTTATTCATACATTAGGACATCAGCACTAACAGAAGAGGACACCACCACTCAGTCCTCAACACTCTGATGCTGACGGAGCCGATGAAGAATTTATTCATACATTAGGACATCAGCACTAACAGAAGAGGACACCACCGCTCAGTCCTCAACACTCTGATGCTGACGGAGCCGATGAATAATTTATTCATACATTAGGATATCAGCACTAACAGAAGAGGACACCACCACTCAGTCCTCAACACTCTGATGCTGACGGAGCCGATGAATGATTTATTCATACATCAGGATATCAGCACTAACAGAAGAGGACACCACCACTCAGTCCTCAACACTCTGATGCTGACGGAGCCGATGAATAATTTATTCATACATTAGGATATCAGCACTAACAGAAGAGGACACCACCACTCAGTCATCAACACTCTGATGCTGACGGAGCCGATGATAAATTTATTCATACATTAGGATATCAGCACTAACAGAAGAGGACACCACCACTCAGTCCTCAACACTCTGATGCTGACGGAGCCGATGAATGATTTATTCATACATCAGGATATCAGCACTAACAGAAGAGGACACCACCACTCAGTCCTCAACACTCTGATGCTGACGGAGCCGATGAATAATTTATTCATACATTAGGACATCAGCACTAACAGAAGAGGACACCACCGCTCAATCCTCAACACTCTGATGCTGACGGAGCCGATGAAGAATTTTATGCCAGGCTCCCCCGGAATCTTCACTTCTGCCGGTGGTCTTGGATCAGTTCACTCCCGCGAGCCAGACGTCCTGTACACGAGTTGCCGAGATGAGCGAGCCAGATATCATCTCTAGTCAGGCGGGCAATGATTAGCGCCACCCAACCGTGACGGAGAACAGCTCATTATACACTATAGATACAAGTAAAAGCAAAGTTTTTCCTTGCACACTGTTACAAGGTTAAAGAGGTTTATTTCCTTCTATTTATATTATGAAGAGTTTATTTCATATCTATTTATAAATTAATTAATTAAATTATTTATTTATTTATTTATTTATTATTATTATTATTATTATTATTATTATTATTATTATTATTATTATTATTATTATTATTATTATTATTATTATTATTATTATTATTATTATTATTATTATTATTATTATTATTATTATTATTATTATTATTATTATTACTATTATTATTATTATAATCGTTATTATTATTTTCTTTTCATAGACTATTATTTCAGTTTGGTAAAAGAAACAGATAATCATTGATGTCACGAAAAACTGTTCTCTAATTCGATGTTTATAAATCTCTGACGAAAGCCTGTTGAAAGCGTTTATATAATTAAAAGCTTTAAATATTTAATACTAGAGGGATACAAATTGAGCTTTAAATATTGAAAACTAGAGAGATACAAATTGAGCTTTAAATTATGAAAACTAGAGAGATACAAATTGACCTTTAAATATTGAAAACTAGAGACATACAAATTGAGCTTTAAATTATGAAAACTAGAGAAATACAAATCGAGCTTTAAATATTGAAAACTAGAGAGATACAAATTGAGCTTTAAATTATGAAAACTAGAGAGATACAAATTGAGCTTTAAATTATGAAAACTAGAGAGATACAAATTGAGCTTTAAATTATGAAAACTAGAGAGATACAAATTGAGCTTTGAATATTGAAAACTAGAGAGATACAAATTGAGCTTTAAATTATGAAAACTAGAGAGATACAAATTGAGCTTTGAATATTGAAAACTAGAGAGATACAAATTGAGCTTTGAATATTGAAAACTAGAGAGATACAAATTGAGCTTTGAATATTGAAAACAAGAGAGATACAAATTGAGCTTTAAATTATAAAAACTAGAGAGATACAAATTGAGCTTTGAATTATGAAAACTAGAGTGATACAAATTGAATTTTGAATATTGTATACTAGAGAGATAAAAATTGAGCTTGAAATATTGAAAACTAAAGAGATTGAAATTATATTTTTTTTGTTGAGATGAGCAGGGCGTTTCGATTTTTGTCACTGTTTTAGAATTAAAAACGAATTTTGTATCAGTCTACTAGAGAATGCACAAGAAAACCTCTGCTTGGCCGTGTATCTGCCCTGTTTGTCTAGTATAAGGCCTCTTTCTTTCTGTATAGTATTTCTATGTCAGATTCTCTACCCCAAATCCATACCTCGTTTTTCCACTTTTCTCCTGGTCTCTTTTCTTGCTTCCGTGCCATAGTTTTCTTTCCCCCTTGTTCTTCCTTTTCGTGACCACCTTCATTCTTTTCTTCCTTCTGCTACTCTCGTTTTCCTCTTTTTCTCCTCCCTACTGTTGCACCACACTTCCCATATCTTTCCTCTTTGTGCAGCGTATGTTTCTACGTTACTCTCTCTCTCTCTCTATCCCACAAGCCTATCTCTTCTTGCGAATCTTGTTTACTTTTCTTCTTATTCCTTTCTGTTTGTTTGGCATCCTCCAACCCTTGCCGTATCTAACCTACATATCTGCAAGTCCCTGCCAGCTTTGTTCCTGAAGCCAATACGATACAAAAAACAAAAAAAAACAAAAAACTGCCGCATTATTCTGTAACCGTGTAGATTATTTCTACATGAAACACAATCAAACATTTTTTCCAAGCATTTCTTCTTTGCATGCCATGCACCATATTGACAAGAAAAGAAACACAACCATCTGGAGCCACTTATCATGTCGATTGTTCACATGCAGTTACAGCGGTTCAACATGCTCATTCTCTAATGTAGCAGGATAACACACTCGCGGTCACGTGATACATTCAAACCCAGGCGCCTGTGACAGTGAGCAAGGTTTCGTGTCACTGGCGGACCGTGAGTTTAGAGAAATGCAAATAGAATTTGAAGGCGATAACCGAAGCTTAACGTTAGGACATCAAAATAATTATTTTATTTCTATTGACGATTGCTGTAATGATTTCATGGTTTCCTCTATGGCTAACCCGAGGGTCTATATCCATTCAAAGCTTTATCGTGCTCCAACTGTTTTTTGTTTTTTTTTAATCCGAAATCGAATTATCAACATTCATAACTGCATTAATACACTGACCTAGTTTATGATTCGATTGCGAAAGATCTTGATTAGTTTAATACGATTATTCCCTCTGCCGCTGCACTTTGAAGTTTGTTGTGATAGCTGCCACGCTCTGATAAGTTTCTCAATGCCGCTCATGAACCAGTAATCTTATAGCTGTAATATTGATCGGGACTTGACCTCGCGGGAGGAGAACAAGGATTAGTGCGAGCGAGTGAGTGACGACAATACCACACTGCCCTAAGCTCAGTGTTTATAGCTCGACTCTCAGTTTTTATGGCAAGACACGAGACGAGGAGATGCTGGTTTATGGTGGCGGTATCAAACCGAAAGTCAGGTGTTTGAAGCCGAAATAATTATTTATCTCTTCTTTTTTCCCTTCTTCTTTGCCCTTTCCCCCCCTTAAAAAAAAATTCGTCCATTGAGTAAAATAAAAACTTTTTTTCTAAAAAAATCTGAAGCAATAAAACTGGATTCTGCATAAATTTTAAGCGTGATTGCTTGTAGTTTATTAATTTTTTTTTAAATATATAATTTATCTCATAGCCTCAGTCGCCAGTCTATTAATGAGAAGAAAAGCTCAGACGTCACTTTCGGATTGAGACGTTAAGAAACAGACTCTGAACAACTTTCCGTTTCTCGTGCCTGTGAAACAGAAGTTCTCAAACTGTGGGTCGATAACTTCGAACCCCCCTCCCACCCACCTCTCTCCCGCCCCGCCCAAACCTCATGAGGGTTGCGAGATCATTGAATTAAGAGGTTTTGTTTCATAACTTTCATTGGGGTTTGCGGTATGAGGGGTTGTTCAACTTGCCAAACAATAAAAAAAAAAGGGGTGGGAGAAGGGGGCGGGTTTGAAAAGAGGTTGAGAACCACTGCTCTAAAAACGTGGCTGCCCCGAGTGTATTAGAACGTTAGCGATTTGGGTGAGAAAAAGCTGTTTTCTGGCGGTATGTGCTGCGAGATAAACAGATCAATAGCGTACAAAAGGTGATAAACGCCAGACGCTCTTGGTTCATTCACAAAATACAAAAAGGTGATAAAACCAGAACTGATGCTCTTGTTTCATTCACAGAGGACAAAAGGTGATAAAACCTGACGCTCTTGGTTCATTTACAGCGAACAGAAAGGTGATAAAACCAGAACTGATGCTCTCTGTTCATTCACAGAGGACAAAAGGTGATAAAGCCAGACGCTCTTTGTTC
>JAWDGP010003273.1:265000-267500 GCA_033675545.1 Elysia crispata | reverse complement strand
CGTTTTTTAAAGTCTATTTTAGCAAACAGGCTCTGGCTTGGATAGTTGCAAACTGTATAATCGGCAGAATGTGGATTGTTCACCTGTTGGTCTAAACAAACGTTTTAACAACAACAACAACAAAAACAAAAACAAAAAAAAACAACCCAAAACAAACAAACAAAAGGAAGCATAGAAAAAACATATAAAAAACCTGGAAAAAAAAAAGAAGAAAAAATCATTGATGGACAAAAAATCGGGATAAAAAAAAAATTAACCGAAACCATTTTAATAACCATTTATGTGAACATAACTACATCGACGTAATTCTCTTAACCGATTGATTGGACTTATTCAATTTTCTACACCATGCGAAATTTTGCACTGAGAACAATTTGCGACAAAAAGTAAAAAAATAAAAAAGTAAAAAATAATTATATACATAAAGAAGCAAAGGGCAGGAGGAAAATGTTTAGTTTACACTTGGGACACTTAAGCTTGATAAGTTTTTATGGTTTGTAAATTGATTGTGTAAAGTTCAACGTCACGATGGAGTTACACGGGTTTTGTTGTTTTTTTCTTTAACCTTTACGAGTAGAAACTAGAAACTGTTGGCAAAATAATGCCATTATGGCGTATCGCTTTTAATAAATCTTTTAATATGAACGTGATACCGTTCCAGTTTTAGCGAATCTTTATGAAAATCGTTTGTACTTTTTTATTCAGAGATGATTCAAATGGAACTAAACTGAGGACATACATTGTCATAATTCACATATTTAAACAAAAGTAAACTCATTTGTAGTGTGCTACTGCTTCTGCTATTACAACAACAACAACAACAACAACAACAACAACAACAACAACAACAACAACAACAACAACCAACAACCAACAACCAACAACCAACAACCAACAACCAACAACCAACAACCAACAACCAACAACCAACAACCAACAACCAACAACCAACAACCAACAACCAACAACCAACAACAACAACAACAACAACAACAACAACAACAACAACAACAACAACAACAACAACAACAACAACAACAACAACAACAACAACAACAACAACTACTACTACTACTACTACTACTACTACTACTACTACTACTACTACTACTACTACTACTACTACTACTACTACTACTACTACTACTACTACTACTACTACTACTACTTCTAATACTACTACCACTACCACTGCTATTACTATAACTACTACTTCTACTTCTACCATTACTACAACTACAAAAGATAGGTAAAGGTTCATATAGGTTCTGCTCTGATAGAAGATCCTCTACATGACAATTCATCTAATATTTTGTTCCTACATAAAAAAAAAAACTAATCCGTTTATAACCTGCTGGCTATTACTTTATTAACTTTACAAGTTAACCGACCTAGTACGAAGCTAATTTTCATAGTAATTCTCTTTCACTCACACAAACAGCGTTGACCTATCTACAAATAATTTTGTGTGTGTGAACTTGTTAAACCCTCAGACCACCACCTGGAGAAAAATTTAGGCTTTTTATAGAAAAAATTAAGGAAGATCAGTGAAGGAGTGAGTTAAAAAATCCAGTGATAGGAGAGCAGTGAGCGATTAAAGAACATGAGAAAAGTTGGCATGAGTGATAGAGAAGGGTGAGCAAGAAGTGTGGGCGGGAAAAAAATTATTAAAGAAATGATGAAGAGATATGAGCGAAAAAAAAGAATTGAGGGATGAGAGAGAAAAATTCGTGAGATGAGAAACAAAGAGAAGGCAAAAAAAAAGAGAAGAAAGAGAAGATTTACGATCAAAATAGTAAACAAGAGATGAGAGAGAGAAAGAAAGAGATAGATAGAGAGAGAGAGAGAGAGAAAGAGAGAGAGAGAGAGAGAGAGAGAGAGAGAGAGAGAGAGAGAGAGAGAGAGAGAGAGAGAGAGAGACAGAGACAGAGACAGAGAGAGACAGAGACAGAGACAGAGAGACAGAGAAATGAGATAGTGTAAACAAAGAAATTCATCCGAGAGAAATGAGAGAGACTTAAGAGAGAGAGAAACTGAGGAAAGGAACAGAGGCAGAGTATAGGAGGAAACGGGAGTCACAGGTGCTGAAGTAAAAATTAGGCGAAGGAGATGTGTGAAAGACAGAAGTGAAGGAGAGAGAAGGAAAAATAATAAAGGACTGAGTAATCAATAAGGGAGGTTTGACCGAAATAAGTGAAAAATCAAAAAAAAAATCTAAGAAAGGGAAAAGAGAGAGATAGAGAGAGAGAGAGAGAGAGATAGAGAGAGAGATAGAGAGAGAGAGAGAGAAAGAGAGAGAGAGAGAGAGAGAGAGAGAGAGAGAGAGAGAGAGAAATGGAAGAGTAAGACAAAGCTTGAGAATATTGTTTACGCAGTATAGCACATTATGACGATATGTGATTGCGTATGTGTATGTGTGTATGCATAAATGTATGCGTATGTGTGAACTTGTGTACTTTGGTACATCGGATAAAGCTAGGACACATCAGGGTACACCGCC
>JAWDGP010003273.1:237500-262500 GCA_033675545.1 Elysia crispata | reverse complement strand
ATATATTTACTTCCAATCCACGTTTATGACATCAGCAGTGATCTCCACAGGTCTATAGACAACTCCATTTGATAACTCCATCACGTGACGTGATATCTTAGGAGATATCCATCGATATACTACACCCACGGGTGTGGAGTCAGGAATGTTGGAGAACTCCAGGACAACTCCATTCATGGACATAAAGTAAGGGATATCCATCGATCCCCGGGTGTGGAGTCAGGAATACCTCGCCACTGAAATACTCCAGATTTGGAGAACCCCAGGACAACTCCATTCATGGATATAAAGTAAGGTATATCCATCGATATACTACACCCATGTGTGTCAAGTCAGGAATACCTCGCCATTGAAATACTCCAGATTTGGAGAACCCCAGGACAACTCCATTCATGGATATAAAGTAAGGTATATCCATCGATATACTACACCCATGTGTGTCAAGTCAGGAATACCTCGCCACTGAAATACTCCAGATTTGGAGAACCCCAGGACAACTCCATTCATGGATATAAAGTAAGGTATATCCATCGATATACTACACCCATGTGTGTCAAGTCAGGAATACCTCGCCATTGAAATACTCCAGATTTGGAGAACCCCAGGACAACTCCATTCATGGATATAAAGTAAGGTATATCCATCGATATACTACACCCATGTGTGTCAAGTCAGGAATACCTCGCCATTGAAATACTCCAAATTTGGAGAACCCCAGGACAACACCATTCATGGATATAAAGTAAGGTATATCCATCGATATACTACACTCATGGGTGTCAAGTCAGGAATACCTCGCCACTGAAATACCCAAGATTTGGAGAACCATAGCGATAACTCCATTCATAGACACAACGTCAGGTATGTCCATTGGGAAAAAGTTTATCTACGTACATAAGAATGTACTGGATCAAACAAACTTCTACTAAAATGTTTCTCAATATGGACAATTGCTTTCAGGAACATCTCTTTTAATTAATTGAAAAGCTTTGCGTTACGTCAAAAAGCTGTTTAATTTTAGTTTTTTTTTTTTTTTGCTTTTTTTATTCTGTCTGTAGTAATACTTCTTTAACATAAACAAATTAATCATACACCTGATCTTGATCTCTACAAAATGTCATAGAAAATAATCTCGGAGATCAAATTGGTGCCTGACGTCACAAGTGACATTTTAATCCGTCTATCCGTCCATGGACTGCATCCTGGGGACACGCTAAGCTACTAATCATTATGTGCCGTTTGAAGTAGCTTAGTATATTTATATTATAGTAGAAAGAATAAATGACAGTACCGATTCTTCATAGTTTGTCGAATAAACCATTGAGTGGTGTGTAAAGTAACCTCGTATATAGTAGACAGAATAAACCATTGAGTGGTGTGTAAAGTAACCTCGTATATAGTAGACAGAATAAACCATTGACTGGTGTGTAAAGTAACCTCGTATATAGTAGACAGAATAAACCATTGAGTGGTGTGTAAAGTAACCTCGTATATAGTAGACAGAATAAACCATTGAGTGGTGTGTAAAGTAACCTCGTATATAGTAGACAGAGTAAATGTTGGTGACTATTCCTCATTTATTGTCGAATAAATCATTGAGTAGTGTGTAAAGTAACCTCGTATATAGTAGACAGAATAAATGTTGGTGACTATTCTTCATTTATTGTCGAATAAATCATTGAGTAGTGTGTAAAGTAACCTCGTATATAGTAGACAGAAAAAATGTTGGTGACTATTCTTCATTTATTGTCGAATAAATCATTGTGTAGTGTGTAAAGTAGCCTCACAGTAGACAGAATAAAATGATAGTAGTGATTCTTGTCAGAATATCGAATAAATCATTGTGTAGTGTGTAAAGTAGCCTCACAGTAGACAGAATAAAATGATAGTAGTGATTCTTGTCAGAATATCGAATAAATCATTGTGTAGTGTGTAAAGTAGCCTCACAGTAGACAGAATAAAATGATAGTAGTGATTCTTGTCAGAATATCGAATAAATCATTGTGTAGTGTGTAAAGTAGCCTCACAGTAGACAGAATAAAATGATAGTAGTGATTCTTGTCAGAATATCGAATAAATCTTTGTGTAGTGTATAAAGCAACCTCGTAAAGACAAGAGAATGAGAGATAGTGACAGATTTTCAAAGAATATCAAACAAATCATTGTGTAGTGTGTAGAGTAGTCTTGGAGAGAAAAGAGAATAAATGATTGAAACAGCTCTTCACAATTAATAAAGTAAATCAAATAAGGTCTTCACTTCTTTGTTTTTACAATTAAATTTCACATTTTGTCATTATCAATAATAGAGAAGATATGCCGTTCAGATCTTGCAATAATGTTTAGAAAAATTAACTTTGCTTTTCTTTCAGTCACCACTTACACCTATCGTTGATAGTACAAGATTCTGTAGCTGAATGGAAGAGTAAAATTATTAAAAACTGAGATTAAAGAAATCGGCAACAACTTTCTAGCATTGATGTATTTTTAATCTTAAGGTTCATTTCTTCATTCTCTTTAATGATGGTTGATCACTTTTGTTCATTCGCTATTTTTTTTTCTTTTTTTTTTTTTTTTGCTTTTACGAGTATTTTTGTGTTCCGACGTCGTTTCGTCGTTTACTTTAATCTTTTTTTTCTGGTTTCTGCCAACCTGTGCTAGTATAGATCTTAGCGAGTTAGATCACATCCTCAGAGTCTGTAGAAGTCTGCCACAGTAAAGTCTACCGTAATAAAGTCTGCCACAGTAAAGTCTACCGTAATAAAGTCTGCCACAGTAAAGTCTACCGTAATAAAGTCTGCCACAGTAAAGTCCACCGCAATAAAGTCTGCCACAGTAAAGTCTACCGTAATAAAGTCTGCCACAGTAAAGTCTACCGTAATAAAGTCTGCCACAGTAAAGTCTACCGTAATAAAGTCTGCCACAGTAAAGTCTACCGTAATAAAGTCTGCCACAGTAAAGTCCACCGCAATAAAGTCTGCCACAGTAAAGTCTACCGTAATAAAGTCTGCCACAGTAAAGTCTACCGTAATAAAGTCTGCCACAGTAAAGTCTACCGTAATAAAGTCTGCCAAAGTAAAGTCTACCGTTATAAAGTCTGCCAAAGTAAAGTCTACCGTAATAAAGTCTGCCACAGTAAAGTCTACCGTAATAAAGTCTGCCACAGTAAAGTCCACCGCAATAAAGTCTGCCACAGTAGTCTGTCACAGTAGAGTCTGCCACAGTAAAGTCTACCGTAATAAAGTCTGCCACAGTAAAGTCTACCGTAATAAAGTCTGCCACAGTAAAGTCTACCGTAATAAAGTCTGCCACAGTAAAGTCCACCGCAATAAAGTCTGCCCTTGCCCTCAAACTGTCCAACTCCGTCGGCAGTAGAAAAATCTTGATGAGACAGAGCAGGCAATTCTAGATGATGACCTATCCGAATGTAGATTTATTTTTTAAAAGATTACCCATAGATGTGCTATTAAAGGAGTTAATTCACACGCACAACTCGTAAATAGCTAAGATGGAGATGAACTTTTTGTTTGTCAACAAAAAATTATGATGGAACTTGTTTAGATCGTGCCGTAAAGTGTGAAGTAAAGACAAGGTATTCGGAACAAAACAAACGCAAAGATAAAATGTAACAATAATTCACGACAGGTAAGAAAAATATGAATGAATTAAAATTAAAAATCAGGTGGTTACTATGAATCTCAGGCCAAGTATTGAAGTCTCCATACACATCAATGTAATGGCGGGTCTGATACTCCAGGATTCTAGAGTTTCCACAAGCAGGAGACTTGTGTGTTATGTAACTCGACAATTGCTAACTGTCTCTTCCTCCCCCGCTCCCCTCCCGCTCTCTTTCCTCCCTCACTCCCGCTCTGTCTCTTTCAAGAGGTTGGGCGAGAGAAATAGAGAGATAGTTTGAGAGAGGCGTAGGAGAGAAAGAGAAAAAAATTGAGGTAATCACCAAAACAGTAAAAATCTTAATTTTAAATTAAAAAAAAAATGCTTAAAAAAAACATTTTTCTTTTCGAAAACACAAGTAAATAGTCGCGACAGTTTCTTTTGTTTTAATTGTACAATTAAAGAAGACAAAAACAAAGAAAAAACAGCATATATATATATATATATATATATATATATATATATATATACACACACACACATACACAAACCAAGTCTATCTGAAATTAGTATGAGTAGAGGAACACTCTCCATGCCCTGCGATCATTAACGGGTGTGTTATATCCTAGTGTGTTTCCATCAACACGTAAACATAACATAACACTCTCCACGCCCTGCGATCATTAACGGGTGTGTTATATCCTAGTGTGTTTCCATCAACACGTAAACATAACATAACACTCTCCATGCCCTGCGATCATTAACGGGTGTGTTATATCCTAGTGTGTTTCCATCAACACGTAAACATAACATAACACTCTCCATGCCCTGCGATCATTAACGGGTGTGTTATATCCTAGTGTGTTTCCATCAACACGTAAACATAACATAACACTCTCCATGCCCTGCGATCATTAACGGGTGTGTTATATCCTAGTGTGTTTCCATCAACACGTAAACATAACGGGTGTGTTATATCCTAGTGTGTTTCCATCAACACGTAAACATAACGGGTGTGTTATATCCTAGTGTGTTTCCATCAACACGTAAACATAACATAACAGAATAAACACCAAAGCACGTCAGAATTTACACACTTACTAGGGTGGAACAGCTTTCTTAAAAACAAAAACAAAAAAATCCCCGTCTACATCTACATCATATGCAGCCACTGGGCTAGTTAATCTAAAGAAGCAATTAATTGAGAAATTATCAGAAGAAAAAAAAAAAAGTGGAAAAGGGAAAAAAAAACCAAGCGGATGAATAAAGCCACAAACCACGGCTTCAGCCTAGCGCTGTGTAAAGCGGCTTATGTTGGAGGTTAATTATTTCGGTTATACTCGAGACCGCTTAGAGATAGAGGTTCAGAGCAGTTGTGTTGGGTCTTTCTCCACAGCTCGATAAATTATGCCTTGATATAATTGCTGCTTTGCTAGCTGCTTTCTTGTTCTGGTCCTTATTCGTCTTCTTGTTCTTCTTGTTCTTCTTCTTTTTTGTTGTTGTTGTTCTTCTTTTTTGTTGTTCTTCTTCTTCGTCTTCTTTTCATTATTATTATAATTATAATTATTATTATTATAATTATTATTATTATTATTATTATTATTATTATTATTATTATTATTATTATTATTATTATTATTATTATTAAAATAATCATCATCATCATCATCATCATCATCATCATCATCATCATCACTACCACCATCATCATCATCATCATCATCATCACCACTACCACCATCATCATCATCATTATTGTTATTATTATTTTCCCTTGCAAACTGCAGCCTTTTTCTGTTCATCCTGTACTACACCCCCTCTCTCACCTAGCATATCCTTACACTGAAAGAATTTCATGAATAAGGAAATCAACTATATACACCTTAACAAATTTTGCTTCTCAATCCGCCCTTTTCTCTAATATTGAACGATAGCGCATTATTGTAGTATTCGTGATCGCGTTAGATTTATTCATTTCATGGAACCTTTGCATCTCCGTTAATTCTGCAGTCGAAAACTGGTCAGAAAAAAACTAAGTATGAATGAATTCGAATATGTTAATTGCATCCTTAGAAATTATCACATCCGTCCATCCGAGCATCTGTAATTCATAATCAAAGCGTGAGTTAAAGAAGTCAAGTAACTGATTTCCATTACGGCCACTTGAGCTCAACAAGTCTTAATTCATGGAATTCAACTTGAGTTTTACATACATGTTAAAAAATAACATTAGCTTGATAAGTGTAGTTCTCTACTTCTTAACCTATGGAATACAAGTTAAGTTGCTCATAGATTCTAAAAAAAACACTATGAACAACATTTATTATATAAGAAGATGTGCTGACAACAAATTCAGGATTGTTTTTTTTTCTCTTCTAGAAATAACAAACAGAAATCTAGAATCTACGCCAATCAAAATGTCTGCACGTCTGGAATGTAAAGGACAACACATCGATGTCTTGGAAAAAATAATCCTTAATAAGTTTTGCATCTTGCGCCAGCCGACAGATCTACAACCAAAAGCGATTGGGAAATTCATTTGTTAGAGATTTATGCTTCGGCTTTGATTCAATCAAATAAATCACATTTTCACATTTTCTTTCTTTAGAAACTTTCTTTTTCGTGTATTTTTGCTCCTTTTTCTTTGACAGATCAGTCAGGCTCTTTCATTTTCTTCTTCAGATTTATTGGATGGCGAGTGGCGCCGATAGCTCAGTTGGTAGAGCGCTAGACAAACAAGCAGGGAGTCCCGGGTTCGATCTTCGGCTAGGCACACTACCTTGTGGTAGAGTCGGGTCCCAAGCATTAGCTCGACTTGACCGAAAGCCCGTATACACGGTTCCCAGGAAGATCGAGGGGAATTAAAACAATTCAAACAGCGCAATAAGTCGGGAAGGTCTAGAATTCATTTCATGTGAATTTATTAGAAAAGTTAATAATTATTACTTCTTGATTGCATTTCTCTTCTTGCAATTCTCATCTAGGGGCAACTTAAAATATGTTTCGCTTTTTAATGTATTAGATTCCTCATCTAACTTGCTCGCTCTATACAGCTACAAGAGGCTATCAGAGAAAGAGCGTCGTAATTTAAACCAAACGTCGCACAAAAGTCAACCAAGTGATGTTGAATGTGAGGCACAATGTGGATAGGAAGAAACAATGTTTGTAGTCTAACTTTGCCCTCAGCCACTGTCGTTGCTTACCAAACGGATCGTCTTTGGTTCGACCCGTACTATGCGCTAGGCTTGTGTGTGGGAGGATTACTGGATCAATAAGGATCATATCAGCTCTAGATAGCTCAGCAGGTAGAGCGAAAGAATGACAACTTAGAGCTCACCAGTTCAACTCTTGATTGGATCTATGTGGTGATGGGGCCCATTCTAAGAAAACTGTCGCTTTCTAAACACTGTTTCAAAGTCTTTCATAAACAGAATTTTCATGCAGGCCCAAAGTGAGATAGACCGAGTCGACTCGTGTTAGGCAGACAGGTGTCGAATAGTACTACATTACTATTTATCTCCTCACCTGAGCTACTTCTGAGTTTTATCATACAGTCTTGAAATCGATTCAAAATGAAACACAAGAAAACGAAACGCTGTAAAAAATCAGCTCATTCCAGGCAAAATCTTTGTTGGCAATAATTATGTTGATTAACAGCAGCAGTTCAGACAGCAGCCAAGTAGTTCAGACAAAGAAGAGGGTAAAAACTGATTGCATGCACTCAGATTCGACCTAAAGATTTGTGGGACATACAATAGAGCTGATATGGTGACGGACTGATTGTGTTTGACTTCTACTATAGATCACAGGATGTCGATTTGTGGGACATACAGTAGAACTGACACGGTCACTGACTGACTGTGTTTGACTTCTTACAATTGATCCTAGGGTACCGATTTGTGGGACATACAATAGAACTAACATGGTGACGGACTGACTGTGTTTGACTTCTTACAACAGATCCTAGGGTACCGATTTGTGGGACATACAATAGAACTAACATGGTGACGGACTGACTGTGTTTGACTTCATACAACAGATCCTAGGGTACCGATTTGTGGGACATACAATAGAACTAACATGGTGACGGACTGACTGTGTTTGACTTCATACAACAGATCCTAGGGTACCGATTTGTGGGACATACGATAGAACTAACATGGTGACGGACTGACTGTGTTTGACTTCTTACAATTGATCCTAGGGTGCCGATTTGTGGGACATACAATAGAACTGACACGGTCCCGGACTGACTGTGTTTGACTTCATACAACAGATCCCAGGATCAAAAATGATATGCCAGGGCCCCTCCAGCAAGCATCTATTGTCCAATTGAGGAGTGAGTACTGTTGAATGTTTGCTCTCTCCACAGTACCCAAATAAGCCGGGAAAGACCAAGGAATAAGGTCTTTAACACCTCCCATCTAGCAGTTACTTTGAGTAGGGTCAACAGAACGGGAGCTTCGAGGTCTGGTCCAGACTGTCCCGGACCCGCCAAAAAGGAACGAAGTCGAACCGCTCGGGCCAGAGGCGCGGCTGCAGGTTGAGGGATCCACACAAAAATCTATTGCTAGCGTTTGCTTTTCCTAGTTTTGTTTGTTCTGTTCTGTTATTTATTTATTTTATTTTTTTGGTTTGATTTGGTTTTATTTTTTTCGATCTATACAAATATACTTTTACCAGCATAATTCATGCCATTTCTTCCATAACTTTTTTTTAAAAGAATCTTTCAGAGTTTTATTTGTTCTATGTCCTTTGATAACTTGATGAGTTTTTTTCATTTATCTCTGGCCTTTGAATATCTTTAATAATTTTATATATATATATATATATATATATATATATATATATATATATATATATATATATATATATATATATATATATATATATATATATATATATATATATATCACCTTTTTGTCATTCCGACTGTAGAGGTTAAAAAACAAATCTATATTTTTTCAAAACCAACAGCAAGAATTAAAACAAAGAGCAACAACAACAAAATAAAAAAAAAACAACAAAGTATTAAAATAACAAAAGATGTGTTAAAAAACCTACCGTGGAGCACCCATCCTGAAAGTGTGTTTAATCCTTTTCACGAGATTCCTGAGTATTTAATAATTATAATCTCGAATCTTTTACAAAAGTTAACAATCTAAGAAATCTGAGTCGAGGAAAACAAAACTATCCGTTTGCAAAAATAGTAGTCACCGTGTATGTCGTAGATGATTTTTGTGAAAAACGTCGCTTTCAGTAAATTCACCTAAAAATGAAGCGTACAACAGAAGGTAGATTGAAAAGGTATTAAACCGGGTGGAGATACACAAGACTGAGCGCGTGTAGCAATGAAGCGAGCAGTTCCCAGTTACTAGTCACAGGAGAAGTGAGTCGCACAGACTGGAGTCTAAACCAAACCAGAACCTGGTACTTATATATGTATGAGGTTATCTCCCCCATCTCGTCATCTCGCGGTCAGGTCAGCTGTCGAGAGTTCTCTGCCCTTGTCTTACTCACGCTTGCTAGCTCTGATTTTTCTCTGACTGAGAAGAGAAACAGAGAGGCAAGGTGGAAATAGGTGGGGATGGGGAGGTGGGAGACACCGGGAGAGAGACAAGGTTAGTGAGGATGAGATATAAGGACAGGAGAAAGCGAGTGAGAGAGAGGGAGAGAGAGAGGGAGAGAGAGGGAGAGAGGGGGGAGGAGGAGAGAGAGAGAGGGAGGAGGAGGAGAGAGAGATTTATTTGATGAGTAAAAAGATGGGAGGAGGGAGATAGTGTGGAAGGTGAGAGGAAAAATGATACCTGGCACGCAGAAATAAGAGGGAAAATTCTTATCGCAGGAGAAAGTTCAGAGAAATAGAAAGAGGAGGAAGAGGAAAGGAATCAAACGAGAAAGAGAGACAAGAAGAGAGGAGGAGGAAGATTGTTCTAAATTAGTCTTATACATTTCAAAATGTAGTTTGTTGATGTCAATCAAATGTGAACCGATGCTTATTTTACTCAGCTGTGCAAACTACTAATTCGGATTAAGGAAAAAAACCCAGCTTTAATCTAAGCGAAATCCACCGACGATCATACAGATAACCCTAGCAACTTGCTAGGGTATAGGAGAGGACGATGGGAGGGGCAGAAAAGAAGAAAGAAGAGAACAGACGATTGTATGGTAAGAAAGAGCGAGAGAAGAAGAGAAAGAGGAAGAGAGTAACAAGGAAAAGAATGAGTTAGCAGAAAATGTAAAAAAAAATGAAAAGAGAGGCTGATGATAGATAGCGGAGGTACAAAAGAATGAGAGAAGAAAGGAAAGGGAAAGACAGTAACGAAGAAATGAGGAAGTTAGCAGATGCAGTTGTTCTATGGAGCTAGTAAGCGTGGGAAATGACGCTCTTGTTCTTCATTCAATAAGGTCATAATATCGCAACTTATCTTGATGTCTCCATGATTTGAGGTGAGCCGGGAAAACAATTTAGGCCAAAAACAAGTGGGAAAATCAGGTTGAAAGTTGTAAACACTAGAAGATTTTAAAGTCAAAAAATATGTTTGCAAAATTTTTAATACAAAAACAAAAACAAACCAAAAAAAAAAAAAAAAATGAGAAAAGATGCAATTTTGCTGTAGAAGGAAAAACTAACTAAAATCCCATCAAATCCCATGATGCAATGCTTAAAAGAGAAACAGCTTCACTTTCTGATTACAACAAGCAGCAGACTTGGACCAAAACAGTTTTTATGTCTTTGCTCGAGGCCTCCAATCATTTTTCATGATCTTTTAACTTATAGGTTGAGAATATATAAAACTTCTCCATATCTCTTATTTGCTATTGTACTCATTCGACTGTTTAAAGAATCTAAAATAATAGAGTGACTCCTTGAAGGTGGATAGTGTAGTAGCGGATTAGAAAAAGCCATATCTCTTAAACACCGTAAGTATTTTACGTTCATCATTTCCTTCACCGATTGTCACCGATAGAGACTTAAAGTGAAGCAGTCAGTCGAGACAGAGTAGAGCGGTGAGAGAGAGAGAGAGAGAAAGAGAGAGAGAGAGAGAGAGAGAGAGAGAGAGAGAGAGAGAGACAGAGAGAGAGACAGAGAGACAGAGAGAGAGAGACAAAGAGAGAGAGATAGTGAGAGTGAGAGTGAGAGTGTGAGAGTGAGAGAGAGAGAGTGTGAAAAAGTGAATGAGAGAGAGAGAAAGTGAGAGAGAGAGAGAGGTTTAGTAAGAGTGAGAGAATAAAAGAGAGAGAGAGAAAGAGAGAGAGAGAGAGAGAGAGAGAGAGAGAGAGAGAGAGAGACGCTAACTTATATCTGAATGATATTATACCGACACAGTTTTATCTCCTCCATCAAATCTTACCATAGAACAGAGGCACATACAAACTCACTCACACACAATGGCAAGACCATCCAACAACTCTATTGAGAGTGTGCGATCTAGTTTTGTCCACAGCTCCATGACATTGCTAAAACCAAGTCAAAACTTGTTGTCTCGCCGTGAGAAAGAGACTGATTATTCATCTATTATACTTTATTTTTTCAATACTTCTAACATAGGACCTGGACCTAAAGCTTTATTATCAACCTAGAATGTCTTCGTGACATTGCACTCCTATGAACCGACGAGTCAGACCACTGGGTTAATTAAAGGTAAGAACGACAAGAGCCTTACGATAAGAGTTTTGAGAAGTGCTCAGCAGTGGTTAGGATAAGGCTGTAAGTGAAAATGACCGAAAACGCTTGAATTTGTGGGATTAGAACAATCGATTTATAGATGCTTCAGCATCCATCGCCTTGCCGCTCAAAGAGAGTATAGCTTATACCACTGTTGAGCATTGTTTAAAACTCTAGCTCTTATAATTCTCATGAATCGTCGAGTCCACAAGAAAGAAAAGAAACCTAATCAGTCTAAAATGGATTTATAATAGAGCTGGCATGGCAAGTAAAGATTTACTGGTATTTTATGTTTGTTTTTTTTTTTTTTTATTTTTTTTTGGGGGGGGGGGGGGGACAAATAATATAATACATGAGAAATGGAAGACCTCGCCACACCCTTAATCACACCATACTCATATTAATTTCTTCTTGTGGACATGTTTCCCTACACAACCTGGGTGTTGTCAGTTAATCGTGCGAAGTAACATACACTGATTGTGTGATACCAATGCTGGTTCAAGTACTTTCAAACTTGGAAAGTAACTAGAGCGCTGATGAAGTTTTATTTGACGAGCTCCAAACCATAATTCCGACATGGACAGCCAGCCTCTCTCTGAGACCACTGGAGGCTGTGGATGGCCGCCATCTTAAAATCCGTTTTCTATCAGGAAACACGCTGTATTCATACCCCGAGATATTTTAATTAATATGACGATACATTGGGCCTATCTTGTTTCTTATATCATCAAAAGAAAAAAAAAACAAACCAAAAACAACAAACAAGAAACACAAAAGACCCTAGACAAACCTGTCCATCTACACTGCGATTAGTCTGTAGAAATTCGGCATCAGGCTCTTTACTTGCGGTTTATAATTATCAACTTACACTAAACACCTTTCTACTCATTTCATCATACTCTCATTATGACACTTTTATCAAATTTAGATTAAACTATTTCCTTTATCAGTCTCAATAATAACCTGCCTGAGACAAGATCACTGCCTGCTGTTGCCCAACAAGCGAAATTACAGATACAGGACACGATGACCATGCTATGTTCTGCAACATTAACACAACAACAACAACAACAACAAATGCAACAACAAAACAAAACAAACAGAACAACAGCAACAAGAGCAGCAACTCTTCCACTATTTAAGAGAAACGATCGCCAAACCACCCTTTTGTTATTTCCATCCTGATGAAAACCTTTTCATGAATCTAAAACAAATTAAATTAAACACAAAATCTGATTTTCTCTTACACTGGCAGCCAAATACGCATTTTCTTACAAAATGTTCGTTCCAATCATGTAGAGTGACACTCAATTTCAGATTCCCAAGCCCAAATTATAGCTGAATAAATAATAAAGTAACATCATTAAATTAATCACATCGAGAGAGGCGGCCCAAAATTGGTATCAAGGGAGGCAAATGTACTAAACGGTAGAACTTCTCCATTGTCCTCTCAGTTAGAAGCGCGAAGCCAAGTTTTGGAAAGTCTTATGTGCCAAATCACATCCAACAAAAAATGTTTTTGGCAGTCCGGAAACCTAGTCATGCCAATATATTACCCCAGAACTGTCAGTATTGGTGCGAACGTACAAAGCGGTTCTCTTACATTCACTATATTCGAACAAAAACCGGAGCAAAACGCCAAATCCCATGGCATCAAATTTCGCTGCGGTCGCAATTCTGGCATCAATATTTGAACACTGTTGATTATGATGATCGAAACTAATTTTTGTTGTAGATGAAAGATGTGGTGCTACCCGGGAGGTTTACAGAGTTTGGTGACCTGATGGCGTATACCGTTTTTTTTTTTTTTTGTTTTTTTTTTTTTTTTGGGGTGGGGGGGGGGGGGAATTAGGATTCACCGAAAACCTGCTGAAAATATAGGTCAACTTGTTCCGTATTGTTATATATTTGTTTTTTTTTTCCAGGAGGTTGTACGAAGGCCGAGTTTTGATGAGGTCTGAAACTGTTGTCTTTGATGGCTTTTTGTCTTTGACTTAATTGGCATTGACATGGATGCACATAAATAAGTTCTATACCTATCAATCAACGTATGTATATCTTTCACCCTTTTGATCGACCAATCTTTCTTGAAACCAATCCCTCAGCTAATAAGTCAAAATATCGGTCGATCATTTTAAAAGGGAAAAATGCCGAGAGCCTGATATCTGGAGCTTGACATATTCTTCACTTGCTTCACAAATATATCAAGTCATACAATACATATAGGTCAGATGTTAGGGTATCCAACTGGTCAAAAGAGATAATTATGGCCTGTATATAGGTCATATGTCAGAGTATCCAACTGGTCAAAAGAGATAATTATGGTTTGTGTATAGATCGCATGGCAGGGTATCCAACTGGTCAAATAGAGATATGGCCTGTGTATAGGTCATATGTATAGAGTATCCAACTGGTCAAAAAGAGATATGGTTTGTGTATAGGTCCCATGAAGAGTGTCCAACTGGTCAAACAGAGATGTGGCCCTGTCTAAAGGTCAAATGGTAGGGTGTCCAACTGGTCAAACAGAGATATGACCCTGTCTAAAAGTCAAATGGTAGGGTGTCCAACTGGTCAAAAAGAGATATGGCCCTGTCTAAAGGTCACATGGTAGGGTATCCAACTGGTCAAAAAGAGATATGGTCTGTATAATGGGTAAGGTGGTTGAGTGTACAACTGGTAACACATGAAAAAGAGAGAAATAGTGAAAGCAAAATAATATAGTGACAGAGAAACAAATAATTAGATTGAGATACAAGAGAGAGAGAGAGAAAGAGAGAGAGAGAGAAGAGAGAGAGAGAGAGAGAGACAGAGAGAGAGAGAGAGAGAGAGACAGACAGACAGACAGACAGACAGGCAGACAGACAGACAGATAGAGAACAAGATAATAAAATATTGTGAAGTTTCAGCTTAAAAGATGCGAGAGTGATAGAAAGAAAGAGTGAGAGACACAGGGAATGGGAAGAAGGGAAAGAACGAAACAAATCCTACAGGATGGAAGTCAAGGCATATAGAGAAAGACGCGTGAGAGATAGATAAAAACAGTGAGGGAGATAGAGAGAGAGAATCAGCTAAATTATGAGGAAGTAGAGTCGGAGTGAGGGATAGCGAGGATGGAAGAAAGAGTGAAAGAGAAAATGAGGTAGATACTAGATAGTGAATTTTCTCTATCCAAACGAGCCAAAGAGAGAAAGAATATAGAATAAAGAGAGAGTGAGAGAGGGAGAGGGGGAGAGAGAGGGAGGTAGGGAGGGAGAGGGACAGGGAGAAAGAGTGAAAGAGAAATTGAGGTAGATACTAGATAGTGAATTAGTCCAAACGAGCCAAAGAGAAAAAAGAAAAGAGAGAGAAAGAGAGAGAGAGAGAGAGAGAGAGAGAGAGAGAGAGAGAGAGAGAGAGAGAGAGAGAGAGAGGGAGGGAGAAAGAGAGGAAGGGAGAAAGAGTGAAAGAGAAAATTAGGTACATACTAGATAATGAATTTACTCTATCCAAACGAGCCAAAGAGAGAAAATATATAGGAAAAAAAGAGAGAGATTGAGAGAGGGGGAGGTAGGGAGGGAGAGAGACAGAGAGGAAGAGAGACGGAAACAAGTAGCGAAACAAGAGCTGTTGTTAGAGAATTACAAAGTCATTATTCCTCGCCTGCGCTAAAAGATCGAAAGATAAAATAAATGAGGTAAAGATTTCTCCTCCCACCCTTTGATGAAGTAGAAAATCATGTTCTCTTTTGATCTTTGGCAGCCATTTCGATAAAGGAGATTCGCTTACTTTGAGAACCTCACGATCAATCTTAATTCATAGCCAAGTCCTACATTGTCAAAAAAATATGCATACTTCTCGATAAAATTAATGTGCAAGTTGCAGAAAATTTCATAAAGCTCCTCTCAAGAGCTCTGTTCTTTATAGTTTGCAGCATTTCCTGTCGCGTATGTGTTTGTGTGTCCATGTATCAGATGGAGAGAGTGAGAGAAAAAGAGAGACAGAGGGAAAGAGAGAGAGAGAGAGAGAGAGAGAGAGAGAGAGAGAGAGAGAGAGAGAGAAAGAGAGAGAGAGAGAGAGAAAGAGAGAGAGATGGATATCATTGTTAAATGTGTCTCTTATGGCCGGAAGCCATCTTACATAACATATCCCAGAATGCCAACTTCGCGTTTGAAACTGATCTGAGTCAGTGGAGCGAAAAACAAAAGTTGGATTCCACACTATTGAATCGGAACTCATTTAGCAGACCGCCCTCGGGAAACTTCCAGGAGTGAGCGATCAATACTTGGCTTGTATCTGGTCAGAATTAGTGCGCATTCTATTATTTTGAGAAGTTTCATGTCCCCTAAGTTTTATATCTATCTCTCTAGATATCTCCGTTCACACGCTATTTCTCTGCCTTGAACGCCTCGGCTTCCTCCGGGATGTCCGCTGGTAGTCTCCTCCACTGTGTTCGATCTTCTGCTATTGAGAAATTTTTAACTCTGAATAGAAGACAAAATGGAGAGGAAAACAAGCAAGACTTCAAAGAATTTGTCCTTAATCTAAATAATTATGTATTTAATCTCTTAAGAGGGAAGGCCTGTCTCATGATAGGGGGGTTCGATTTTTTTTCTATTAAGAAGCTAAAGTCTTATTTAGAGTCTGAGGCATAATTATACAAGGCAGGTGTTTCAGAAGCGACGCGTACACAAGAGAGTTTCTATAGAGCCCCAGAGGGAGATTACCCATTAACAATTCAGTCTTGATTGGTTTAGAGTATAGTTGAAGACAACCGATGGGCGTAGACCAACTTAATGAATTGTTAGTGGAAACAGAAAACTGGGCTTGCGTTTCCCTAAAGTGACTTTTCCAATGTGTCACTTATAGAAATAACAACAACAAATAATTAGGCTTCCATTTTTCTCAAGCGACTTTTCAAATTTGACACCTCGAGAATCAAAAGAAAAAATAATTACGATATCTTTAAATACAGATTAAGTTTTGTTTAGTTTGTACGTGCATTTCCTCAATTGACTTAAACTAATATATAGCGACTTTGTCTTTGGATAAACCTTAACAAATGAAATTCCGATAAAGGGATTAAACTCCTAAACACTACAATATTTATTGATGTTGGTATCGCACAAGCTTCCCGCACCTATTTCTCCAAACTAATATAAGGATGAAGCTGACCTCATCTCCTGCCAAGAACTGTGCTGGTTTCTACTCAATCAATGGTTTCTCAAGTCTAAAGTATTAGGTGGACAGAGATTTTCCCTTATAGTTTAATTATAACAATCTAGAGCTGGAATAGAACTTACGTGGTAAGTATGCAAAGCCGTAAAAAGCTGTTCCAAACTCCGCAGACCGAGGGACATAGCTCAAACTCTACAGATGAAGGACATAGCTCAAACTCCACAGACCGAGGGACATAGCTCAAACTCCACAGATGAAGGACATAGCTCAAACTCCACAGACCGAGGGACATAGCTCAAACTCCACAGATGAAGGACATAGCTCAAACTCCACACCGAGGGACATAGCTCAAACTCCACAGATGAAGGACATAGCTCAAACTCCACAGACCGAGGGACATAGCTCAAACTCCACAGACCGAGGGACATAGCTCAAACTCCACAGACCGAGGGACATAGCTCAAACTCTACAGACCAAGGGACATAGCTCAAACTCCACAGATGAAGGACATAGCTCAAACTCCATAGACCGAGGGACATAGCTCAAACTCCACAGATAAAGGACATAGCTCAAACTCCACAGACCGAGGGACATAGCTCAAACTCCACAGATGAAGGACATAGCTCAAACTCCACAGACCGAGGGACATAGCTCAAACTCCACAGATGAAGGACATAGCTCAAACTCCACAGACCGATGAACATAGCTCAAACTCCACAGATGAAGGACATAGCTCAAACTCCACAGACCGAGGGACATAGCTCAAACTCCACAGACCGAGGGACATAGCTCAAACTCTACAGACCGAGGGACATAGCTCAAACTCCACAGATGAAGGACATAGCTCAAACTCCACAGATGAAGGACATAGCTCAAACTCCACAGACCGAGGGACATAGCTCAAACTCCACAGACCGAGGGACATAGCTCAAACTCCACAGATGAAGGACATAGCTCAAACTCTACAGACCGAGGGACATAACTCAAACTCTACACACCGAGGGACATAACTCAAACTCTACAGACCGAGGGACATAACTCAAACTCTACAGATGAAGGACATAGCTCAAACTCTACACACCGAGGGACATAGCTCAAACTCTACAGACCGAGGGACATAGCTCAAACTCTACAGATAAAGGACATAACTCAAACTCTACAGACCGAGGGACATAGCTCAAACTCTACAGATGAAGGACATAACTCAAACTCTACAGACCGAGGGACATAGCTCAAACTCTACAGACCGAGGGACATAGCTCAAACTCTACACACCGAGGGACATAGCTCAAACTCTACAGACCGAGGGACATAGCTCAAACTCTACAGACCGAGGGACATAGCTCAAACTCTACAGACCGAGGGACATAGCTCAAACTCTACAGACCGAGGGACATAGCTCAAACTCTACAGACCGAGGGACATAGCTCAAACTCTACAGACCGAGGGACATAGCTCAAACTCTACAGACCGAGGGACATAGCTCAAACTCTACAGACCGAGGGACATAGCTCAAACTCTACAGACCGAGGGACATAACTCAAACTCTACACACCGAGGGACATAGCTCAAACTCTACAGACCGAGGGACATAGCTCAAACTCTACACACCGAGGGACATAGCTCAAACTCTACAGACCGAGGGACATAGCTCAAACTCTACAGATAAAGGACATAGCTCAAACTCTACAGATGAAGGACATAGCTCAAACTCTACACACCGAGGGACATAGCTCAAACTCTACACACCGAGGGACATAGCTCAAACTCTACAGACCGAGGGACATAGCTCAAACTCTACAGATGAAGGACATAGCTCAAACTCTACACACCGAGGGACATAGCTCAAACTCCACAGATGAAGGACATAGCTCAAACTCCACAGACCGAGGGACATAGCTCAAACTCCACAGATGAAGGACATAGCTCAAACTCCACACCGAGGGACATAGCTCAAACTCCACAGACCGAGGGACATAGCTCAAACTCCACAGACCGAGGGACATAGCTCAAACTCCACAGTTGAAGGACATAGCTCAAACTCTACAGACCGAGGGACATAACTCAAACTCCACAGATGAAGGACATAGCTCAAACTCCACAGACCGAGGGACATAGCTCAAACTCTACAGATGAAGGACATAGCTCAAACTCTACAGACCGAGGGACATAGCTCAAACTCTACAGACCGAGGGACATAGCTCAAACTCCACAGACCGAGGGACATAGCTCAAACTCCACAGATGAAGGACATAGCTCAAACTCCACAGATGAAGGACATAGCTCAAACTCCACAGACCGAGGGACATAGCTCAAACTCTACAGACCGAGGGACATAGCTCAAACTCCACAGACCGAGGGACATAGCTCAAACTCCACAGATGAAGGACATAGCTCAAACTCCACAGACCGAGGGACATAGCTCAAACTCCACAGACCGAGGGACATAGCTCAAACTCCACAGACCGAGGGACATAGCTCAAACTCCACAGACCGAGGGACATAGCTCAAACTCCACAGATGAAGGACATAGCTCAAACTCTACAGACCGAGGGACATAGCTCAAACTCCACAGATGAAGGACATAGCTCAAACTCCACAGACCGAGGGACATAGCTCAAACTCCACTGATGAAGGACATAGCTCAAACTCCACAGACCGAGGGACATAGCTCAAACTCCACAGATGAAGGACATAGCTCAAACTCCACAGACCGAGGGACATAGCTCAAACTCCACAGATGAAGGACATAGCTCAAACTCCACAGACCGAGGGACATAGCTCAAACTCCACAGACCGAGGGACATAGCTCAAACTCCACAGACCGAGGGACGTAGCGCAAACTCCACAGACCGAGGGACGTAGCGCAAACTCCATTGACAATTTTTGTTTTTCTGCTTAGATCTTTAGAATTCTTTCGGTTATTGAACAAAACTCATGACTTTCAACAAAGGGTATAACTTTTTTTGAGAAATCGAATTCCCTATACTTCTCTGTAAATCTAAACTTCTTTGAACTCTTAATTAGAACTTGCATTAATTCCCTATTACACCAGGCTCTTAGTCCTAACGTTCTGAATAAGATATCACTTGTTTCTCCTACATCCACACTGAGTTTATCTTCAGCAAAACCCTGTTCGTTATCCTACGGAACCCCTCTAGTAATCTCCAATTCTGTTATCATCTCGATAGAAAAAGTAGAACCCGCCCCCCCTCCCCTAACATAGGAGAGACTTACTCTCTTTGGGATTTAAAACGTGTTAACTCGTGTCTTGCTTTCTCTCTCTCTCTCTCTCTCTCTCTCTCTCTCTCTCTCTCTCTCTCTCTCTCTCTCTCTCTCTCTCTCATCTAGCAACGCTTGTTTATCCTCATAAATTTTTTTGGTAATCTTGAGGGACGTACAACAATTCTAAGAGCAATAAACTTAAAATCTCCGCCCTCCCTCTCTCTCTCTCTCTCTCTCTCTCTCTCTCTCTCTCTCTCTCTCTCTCTCTCTCTCTCTCTCTTTCTCTCCCTATCTCTCTGTCCCCCTCTCCGTCTCATCTAGCAAAGCTTGTCTGTCCCCATGGGAAAACTTGAGGGACGTCAAACAATTCTAAGAGCAATAAACTTACAATCTCCAATTCTATTATCATCTTGATAGAAAAATTAGATCTCCCCTAACATAGGAGAGACTTAGAGACTTCCTCTCTTTGGGATTTAAAACGTGCTCTCTCGTGTCTTACTTCCTCTCTCTGTCTCTGTCTCTCTCTGTCTCTGTCTCTCTCCCTGTCTCTCTCTCTGTCTCTGTCTCTCTCTCTTTCTCTCTCTCTTTCTCTCTTTCCTCCTCTCCCTCTCTCTCTCTCTCTTTCTTTTCCTCTCTCTCTCTCTCTCTCTCTCTCTCTCTCTCTCTCTCTCTCTCTCTTTTCCCATCTCTCTCCCTCTCTCTCTTTCTGTCTCTTTTCCTCTCTCTTCTTCTCTCCCTCTCTCTCTCTGCCCTCTCTCTCTCTGCCCTCTCTCTCTCTGCCCTCTCTCTCTCTGCCCTCTCTCTGTCACTCCCTTTTTCTCTCTCTCGTGTCAGGAGAAATACCCATGCATCACAATTACACCGGGACATTCCCGCAACAAAAAAGGCACCGTGGAAGCGAGCCATGAAATAATCATGAGAGTTTGGGTCGGCACTCACCCAAATCTTCTGTGTATCTAGGAGCGGCCAACAGGGAGTCAAACTCCCTCCCTCAGGCCCTCCCGACATCACCATCGGAGCCGTGTGTTCAGGTCGCTGGGCGGGGATCGAACTGACGGGTAAAACACATATAACCACTCGCGAGAAAAACGAACGATTATTTCGGGTTCTAGCGATTTTAGATCAGGAATCGGACCAAACCGAATACTTGATTGTGTTGGGAGTCGATAAACCGGGTTCTGGCGTTATTTGTTTTAAAGTTATTCTAACTGGTTTAAAAGACGATGATATCTGGCCATTGTTACCAAACGTTAACAGCCTCCGTCTGGCATGCAGTGCGAGAAGGGTGAGACACCATATTGATTTACGGATTGCGGCGAAATTTTACCACGCACCTGAAAAATCCTGCAGATTTCATAGCAGATGCATTTTTCGGATCATCATGAACCTTCCCCTCCCGCTGTTCTCCAATCACCTGTTGGTGATTACTAAACATAAAACCGGATAAACCCGGAAATGGGCATCCAACAGCAGAAGATGTTCTCCCAAAGCTGTGACACCTTCACCCTAAAGCTGTTTCGCAAAATGACACAACACGCCAAATTACGAGAGCGAAGAAAAAGAAAAAAAAAACATTACTAGTCTTACAAAAAAATCGAATAGGCAACCGGTTTTATTCGTTCAGTCTAACATTTAGACCTGGAAGTGCGTGACAAATGGTTCCTTTTTTCTTTCTTTTTCTCACCATAAATTGTGTCAAATGACGCACTGATTAGCTTACTGAATGTTGCAATACTGATTTCGAAAGAGAAGCAAAGCATTTAACAACCAAATCAAAATTCCCTGCCCATATTTGATCGGTGTAGCAGATAGTAACAATGCTATTGTAAGCTACTCGAAGATGGGTTACATTCGATTTAAAAGTAATTACCGGTTTAAGACTCGAAATTTCAAGAATCGATTAAATATCCGGCCATATTTGAACTCTAACCGAGTAAATAACCGGTTATGTTTTTTTCTGTTTCCTTTCTTTTTCCTCTTGTTTCTGATCACATACCGACAAAAAACTATTCTACATCAATCCTTTCATGTTTTAAATTATGAAAGAGTGTTGCTTTTGGCAGGCTGACTTCAGTTTTATAACATTTTAAATCACAAAACATGCCGAAAGCAAAATGTAATCAATGAATATTTCAAAGCCTCTCGTTTGGAAAACCGTTTCGCGGTTGAAAAGTTTTCAATAAAATCTAATGCGTGGCTGTGGTGACAATTTAAATAAAAGATTGAAAATCCACATCAACACCTACAAAAATTCTAATGTGTGTGAAGAGATGCAGGGCGCCTGAGCTCACGGTGTCTGTTCTAATACATGCATTGTCATCAGTTGACCCGGTGTATGTACTGGGTTTGTGTGTGAGGGGGGAGGGAGGGGGTAGGACTGAGAGAGGAAAATAAACATAGAGAAAGGGAGATAAAGGAAGAAATGAGAGTGGATGGCAAGTGATGGAGGCCGAGGAAGGAAAAAAAAGGAGTGACTCAAAGATCTACAGACACACTAGTGGCACAAAATGGAGAGGCAATTTGGGGAAGGGGGCGGGGAGAGACAGACAGAGATAGACAGACAGACACAGACAAAGAGACAGACAGAGCAAGTTAGAGAG
Source organism: Elysia crispata (assembly GCA_033675545.1). Lineage (NCBI taxonomy): Eukaryota > Metazoa > Mollusca > Gastropoda > Plakobranchidae > Elysia > Elysia crispata. The sequence goes on along the minus strand of JAWDGP010003273.1, from coordinate 240,240 downwards.
AGAAGAGAAACAGAGAGAGAGAGAGAGGGAGAGAAAGGGAGAAAGAGAAAAAAAAAGAGAGAGACACAGAGAGAGAGGGAGAGAAAGAGAGAGAAAGGGACAGACAGACAGAGAGAGAGGGAGAGAAAGACAGAGAGAGGGAGAAAAAGACAGAGACAGGGAGAGAGATAAAAGAGAGAGAGAGAGAGAAAGAGAGAGAGAGAGAGAGAGAGAGAGAGAGAGAGAGAGAGAGAGAGAGAGAGAGAGAGAGAGGGAGAGAAAAGCAAACATAATTATATATCACTTTCTGATATTTTTTTTTACATTTTCTAAAGTAAAATCTATTTCTTCCCAGTTGCTTTCAATTGGAGCTGACAACTGAAGGACCTTGCGTGACTGAAAGCGAAAGGTTCACAAACACTCCTCTCCCAAAGCACAAAAACGATTTATTGGATCCACAGTATCGACAGAAATCTTCTTCGAGAGTCTCTAAGCCTGGACTTAACGCCCGTCATCATACGGCTCTTCAAGGCAACCAATCAAAAAAAAAAAAGCTATAATAAATAATAATGTGATTTCTTAGTTTCTTGCAGAAAGTTAAGTGTGCTGTGTGTGCTACCGGGGTTTTCCGATCGATATATTTATATGCGCGTCTTGGGGCTCTACTCTGACAGCTCCGGAGCAAGCAATCAACAGAGTTATCTAGCCTGACCCACTTTCAAAAAAACGATCAGTTCAATGTTTGGATAGTTGAAGAAAAAAGAGTAGCCAATGGTGCACGGAGACTGCTCGTAAAATTAATGGGCTTTGTTCTGGGAAGTGCAAAATGCTCTTTAGGAAAAAAATAAGAAAAAAAGAAACTGTTCGGATCTTAAATCAAATAATGGCATGTTTTTGATTCTGAAAGCAATGGGCATCCATGTTTAGGGCTGGGTAACACAGAATGTATATTAGATGCTGCTTTTACAAAGCTTTAACAAGCTTCAATTTGATATGTCATAATAGAATAAAACAACATTTTCCAACGATTAAAGCCACTTTCTTCTGCAGACGATGTCGCATATAATTCCGGTAAGTGAGCCAAACATCTAATGTATTAAGCAAAAAAAAAAAAAAAAAATAGAGAAATATGGATTCAGCTTCTAAAGTATTGATTAGGAATTCTAGAAGATCATAAAAACCTCAAGCCATTTTCACGCCAGAAAACTAAGTTGTCAGATTCAATAAAGGGATGATCACTTTTTTTTCTCTGCAGGTTTTTTATCTTTTTATCTTTTTATCTTTTTGTCTAGCACGATGCGACCGTGTTCTGGTGGTCTGGGGTGATATTCTGAAAGAAAACTCTATCTTACAACTCCTTGAGCTCTCTAACTCTAGAAGATAATTGTGAAAAGCTTTATTCTGAATTCTGGAATTTCTCAACGCCAGTTTCCTAACTGAACCAACAGATACCACACTGTTTGAGCTGCATCTCTTATGCTACATTTCTTAGATCACACATTGCTATGCTAGAAATAAAAGGTGTATAAAAAACTAGACATTTCTTCTTCCTTTCAGAAAGTATTGATTATGTTATTTAGAAGAGCAAAATTCCTAAGCCATTTTCACGCCAGGGACTCAAGTTACTGATTCAATAAATAATGGTAAGAAATTATTTTTTTCTTTTGGTCTTGCACGATGTTATGGGTCTCTGATATGATATTTTCAAGATAGCTCTATCTCACTTTCAGACAGTGTTCTCAAAATCCCAACGCTGTTCTATTCTAGAAGATAATCGTAAAGAACTTAAATTTGAATCCTTTAATTTCTCAAACGCCAGATTCCTAATTGAACTAACAGGCACCACACTGTTTGAATGCAACTCTTATGACACCATTTCTTGGTTCACACTTTGTTATATTCAAATTAAATAGAAATTAAAAGATCAGGTGTTTCTTCTCCTTTCCTCAGATTCCTTAACTATATCCAGAAATAGGGCCTTTTCTGTGGGGTTTTTTTTCTTATCAGTAAATCTTGTTTATTTGATAACAATAGGACTAGTTATGTTTCGTGTACATAGATCAGGTTTAAGCTGTTTAGTACAGATTATGAAACACATAGAGAGAGAAAGATAGATAGATAGATAGATAGATAGATAGATAGAGAGAGAGAGAGAGAGAGAGAGAGAGAGAGAGAGAGAGAGAGAGAGAGACTGACAGGCGGACAGACAGACTGAGAGGAAGAAAAAGAGATAAAGAGAGATAGATGAATAGATACAGGGACAGACAGGCGGACTGACAGATTGAGAGGAAGAAAGAGAGAAATGTAGATAGGTAGATAGATAGATAGATAGATAGATAGATAGATAGATAGATAGATAGATAGATAGATAGAGAGAGAGAGAGAGAGAGAGTTAACAATGAGAGAAATAGATCGAGTGAGAGAGAAGGAGACACAAAGAGAGAGAAAGATAGATAGATAGATAGATAGAGAGAGAGAGAGAGAGAGAGAGAGAGAGAGAGAGAGAGAGTTAACAATGAGAGAGATAGATCGAGTGAGAGAGAAGGAGACACAAAGAGAGAGAAAGATAGATAGATAGATAGATAGATAGAGAGAGAGAGAGAGAGAGAGACAGGGACAGACAGGCGGACAGACAGATTGAGAGGAAGAAAGAGAGAGAGAGAGAGAGAGAGAGAGAGAGAGAGAGAGAGAGAGAGAGAGAGAGAGAGTTAAAAATGAGAGAAACAGATCGAGTGAGAGAGAAGGAGACACAAAGAAGCTA
>JAWDGP010003273.1:225000-227500 GCA_033675545.1 Elysia crispata | reverse complement strand
ATTGAGTAAAATTTGTCTGATCATTTGCTTTTTCTAAACATTTGCCTAATTCACTATACACTCTTTAATATTTGTCTAATTGCGTAAAATTTGTCTGAACATTTCCCTGATATAGTATACTCGTCTTAATATTTGTCTCATTGAGAACAAATTTGTTTGAACCATTTTGTCTGATTCAGTATAATCGCCTAAGTAAAATTTCTCTTAACATTAAATGCTTGATTCAGAGCTCTCTGTCTTGATTTCTGTTTACATACTTTTATAATAGTTATTCCTTCTTCGTCGAGCAAATACAGTAAACTTAACGGTTTGCTAAATTTAATGAATGAACCATTTTGGAAATACTAAAACACTACTTACTTATAAATATTGAATAGGCTACTTGTTTAGAACACACGAAATCAATGATTTTTTTTCTTTTTCAAGAACACCTTGCAATTGTTATTTTGTATATGTTTTGGATTCTCGACAAAAATAAATACCAAATACCAAATATAATAAATATAAAACTATTGTATTGCTTGCATGCAAGGAGAATTTTGAGGCCAACTGTGTCCAGAATTTTTTCTACATGATTCTGTGTAACACATGCACACGCCACGTTGTTATGAGATGCTGTGATTAACAAAGTGTGAACGGTTATAAATCTTGCTGCTTTATTTCCATGCCTGCCACAGGCAGCTGAACTTGACTTGAGACCCACCTCATGCAATAAAAAAAATTATTTTCACATAAAAATCCAGAGACTGTATGACAGAGCACAGCGTTTGAAATTTTTTAAAAATAAGATGAAGTATTGTGGATATGTCAGAGAAAACTAAGATCAGATTATTATATTGTGGGACAGAGCTTCTAAGGTTATTGCACACCTCTAGCTCTATACAGCCATGAACTTTAAAAAATAAAAACTTTAAAAAAATCAAGAGGTGGACAGGAGTCGATTCTTGCTCCAATTGCGCCGCTTTCAAATTTAAAACTAGGCTAATGGGATTTGGATATCCAGACGCATCTGTAATCTTCATCGTTTCCCATTCACTAGTAAGATCAGAAATTTCTTCAACGGAGGCAAAACTATCTGCAGACTCTTATTTATACGCCTCTATAATATGATTATTGTAAATTGAATGATGTCAAATGTCTCTTTTACCATTTTTGTAACCGTTTACCGTTTTGTAACCTTTAACCGTTTTTGCAACCGTTAACCGTTAACTGTTTAATAACTGTTTATCGGTGTTAACTGTTTACCGTTCTTGGAACCAGTAACCGTTTTGCAAGCGTTAACCGTTTTTTGTTGTCTCACTAGCCAGGACACTTCCGGCCATGCCCAGGATTTCAAGACGAACGAATTCATCAGCGCCGTGTCCAACCACTCCGTTGAGAGCACGACTAGAGAGGAGGTCGACACGTTCTACCCACGTGTGTGTCTGTGTTTGTGTGCAGCTCTGTGTGTGTTTGTGTACAGCTATGTGTGTGTGTTTGTGTGCAGCTCTGTGTGTGTTTGTGTACAGCTCTGTGTGTGTGTTTGTGTACAGCTCTGTGTCTGTGTTTGTGTACAGCTATGGGTGTGTTTGTGTACAGCTATGGGTGTGTTTGTGTACAGCTATGGGTGTGTTTGTGTACAGCTATGGGTGTGTTTGTGTACAGCTATGGGTGTGTTTGTGTACAACTATGGGTGTGTTTGTGTACAGCTATGGGTGTGTTTGTGTACAGCTATGGGTGTGTTTGTGTACAACTATGGGTGTGTTTGTGTACAGCTATGGGTGTGTTTGTGTGCAGCTCTGTGTCTGTGTTTGTGTACAGCTATGAGTGTGTTTGTTGCAGCTATGGGTGTGTTTGTGTGCAACTATAGGTGTGTGTTTGTGTACAGCTATGGGTGTGTTTGTGTACAGCTATGGGTGTGTTTGTGTGCGGCTCTGTGTGTGTGTTTGTGTACAGCTATGGGTGTGTTTGTGTACAGCTATGGGTGTGTTTGTGTACAGCTATGGGTGTGTTTGTGTACAGCTATGGGTGTGTTTGTGTACAGCTATGGGTGTGTTTGTGTACAGCTATGGGTGTGTTTGTGTACAACTATGGGTGTGTTTGTGTCAATTATGGGTGTGTTTGTGTACAGCTATGGGTGTGTTTGTGTGCAGCTCTGTGTGTGTGTGTGTTTGTGTACAGCTATGTGTGTGTGTTTGTGTGCAGCTCTGTGTGTGTTTGTGTACAGCTCTGTGTGTGTGTTTGTGTACAGCTCTGTGTGTGTGTGTGTTTGTGTGCAGCTCTGTGTGTGTTTGTGTACAGCTATGGGTGTGTTTGTGTGCAGCTATGGGTGTGTTTGTGTACAGCTCTGTGTGTGTGTGTGTTTGTGTACAGCTATGGGTGTGTTTGTGTACAGCTATGGGTGTGTTTGTGTACAACTATGGGTGTGTTTGTGTGCAGCTCTGTGTGTGTGTTTGTGTACAGCTATGTGTGTGTTTGTGTACAGCTATGGGTGTGTTTGTGTACAGCTATGGGTGTGTTT
>JAWDGP010003273.1:217500-220000 GCA_033675545.1 Elysia crispata | reverse complement strand
TTGAAAAGACGCTGGACAGGGGGGAGGAGGGTAGGTTATAAAGTGGCTGGCAGGGGGGAGGGTAGGTTATAAAGTGGCTGGCAGGGGGAGGAGGGTAGGTTATAAAGTGGCTGGCAGGGGGAGGAGGGTAGGTTATAAAGTGGCTGGCAGGGGGGAGGGTAGGTTATAAAGTGGCTGGACAGGGGGGAGGAGGGTAGGTTATAAAGTGGCTGGCAGGGGAGGAGGGGTAGGTTATAAAGTGGCTGGCAGGGGGGAGGAGGGTAGGTTATAAAGTGGCTGGCAGGGGGAGGGTAGGTTATAAAGTGGCTGGACAGGGGGAGGAGGGTAGGTTATAAAGTGGCTGGCAGGGGGAGGGTAGGTTATAAAGTGGCTGGACAGGGGGAGGAGGGTAGGTTATAAAGTGGCTGGCAGGGGGAGGAGGGTAGGTTATAAAGTGGCTGGCAGGGGGAAGGAGGGTAGGTTATAAAGTGGCTGGACAGGGGGGGGGAGGGTAGGTTATAAAGTAGCTGGACAGGGGGAGGAGGGTAGGTTATAAAGTTTCTGGACAGTGGGAGGGGAGGAGTGTAGGTTAAAAGTGGCTGGACAGGGGGAGGAGGGTAGGTTATAAAGTGGCTGGCAGGGGGAGGGGTAGGTTATAAAGTAGCTGGACAGGGGGAGGAGGGTAGGTTATAAAGTTTCTGGACAGTGGGAGGGGAGGAGTGTAGGTTAAAAGTGGCTGGACAGGGGGAGGAGGGTAGGTTATAAAGTGGCTGGACAGGGGGAGGGTAGGTTATAAAGTGGCTGGACAGGGGGAGGAGGGTAGGTTATAAAGTGGCTGGACAGAGGGGAGGAGGGTAGGCTATAAAGTGGCTGGACAGGGGGGAGGGGAGAAGAGGGCTGGACTGGGGGGAGGAGGGTAGGTTATAAAGTGGCTGGACAGGGGGGGGGGGAGGGAAGGTAATAAAGTGGCTGGACAGGGGGGAGGAGGGTAGGTTATAAAGTGGCTGGATAGGGGGAGGAGGGTAGGTTATAAAGTGGCTGGACAGGGGGAGGGAGAAGAGGGCTGGACTGGGGGGAGGAGGGTAGGTTATAAAGTGGCTGGACAGTGGGGGGAGGGTAGGTTATAAACTGGCTGGCAGGGGGGAGGGTAGGTTATAAAGTGGCTGGACAAGGGGGGAGGAGGGTAGGTTATAAAGTGGCTGGACAGGGAGGAGGGAAGGTTATAAAGTGGCTGGACAAGGGGGGAGGACGGAAGGTTATAAAGTGGCTGGCAGGCGGGGGAGGGTAGGTTATAAAGTGGCTGGACAGGGGGGAGGAGGGTAGGTTATAAAGTGGCTGGACAGGGGGGAGGAGGGTAGGTTAAAAAGTGGCTGGACAGGGGGAGGAGGGTAGGTTATAAAGTGGCTGGACAGGGGGGAGGCTAGGTTATAAAGTGGCTGGACAGGGAGGAGGGTAGGTTTTAAAGTGGCTGGACAGGTAGGAGGGAAGGTTATAAAGTGGCTGGACAAGGGGAGGGGAGAAGAGGGCTGGACTGGGGGGAGAAGGGTAGGTTATAAAGTGGCTGGACAGGGGGAGGAGGGTAGGTTATAAAGTGGCTGGACAGAGGGGAGGAGGGTAGGTTATAAAGAGGGTGGATAGGGGTGGGGAGGGGAGAAGAGGGCTGGACAGAGGGGAGGAGGGTAGGTTATAAAGTGGCTGGACAGTGGGGGGAGGGTAGGTTATAAAGTGGCTGGACAGCGGGGAGGAGGGTAGGTTATAAAGTGGCTGGACAGAGGGGAGGAGGGTAGGTTATAAAGTGGCTGAACAGGGGGGAGGAGGGTAGGTTATAAAGAGGGTGGACTGGGAGGGGGAGGTTATAAAGAGGCTAGACTTGGGGGGAGGAGGGCTGGACTGGGAGGGGGGAGGTTATAAAGAGGCTAGACTTGGGGGGAGGCGTTCAAAAGAGACACTGGACTGGAGGAAGGGGGAGGTTTAGGGGGGGGGTGCGTTCAAAAGAGACAGGACTGTAGGAGGGGGAGGTTTTAGGGGGAGGGGGGCAGGTTATAAAGAAGCTGGACTGGGGGAGGGGGGAGGTTATAAAGAGGCTAGACTTGGGGGGAGGCGTTCAAAAGAGACACTGGACTGGAGGAAGGGGGAGGTTTAGGGGGGGGGCATTCAAAAGCGACAGGACTGTAGGAGGGGGGAGGTTTTAGGGGGGGGGCAGGTTATAAAGAAGCTGGACTGGGGGAGGCGGGAAGGTTATAAAGAGGCTAGACTTGGGGGAAGGCGTTCAAAAGAGACACTGGACTGGAGGAAGGGGGAGGTTTAGGGGGGGGGGGGGCGTTCAAATAGGTTATAAAGAGGCTGGACTGGGGGTAGGGGAAAAGGTTATAAAGATGCTGGACTGGGGGTAGGGGAAAAGGTTATAAAGATGCTGGACTGGGGGTAGGGGAAAAGGTTATAAAGATGCTGGACTGGGGTTTGGGGAAATGGTTATAAAGATGCTGGACTGGGGGTAGGGGAAAAGGTTATAAAGAGGCTG
>JAWDGP010003273.1:200000-212500 GCA_033675545.1 Elysia crispata | reverse complement strand
ATATATATATATATATATATATATATATTGATTTCTGTATGCTGTCAGATGACCATAGCTATATTTACATCCTTCACAGATACAACAAATATCACCACGGAAGAATTTGCCAGGTTCTTTACCTATGTAAGTCAACAGTTTTTCTACATACTTTATGGGTAGCGGTGGCGAGAGGGGAGGGGTGCTATATCTGAGGTCCAAGATTTTAATGTTTTTTGTTTTTTTTTAAATTTGAAGAATAAAATAGTTTTATGCATCTAACTTGGGTATCTAATGAGGAATAAAAATTTGAAGTTTCCCTAAATAATTACATGTATAATCGTTACTATAAAATAAATTCAAAACGCAAACTGTTCTTTCTTTTTGACCACTTAACTCGAAACTGGACATAACGTTAAGCTTCAATCAACTTAATATAAAAATTCATTTTCAATCTTCTGCCAACATCATAGTTGCAAAAAAAAAATAATTATGAATCTTCCAAATTGACTACTTAAACTTTTCAGAACTTACGTTAAAGAATGGTCAAAACTTATTCAAATTTTAAAATTTTCTCTTATATTAAATTTTATTTGCATTGGTCGCAGATTATGTCGCTTGTAACGAATCACCTTTATTAGTTTTCATCTGCACTAATAGCACGGAATTTCGCTTATAACCTATCACCTTTAGTTCAACTCCTCTAACACCAGATTATGTCGCTTGTAACGAATCACCTTTATTAGTTTTCATCTGCACTAATAGCACGGAATTTCGCTTATAACCTATCACCTTTAGTTCAACTCCACTAACACCAGATTATGTCGCTTGTAACGAATCACCTTTATTAGTTTTCATCTGCACTAATAGCACGGAATTTCGCTTATAACCTATCACCTTTAGTTCAACTCCACTAACACCAGATTATGTCGCTTGTAACGAATCACCTTTATTAGTTTTCATCTGCACTAATAGCACGGAATTTCGCTTATAACCTATCACCTTTAGTTCAACTCCACTAACACTAGAAGATGTCACTTATAACGTATCACCTTTATCTTAACTCCACTAACAGCAGATCATATCACTTATACCGTATCACCTTTATTTCATCTCTTCCGATAGGAGAACGAGATCGCATCTGGAGTCATCGTTCTTGAAGATGGCCGGCCGACAAGCATTGATGGAAATGGCGCAACGACTGGATTCTCTCCCTTGGCCCCTGTGCTCTGTCTTCTGGCTGTTCTACTTTCACTTTTAGTTATGGTTCATGATTTGGGCGATTCTTTGTAAATAACTATGCCTTATGGTCGTCTTAAAGTTTGTGAAATGCAACTGGGCCAATGGTTGAGGAAAGACGAGGAAAAATTAATAACTTTTTTTTTATTTGCATAAAAAAACACCTGAAAAATATATGATTGCCTCTTCTTGAGTAAAATAGTTTCGTTTCACGGCATAGTATGGGAAGGGATATAACTGTGGAAATTTCAAAAGCTATGTGTATTTACTGTTAGAATTGATGATGCAAAAGCTTAGTTTAACTTTGAAGTGAAAAAAAAATCTATTTTAACTATTACCAAACCTTTCAACTAAATCAAGTCATAAAGACGTTGATAAATACTTGTAATTTTAAAGAAATGTTGGAGGAAAAGAAAAGTTGCACTTATTGTTTGATTGTTAAAATTCAACTTTTTTTTAATGAAGGTTGATACTTTTGGGTTTTAGGCTATTTTTTTATTCTCATAAAAGTTAGAAGTCATGACGTAAATCAGTACAGCCAATGGGTATCTTGTTTGAGCTAATTCGGTGTTTTACAATCTTTAAAAGAGAAAAAGAATTGTTTTGCAAGCGATGGTCTATTTTAAGGTGTTTGTTAAATGACATAAATATGTGGGAGAAAGAGAACTCGAAATCAATAGAGTTGTAAGAACTCCTTACCGATGTATGATTGTGCATAGATGTGTATATATGTGTAACTATATGGATGTGTCTGAAATTTTGCTCAAAATGCTTCTAATTCTTGCTTGTCCTCTGAGTTTCTTAAAGTCCTTTGCGGGGATATTTTAACCATCGATTTTTGTTCTCTTCAAGTTAAGAAAATAATTCTATTGCGCTGTTATCTTAAGGAATGCTAATAATGAATATAAAATTGGCATAGGTCACGAATATTGTAAAATCCAAATGTATTTCCAGATTTTTGTTAAACATTCATTATCATGTATGCACCAGACATGAGTGCTACTATTTAGTAGTTAAGGTGGGCTATGGACTTAGAGAACATACCTTGCTCTTGTTTTTTTTACCCGTTTGACAAGACGGGCTGTGAAAGTATGGAACATACTGTTTCTAAGAAATATGTTGCCATTTTTTTCCTATTACTCCCATTTTCAAACAAGGTGACTTGGCAAACACATCACATATCTTATTGTTCTCTTTGTATTACACTTCGAAAATTAATAGAAAACTGGGTTTTTAAAATTATTTATGCGTTTATAATTATTATTAGAAAGTTACTATTTCTATACTGTACATCATCTTTTGAACAATTTTTTGATAATTTCAAATGAGAATGTAATAAAATTGCTTGTTTTGAGAGATTTTTTTGCTCAATTTTCTTTACGGATTTTGTTGGGGATTTGTTTGTTTTTTTTCTTTATCGATTACTAGTTTATTTTTTAGTAATGCCCATCAAAGTGTTAGAAAATATGAAATAAAGATCTGAAGCATCTTTTATGCTGAAATTTAGTTATGTGTTCATCCTACATCGGCCCTCTCCTTCTTCCTCTTCCTCTTCTTCTTCTTCTTCTTCTTCTTCTTCTTCTTCTTCTTCTTCTTCTTCTTCTTCTTCTTCTTCTTCTTCTTCTTCTTCTTCTTCTTCTTCTTCTTCTTCTTCTTCTTCTTCTTCTTCTTCTTCTTCTTCTTCTTCTTCTTCTTCTTCTTCTTCTTCTTCTTCTCCTTCTCCTCCTTCTCCTCCTCCTCCTTCTCCTCCTTCTCCTCCTTCTCCTCCTCCTCCTCCTCCTTCTCCTCCTCCTCCTCCTCCTCCTCCTCCTCCTCCTTCTCCTCCTCCTCCTTATCCTCCTCCTCCTCCTTCTACTTCTCCTTCTCCTCCTCCTCCTCCTCCTCCTTCTCCTCCTTCTCCTCCTCCTCCTCCTCCTCCTTCTCCTCCTCCTCCTTATCCTCCTCCTCCTCCTTCTACTTCTCCTCCTTCTCCTCCTCCTCCTCCTCCTCTTCCTCCTTCTCCTTCTCCTCCTCCTTCTCCTCCTCCTCCTCCTTCACCTCTTCTCCCTCCTCCGAGTTAGCTCACTTCTCGTGTTAAGCAATGACAGCCGAGTTTTAGCGCACCTCGAGCCATGACCTTTGACGTCACACCATGTGATTTGTTCTACAAATTGACGAAGAAGAGTCGTTCTCAACGTATCATGAGAATTTTCTCAGGCTGTAGATCCAAACCTGAGTCATGGTGATACGGTGAGACAAATCCAGTCCACTAGAACTTTACTGCTAACACCAAGTGTTCTCCATATATCATACTAGTAGCAGTCAGTAGTAGCTGTAGATCCAAACCTGAGTCATGGTGATACAGTGAGACAAATCCAGTCCTCTATTTACTGACACCAGCTGTTCCCCGTATATCATACTAGTAGCAGTTAGTAGTAGCAGGAGTCATTGAGCTGTAGATACAAACCTGAGTCAGGATGATACAGAGAGACAAATCCAGTCCTCTATTTACTGACACCAGCTGTTCCCCATATATCATACTAGTAGCAGTTAGTAGTAGCAGGAGTCATTGAGCTGTAGATCCAAACTTGAGTCATGATGATACAGAGAGACAAATCCAGTCCTCCAGAACTTAACTGACACCAACTGTTCCCCATATATCATACTAGTAGCAGGTAGTAGTAGCGGGGGGAAGGACCAGCTGACAACAGTCAATCCCAAACTCATTTTTTTAATGTGGTGTTAAGTAACTTTGTGAGTACTTGGTAGTTAGGCTTAAACCTCACCTTGATTGCATTATCTAGCAATGGCTTGAGCGAATTCATACCTGTTTCACTGAGATAACTGTCAATTCAATTAATCAATCAATGAAATGATCAACTTATCTATCACTCGTCGACGAACTCTTGGAACGTCAGAGCTCTGCGGTGGAGTCACGAATCCTCCCCATCGCGCCACACATTCCTCGGAACTGCTTCATCAGTTCAATAATTGAGTGATCAGACACGAGAATGGCTCCTCCCAGCTCCCCACCCTCTGCTGTCTATGGCTCAACGCCCAGGTGAGAGAAGTGGATCATGAATGATCTATGAGGCTTGCCTCCTCACTGGCTCTGACGATCTCCTGAGTGCCTCCTGAGAGCCACCTGAGAGCCTCTTGGTTCGTCATCTCCTCCCATAGAGTTCACTTCTCACGCACTTGGTCTGCGCTGCCTCTCACCATTTTATCTACTCGCACAGAGAGATTCAAAGTTTGAGCATTTGTTTGGGTTTTTCCTTTGGAGGATGTAGATATCTTCGGGATCAGTTCAATAATTAGAGCGTGAAATTCGCGGATGTTACCGTGAAAATGAGAACATGACGTTGGAACTGGGACTGGTTAACGAAAAGAAACAGTCTGTTTACAAGACTCAAGATTTACCTTTCCCAGAAAGAGCTTTGTGGTTGGAGCTTAAATGTCGTGCAATAATTTATATAACATTAACCACTGCAAATGACAGCCTGAAAAGTCTGGTGGAGCGAATGTACCCGTGTGTTTGAAATCGACAGTGTTCAGCTGTAGTAGAGATCTGCTGTTCTCCGGTCAACGTCACGTAAGGTAGGTTTGACATCGACAGTGTTCAGCTGTAGTAGAGATCTGCTGTTCTCCGGTCAACGTCACGTAAGGTAGGTTTGACATCGACAGTGTTCAGCTGTAGTAGAGATCTGCTGTTCTCCGGTCAACGTCACGTAAGGTAGGTTTGACATCGACAGTGTTCAGCTGTAGTAGAGATCTGCTGTTCTCCGGTCAACGTCACGTAAGGTAGGTTTGACACAGGAAATGGTTTAATTTTGTAACCCTAGCCCTTGTTTTTGTGGTTTTAAAAGTTTTAAAGTCGTTTAAACCTTTACAGAATTATTTGTGGCGATAAATTGCTGTGTTTTTGCCATTATTGTTTGCCTCCCGTTCTTGTTATTCACTTTTTCAAATTTTTCAAAATATCTTGTTATTATTCAAAGAGTCCAAAAGTAAAAATATATCACGTTCATTCCATTATCGTTTGAAAATGGCTTTAAACTGAAGAGCTGTTAATATAATTATGCAATTTGTTCTGTTGCTATTTGTTTATGAAATGTGCACAAATTAGCTAATTTTGTAAAGTCTATTACTATTGCTTTTATTTCCTTTAAACTGTCACAGTTATGTAAGTAGGGGTAACAAGAATTTCCGCAGGACTGAGTGCAGCTCTTGGCACTTTGTGCGGAATTTTCTGCCTAATATAAAGAGCTTTCTATTCTTTTGAACACCCATTTTTATAAAGATACAAATGAATGAAAAGTTATTAATTCCCGGAAGACACTGAACTTTTGAGCACTTTTTTTTTGCAAAAGCTCATTGCCTTCTAGTAAAATATCTTTAATTGGATTAGCGAAATACAAAAATAGCCGATTTCCCTTGCAGAGTTTTGGACCAGATCTTGAATAGTGAATTATAACGAAATTTGAAAATTTCGTCGCCAACTCTCTTCTATTGAATACTTGGAGATTCAAAATTAAAAATGGTTTGTAAAAATACCTAAATTAATATTTTCATGTTAAAAGCATACCAATACGATGAGCTTGATCTACATTATAGTTATATAAAATCTCAAAATTGACGTGTCTTATTTTTCTTCAATCCTCGCTGCAGGTTTTTCTTGTCATCAAAGGGGATATTACTTCTACTTCAAGATTCGCCAAATAGGGATTTGATATCCTTCTTATCTGGAAATAACATTTTTATCGGGAATTAAATGAGGTCACAATCTTCCTATTGATAAAGAGAAAAGTTTAGCCCTTTTGTGTGTTGTGTTTGTTTTCCCTTGAATAAACTCTCAATATAGACCGTTTGTCGGGTATAAAATAAACCGTGATGTCTGTTCTAGGACTTGATCACTGGAGTCAGACACGATGATTCTATGGGAGGATAACTACACGGAGCCTGAGGCGTTTATCATCGTGACCCACACCGCAAAGGGAGGAGGAGGAGGAGGAGGAGAGCGGGATTCACGCGTCAAAACCATCTACACGGTCACCTCCCTTCTGAAGGAGTTACCGTATCTTGACAGGCCCGTTCTCAACCCGTTGCCATGGCAGCGGGCTAAGTACGAGCGGTGGGCGCGAGTCCGGTCCGTCTCTGGCTGGACCAGTTCATCCCGAGCGGACCAACACCACGGCGGCACGGCCACTGGTCAAGCGGTCAGCCCTATGGACAGAGCCTGGTCAGCCCTACAGGACCCCAGCGCGAGGGCGTCCCCTGGGGAGATGGTGAGGTCAGCTGATGTTGTGTGTCCGTCCATCGACAGCATCATTCGGCATTACACGGAGCTCGACCGCGGGGGGTTCTCGACTACTTCCTCCAGGTGATGGGAAGGAAGAGTTCGCTTGAAAGCGAAATCTTATGCTATTTTCTTATTTTTTTTTAAAAAAAGGGAAATCTTATGTTAATACTTACTTTTAAAAAAAGCGAAATCTATATCTATAATAATTATTCCTTTTCATAAAGCGAAATCTTATCATAATTATTATATTCGATACAACGAAATCTTATGATAATTATTACTTTTGATAAAGCGAAACCTTGCGATAATTATTACTTTTGAAGCGAAATCTTACGATAAATATTACTTTTGATGAAGCAAAGTCTTATGATAGTTATTACTTTAAAAAAAAGCGAAATCTTATGTTAATAATAACTTTAAAAAGAGCGAAATCTATAATAGTTATTGTTTTTGATAAAGCGAAATCTTATGATAGTTATTACTTTTGATACATCGAAATCTTATGATAATCATTATATTCAATACAGCGAAATCTTATGATAATTATTGCTTTTGATAAAGCGAAATATTTTGATAACTATTTAATCCAATGATTTGCTAAAAATGCGCTTAAGAGCAAAACCCATTTTACCTCCAAGAGAAAACAATTGATCAGTTGATGGTCAAGACTTGAAGTACAAGTCTGTTTTGACCACGTGGTGCACTGAGGTCTGTATTGTAACTTGGTCTGTTCTGACACATAGACTGTAATGAAATACACCCTCCTCTTACCCACGCCTTATGTATTTCTTAAAAAATTTCTAAAACGCTGTTGTATACAGATTTCGTAAACGCTACACTGCGAATAAAGAATAAATAAGAGGCCATATTTGTACATGCTGTATATTTACAATATGATTAATTGTTGATGAAAAAAAATCGTGTAGATCTAAGAATAATTTTTATCACTTTGTATAATGTATTATATCTCGTTGTTTCCCTATTAAATAGCCAAAGCAGTTTTGTCAAGTATGTGAATTAATGAAGAATCCAAATAAAGAATCACTACAGAATCTAAACTTTGTTATGTGGTCTCTTTTTTTAAAGTAGATTTTCGTAAATTAAGAAAGCAAACAACAATGTTGAAGCGTAGATTGAGTTGTACCCGAAAAATTTGTAAGGCACCCAAGGAATGTTGTCCTACCTGTCAGTTTTTGTCATCAAAATAAAAACAAAGCATGAATGGTTTAATGCTGTTTTGCACATCATAAAAATCTTATTTCTTTTCTCTCAAATTATGACTTTTGTTTTTGTCTGGGCAACAAAACAGTTTAACAGGGATAAAATAAAGGAAACCGACTAACTCTATACTTTCCCAATCTGTTTTTAAATCCTTTTAAACGCTAATTAAAAAGCTGTAAATTTTCGCATTGAGCACATAAAAGTGCACTGCATTGCGGAAATTTTTATCCTCGCAGTTATTTAAACCTACATAATAATGAATGTTTCAACGACAGAAAAATCCATAAATAGATTTGAATTTAAAAAAATTATTAACAATTCTTATTCTCTTCAAGTTTTACAACGAATATATTATTAGATCTACGGCTCAACAATCTGACTGAGTGAGATGCAAGATACACACAAACAAACCTTTTAAGTGTTTAAAAGGATCTAAAAATAGATTGGGAAAGTACAGTATTAGTCGATTTCCGTTTCTAAGCTTTGTTCATCCACACAAACAACGAACATCCATGTGGCTAGATCTAGCGTACGTGTGTTGTTTCATTGCTCATTGTTTATGACCTGTAAGGAAACAGTCGTCCAACTGGCGAGAGCTCATTCAATGACCAGCTGATAGATCGATTGATTGATTGATTGATTGACGTCAAAAATATCTCCCCAGCCCACTGCAAGCTTTGTTTCTAGGCTATCCTACCACTCGCAACAAACAAGGAAGAAGCCAGAACAGGCAATAAAGAAATCAGGAGGAGGAAAAACACGTTGAGTTGTGATTGGTTTACTGCCCCTGGTGACAGACTGGCTGGCGGGTTAGGCACCTCCGTCAGGCAGTCTGCCGAGGTTTCTCACCTGCTCTTTGTGGGTCTGGTCAGCTCGAGAGATGGCGCTAAACACGGCGTAGTGACCTCGCATCATTGTCTTCATCATCATATTTTTCTTCATCATCATCATCGTCATCGTCAACAGCAAAACTTTATCGTCATCAGCATAACCAAAATCATCATGTTCATCATCATCACCATCATAATCAACATCATGATCATCACCATTATCACCATCATGATCATGATCATCATCACCATCATTATAACACCATGATCATCACCACCATTAACGCAATCATCACCGTTATCATCATCGTTATCCTCAGCATCATCACTATCATGTCACTGTAAACATCCGCTCTAGTTTGATATTTTTCACCGATTTGTCTCTGATTTGGATTGATCAAACACAAATTCATTTCAACTACATGCATAACTCTGGTTAATCCCATTTATGTAATTTCCTGAACTTGTGCTCTTTTTCTTGCTTATCCATACCGTTGATTGTTTAGTCAGTGTTCGCCGGGAGAGTTGCGTGTGTGTGTGTGTGTGTAACTAGCCTCAATTTATTCTTTCCTCTCAATCTATTGCAATGGCTCCACTCGACCTGGTTGATCCCTTTCTATCATTGTTCATTCCCTCTATTTCTCTTTGTTTCATTACCATACTTATCTTTGCATCCTCCCAAGACAAATTGTCTGTATCTGTTCAAAAAAAAAAAAAGAAAAAAGAAAAAAAAAACGGTCTCAGGCGTTACTTTACAGGTCATCAAATCAGTTGCTACCAGTTTTCTTTAGAAATTCTCACAGTCAATGAAAAAAAAATAAGTTAAGCCATATACACAAGAAAAAAGTGTATGCACACTTTGTTTCGAAGAAAAGTATCAAGTTTGGGTTAAAGCTCCCTCCCTGAACAGAAGGAGAGAAATCTTTTCTCACTGCGCACACAGAAAACGTTTCCTGGTGTCAAACATCAACACCGACCACCGGCCATTACCCACAGCCATCTGACGAAAGCTGCACGAGCTCGAAACTCTGGAGTCATGGCAAACCAAATCTAGGCAACCAATTGTCTATTATCATCATTATTATTATCATTATTATTATTATTATTATTATTATTATTATTATTATTATTATTATTATTATTATTATTATTATTATTATTATTATTATTATTATCATTATTATTATTATTATTATTATCATTATTATTATTATTTTTGTTATTATCATTATTATCATTATTATTATTATTATTATTATTATTATTATTATTATCATTATTATTATTATTATTATTATCATTATTATTATTATTATCATTATTATTATTATTATTATTATTATTATCATTATTATTATTATCATCATTATAAACGCTCCTCTTTGTCGAGCACTGTTACAGACTGCTAGAATAACGACCAAGCATGATATATAATTATATACTTCATTTTATATAACTAAAACCTTGTGTGAAAGAAAGAAATTTGTTGACGTCATAAGTGAAGGCCAACTCTGCCCACCTACAGGGTGGGTATACCTTCCTCTCTAGGAGGATACAGTGGGTTTTACTACCTGATAGACACACGACAACAAAGGCCAGGGGACCAGCATCGCTATCTTGGCCATCAGCCACGGGACATTGTATGGTCACCAATCTGACCTTTGACCTAGTACCTTCTCGCCCACTGACCGCAGAATTTCCTGGGTATTTCATCCTTCTCTCTCTCTCTCTCTCTCTCTCTCTCTCTCTCTCTCTCTCTCTCTCTCTCTCTCTCTCTCTCTCTCTCTCTCCCTCTCTCTCTCTCTTTTTTTCCTCCGTCTCTCTCTTTCTCTTCTTCTCTCTTTCTCTCTCTCTATTTTTCTCCATCTCTCTCTTTCTCATCTTCTCTCTTTCTCTCTCTCTCTCCCTCTCTCTCTCTCTTTTTCTCCGTCTCTCTCTTTCTCTTCTTCTCTCTCTCTCTCTCTCTCTCTCTCTCTCTCTCTCTCTCTCTCTCTCTCCCTCTCTCTCCCTCTCTACCTATCCCCTACGATTGTGTTTCTCGTTGTGTCCCAGGCACTATTAATCTTGGCGAGTCCGTGATTATGATGACATGTTGATCCTCTTGCTGCTATTTCCAATCTACAAAAGCTCTGCTTTGGCCTGGACCCACATTTATGCCTTTATTATCTCGCTCACAACATTCATATTGTGATGGTTCGTCACATCGCATTCATCGTATTTCATTCTTCACAGCTATACATGTTTTATACCTGTAATTAAAGCAGACAGACACAAAATAAAACAATAGATAAACACGTTCGTATGAAAAAATAGAAAGAGCTAGACAGAGAAATGAGAGATGGAGAGATTTATCGATCTTTTGAAGAAAAGAAAAGTGAAGAGAACGAACATGTGGGAGGAGATAAGACAAGGGGTGGAGTTGACATACGCATTGAAATAGGGGAGGAATACAGTTTCCCCCAGTCTTAAAATTCAATGATTTTCAAATATAGAAGCTCAAAAAAACATAAAAACAATTTGAAAAATACAAAATACACCGATATTATATTGACATGATTTCTGGGCCCCTAAATATAATTTTATTCGTTGTCTAGAGCTCTCTGTAGACTACAGGTGGTAATCAGCTTGATACACGGCGGAGGCAGATAATACACCGTTAAGATACATGATACACGGTACAGTTACCTGATACATCGTGGAGATACATGATACAAACTAGAAGTACATGATACACGATGGAGATACATGATACACCATGAAGGTATATGATACAGCATGGAGATATATGATACACCTTTGAGATACATGATACACCATGGAGATACATGATACACCTTTGAGATACATGATACACCATGGAGATACATGATACACCATGAAGGTATATGATACAGCATGAAGATACATGATACACCTTTGAGATACATGATACACCATGGAGATACATGATACATTCTGAAGATGAATGATACACCATGAAGATACATGATACCCAATGGAGATGCATGATACACTATGAAGATACATTATTCACCAAGGAGATACATAATACACCGTGGAGGTATATGATACACCATTAACATACATGATACATCGTTGCGATACACGACACACCATAGAGATACACTGTACACCATGGAGATACATGATACACCGTGGAGATGCATGATAGACCATGGAGATACATTATTCACCATGGAGATACATAATAAACCTGGAGGTACACGATACACAATGGAGATACACGATACACCATGGAGATATACGATACACCATGGAGATACACGATACACCATGGAGATACACGATACACCATGGAGATACATGATACCCAATGGAGATGCATGATAGACCATGGAGATACATTATTCACCATGGAGATACATAATAAACCTGGAGGTACACGATACACCATGGAGATACACGTTACACCATGGAGATGCATGATACACCATGGAGATACACGATACACCGTGGAGATGCATGATACACCGTGGAGATGCATGATACACCGTGGAGATGCTTGATAGACCATGGAGATATATTATTCACCATGGAGATACATAATACATCTGGAGGTACACGATACACCATGGAGATACACGATACACCATGGAGATACACGTTACACCGTGGGGATGCATGATACACCGTGGAGATGCATGATACACCCTGGAGGTACACTATACATAACACTGGGAGAGGCTGGAGATAGTATTGCTTCCTTCGCCTGCCTTTACTGTTGGTTGCAAGAAAGCTTTGCTGTGTATTGTTGGAGGCACAAGAAGATTTGTCGTTTGAGCATATCCCTGTTGAGATTTTCTCATATGATGTCACAGACGATGATTTTTATAACAAAGCCAAAACCGAACTCAGTCTTGAAGGACTAAAATTCTTGTAAAAGAAAGGCGAGAGTTAAACTTGTCTATGTCCTACACTAGAAAATAATATAG
>JAWDGP010003273.1:180000-195000 GCA_033675545.1 Elysia crispata | reverse complement strand
TGTCCATCTTCGGATCACTTTTTGAAGTTCGAAAATACACAGATTACTATGGCTTATGTGTCTCAGCACGTGGCTGTTTGAGGCGTCTTTTGCTACAGGCAACGTCATGGGAAGTTGAGGAGGAGAAGGACCCGAAGAGAGGGTGAGGGGGAGGGGGGGGAGGTAGTGGGGTAGGCAGGGTCCAGGGTGTGTCTGTTGTCGTTGGGTCGGCCGCGTAGTTTGACCATGATGGACTGACAGGATGCTACCAGTCGTGGTGATCGATGACCAGTGGTCAGTGGAAACAAGCTGGCAGAGACGTTGACGAGGCAGTCAGTCTGAATAGAGATGTTTGTCTAGTGAGAAGAGAGAGAGGAGGAGTGAGAGAGAGTCGGAGAAAGAAGGAGAGAGAAGGAAAGAGAGGCGGAGAGAGAAGGGGGAGAGGGGGGGAGAAAGAAATAGAGATCAACTGCGTAGAAAGAGAAAGAGAGAGAGAGAGAGAGAGAGAGAGAGAGAGAGAGAGAGAGAGAGAGAGGCAAACAGACAGACACACACATACACACACACACACAGACAGGCAGATAGACAGGGAGCGAGAGAATGGGTTAATTAAGATGAAAATATTTTACTTTTGTCCAAACCAAAAAGAAAAGAATAATAAAAAAGAAATTAAAAGTACAAGGTTATAAATAACTTACAGAAGTGTGAGCATCAAAGGCCTAGCGAGCTTGGCTAGGACAAAACACGTATTTTTATATTGATTCCAATCGTGAAATTTAGAAAAATCTTGATTAATATTTAGAAACAACAACACATAAAAAGCACCTAAACTGGTATAACGACAATAGGAATAGTGAACTAGATTTCGAAGTTGGAATAAGGCAGTACCATTTGTATCCCCCAAAAAATGATCAAGAAAAAGAAGCACAGCAATATCACCATCGGAAAAATCAACTTGAATTACTACAACGGCGACAACCAACCATTTTCTTTATTTCAAGGTATTGTATAATTTTCTCACAAGCTTAAATCATTCACTAGGTGGTAAAGTAATGGTGATACAACATTTATTGTTGCTTCATTCTTACTTCACAATGGGGTTCACCATTGATCCTTACATTTGAAAAAAAATTCGAGCCCCAGAAGTTATACTGGTAACAATGATAAGCTCAAGAAGAAATAGACTAAAATTAAATTCAATAATTTCCAAATCTATTTTAAGATCTTTTTAATTAAAATAATTTGTAAAAAGACTTGCGATTTTTGCAGCAAGTGCATATTGGTGCACTGACTTTCGGGAATTCATAGCTGCGCATTTATTTAAAGCTACGTGGTAATGAACTTTAAAAAAGGTCTATAATTATCTAGGTTTTAATTCTACAAAAATGGCTAACTATTTTTATTATAGATACGAATTCCCTCAAGGCTGTGCATGCACCATTAGGCACTTGATACAGGAAGTCATAAACCTCTGATGGGCGTTTCAAATTATCGTTAAATAGATTAGAAAAGTCCCGAATTAGCTGTTTCGCGTATTGGTTTTTTTTTCTTTCTAACTTCTTGGGCAAGCGTACTGGCAGAGAAACACTGAAAAATCAACTCTCTAAAGTTTTTTTTTAAAGGCGCAACCTTAATAAGAATGTAAAAATGTCCTAAATTAAGCTTGGCTTATTCCCTCCACCTTTGGGCCTCAGAAAAAAAAATTATACTTCCTTTCATAGTAATAGAATTGTTTGCAGTCTGACCTTTTCCAATTAAAAAGAGGTTTGCGACTCTTCGAAAAAAAAAATAGAATAAAAGTTATCTATTTTTATATAAAAAAACATTTCCTTAAACAGTGTAACAATTGTCTCCATAGTAATATAGGAGCACCACCCTTCTGTCGGCCATGGTTAGTCATAATTATATTTTCACATTTTGCTCATTCAAGTTTGTTTTTTTTCAATTGCTATAGACACAACTATCAATTCTTAAACCTCCTTTCATCGCATTGTTGTATGGTAACATTTCGTTTATTCAAATTGTAATAGGCCTAAATCATGGGGCATTGGTGCCACCAGTGCGACCATCAATGGAATTTTTTTTTTTTATTT
Source organism: Elysia crispata (assembly GCA_033675545.1). Lineage (NCBI taxonomy): Eukaryota > Metazoa > Mollusca > Gastropoda > Plakobranchidae > Elysia > Elysia crispata. The sequence goes on along the minus strand of JAWDGP010003273.1, from coordinate 192,928 downwards.
TGGCCCTTGCAATTAGATATAAGGGTTGTGACCCTTCAAAGGATAAATTGAAAAAAAAAATTGAAAACTAAAAGTTATCTTCAGTTTGAGCATTCAGTTTTGTTTTGTTTTGTTTTTTTTTTTGGTTTGTTTTAATTGCCTTAAAACAAAGCTTCAATGTTCTTACAAAAATTCGTTTCATTTTATAGCGATGAGGTAACATTTCGTCTTATCAAAAATGTGATACACCCAAATCGTGGGATATTGGTGCGACCATTACGACCATCAATGGTTTTTGTTTTTTGGCCTTTGCAATTAAATAAGAGATTTGTGACCCTTCAAAGAATAAATTAAGAAAGTTAAAAACTATAAGATACCTTAGTTCGAGCATTCATGATTCTTGGTTTATGTTTTGAATTGCCATATAACACGACTTCACGTTGTTCCATTATAAAGCCATGTGGACAAATTTCGTCTTGCCAAAATCATAACACAGCCAAATCGTGTGACATCGGTGCAATCTGCTCAAGGTCCCAACCCTGCACACGTCACTCGCAGTCGAGAACTTTCTAGAGCAGACTGGTCGGCGTGTGGGTTTTGTTGTTTTTGTTGTCCAGGGTTTTCAGATCAGAAGAGGTTGGGATCAGCTGAGAGCGCCAGGAGAAGTAATGTCGTTGTTTGATCCTTGTCTGTCAAGGGATCAGCAGGGTAGGGGTATGAATCCAAGCTGATGGTATCTGGCCCTGTTTGATCCTTGTCTGTCAAGGGATCAGCAGGTCAGGGGTATGAATCCAAGCTGATGGTATCTGGCCCTGTTTGATCCTTGTCTGTCAAGGGATCAGCAGGGTAGGGGTATGAATCCAAGCTGATGGTATCTGGCCCTGTTTGATCCTTGTCTGTCAAGGGATCAGCAGGGTAGGGGTATGAATCCAAGCTGATGGTATCTGACCCTATTTGATCCTTGTCTGTCAAGGGATAGGTAGGGTAGGGGTATGAATCCAAGCTGATGGTATCTGGCCCTGTTTGATCCTTGTCTGTCAAGGGATCAGCAGGGTAGGGGTATGAATCCAAGCTGATGGTATCTGGCCCTGTTTGAACCTTGTCTGTCAAGGGATCAGCAGGGTAGGGGTATGAATCGAAGCTGATGGTATCTGGCCCTGTTTGATCCTTGTCTGTCAAGGGATCAGCAGGGTAGGGGTATGAATCCAAGCTGATGGTATCTGGCCCTGTTTGATCCTTGTCTGTCAAGGGATCAGCAGGGTAGGGGTATGAATCCAAGCTGATGGTATCTGGCCCTGTTTGATCCTTGTCTGTCAAGGGATCAGCAGGGTAGGGGTATGAATCCAAGCTGATGGTATCTGGCCCTGTTTGATCCTTGTCTGTCAAGGGATCAGCAGGGTAGGGGTATGAATCCAAGCTGATGGTATCTGGCCCTGTTTGATCCTTGTCTGTCAAGGGATCAGCAGGGTAGGGGTATGAATCCAAGCTGATGGTATCTGGCCCTGTTTGATCCTTGTCTGTCAAGGGATCAGCAGGGTAGGGGTATGAATCCAAGCTGATGGTATCTGGCCCTGTTTGATCCTTGTCTGTCAAGGGATCAGCAGGGTAGGGGTATGAATCCAAGCTGATGGTATCTGGCCCTGTTTGATCCTTGTCTGTCAAGGGATCAGCAGGGTAGGGGTATGAATCCAAGCTGATGGTATCTGGCCCTGTTTGATCCTTGTCTGTCAAGGGATCAGCAGGGTAGGGGTATGAATCCAAGCTGATGGTATCTGGCCCTGTTTGATCCTTGTCTGTCAAGGGATCAGCAGGGTAGGGGTATGAATCCAAGCTGATGGTATCTGGCCCTGTTTGATCCTTGTCTGTCAAGGGATCAGCAGGGTAGGGGTATGAATCCAAGCTGATGGTATCTGGCCCTGTTTGATCCTTGTCTGTCAAGGGATCAGCAGGGTAGGGGTATGAATCCAAGCTGATGGTATCTGGCCCTGTTTGATCCTTGTCTGTCAAGGGATCAGCAGGGTAGGGGTATGAATCCAAGCTGATGGTATCTGGCCCTGTTTGATCCTTGTCTGTCAAGGGATCAGCAGGGTAGGGGTATGAATCCAAGCTGATGGTATCTGGCCCTGTTTGATCCTTGTCTGTCAAGGGATCAGCAGGGTAGGGGTATGAATCCAAGCTGATGGTATCTGGCCCTGTTTGATCCTTGTCTGTCAAGGGATCAGCAGGGTAGGGGTATGAATCCAAGCTGATGGTATCTGGCCCTGTTTGATCCTTGTCTGTCAAGGGATCAGCAGGGTAGGGGTATGAATCCAAGCTGATGGTATCTGGCCCTGTTTGATCCTTGTCTGTCAAGGGATCAGCAGGGTAGGGGTATGAATCCAAGCTGATGGTATCTGGCCCTGTTTGATCCTTGTCTGTCAAGGGATCAGCAGGGTAGGGGTATGAATCCAAGCTGATGGTATCTGGCCCTGTTTGATCCTTGTCTGTCAAGGGATCAGCAGGGTAGGGGTATGAATCCAAGCTGATGGTATCTGGCCCTGTTTGATCCTTGTCTGTCAAGGGATCAGCAGGGTAGGGGTATGAATCCAAGCTGATGGTATCTGGCCCTGTTTGATCCTTGTCTGTCAAGGGATCAGCAGGGTAGGGGTATGAATCCAAGCTGATGGTATCTGGCCCTGTTTGATCCTTGTCTGTCAAGGGATCAGCAGGGTAGGGGTATGAATCCAAGCTGATGGTATCTGGCCCTGTTTGAACCTTGTCTGTCAAGGGATCAGCAGGGTAGGGGTATGAATCCAAGCTGATGGTATCTGGCCCTGTTTGATCCTTGTCTGTCAAGGGATCAGCAGGTTAGGCATATGAATCCAAGCTGATGGTATCTCGCCCTGTTTGATCCTTGTCTGTCAAGGGATCAGCAGGCTAAAGGTATAAATCCAAGCTGATGGTATCTGGCCCTGTTTGATCCTTGTCTGTCAAGGGATCAGCAGGGTAGGGGTATGAATCCAAGCTGATGGTATCTGGCCCTGTTTGATCCTTGTCTGTCAAGGGATCAGCAGGGTAGGGGTATGAATCCAAGCTGATGGTATCTGGCCCTGTTTGATCCTTGTCTGTCAAGGGATCAGCAGGGTAGGGGTATGAATCCAAGCTGATGGTATCTGGCCCTGTTTGATCCTTGTCTGTCAAGGGATCAGCAGGGTAGGGGTATGAATCCAAGCTGATGGTATCTGGCCCTGTTTGATCCTTGTCTGTCAAGGGATCAGCAGGGTAGGGGTATGAATCCAAGCTGATGGTATCTGGCCCTGTTTGATCCTTGTCTGTCAAGGGATCAGCAGGGTAGGGGTATGAATCCAAGCTGATGGTATCTGGCCCTGTTTGATCCTTGTCTGTCAAGGGATCAGCAGGGTAGGGGTATGAATCCAAGCTGATGGTATCTGGCCCTGTTTGATCCTTGTCTGTCAAGGGATCAGCAGGGTAGGGGTATGAATCCAAGCTGATGGTATCTGGCCCTGTTTGATCCTTGTCTGTCAAGGGATCAGCAGGGTAGGGGTATGAATCCAAGCTGATGGTATCTGGCCCTGTTTGATCCTTGTCTGTCAAGGGATCAGCAGGGTAGGGGTATGAATCCAAGCTGATGGTATCTGGCCCTGTTTGATCCTTGTCTGTCAAGGGATCAGCAGGGTAGGGGTATGAATCCAAGCTGATGGTATCTGGCCCTGTTTGATCCTTGTCTGTCAAGGGATCAGCAGGGTAGGGGTATGAATCCAAGCTGATGGTATCTGGCCCTGTTTGATCCTTGTCTGTCAAGGGATCAGCAGGGTAGGGGTATGAATCCAAGCTGATGGTATCTGGCCCTGTTTGATCCTTGTCTGTCAAGGGATCAGCAGGGTAGGGGTATGAATCCAAGCTGATGGTATCTGGCCCTGTTTGATCCTTGTCTGTCAAGGGATCAGCAGGGTAGGGGTATGAATCCAAGCTGATGGTATCTGGCCCTGTTTGATCCTTGTCTGTCAAGGGATCAGCAGGGTAGGGGTATGAATCCAAGCTGATGGTATCTGGCCCTGTTTGATCCTTGTCTGTCAAGGGATCAGCAGGGTAGGGGTATGAATCCAAGCTGATGGTATCTGGCCCTGTTTGATCCTTGTCTGTCAAGGGATCAGCAGGGTAGGGGTATGAATCCAAGCTGATGGTATCTGGCCCTGTTTGATCCTTGTCTGTCAAGGGATCAGCAGGGTAGGGGTATGAATCCAAGCTGATGGTATCTGGCCCTGTTTGATCCTTGTCTGTCAAGGGATCAGCAGGGTAGGGGTATGAATCCAAGCTGATGGTATCTGGCCCTGTTTGATCCTTGTCTGTCAAGGGATCAGCAGGGTAGGGGTATGAATCCAAGCTGATGGTATCTGGCCCTGTTTGATCCTTGTCTGTCAAGGGATCAGCAGGGTAGGGGTATGAATCCAAGCTGATGGTATCTGGCCCTGTTTGATCCTTGTCTGTCAAGGGATCAGCAGGGTAGGGGTATGAATCCAAGCTGATGGTATCTGGCCCTGTTTGATCCTTGTCTGTCAAGGGATCAGCAGGGTAGGGGTATGAATCCAAGCTGATGGTATCTGGCCCTGTTTGATCCTTGTCTGTCAAGGGATCAGCAGGGTAGGGGTATGAATCCAAGCTGATGGTATCTGGCCCTGTTTGATCCTTGTCTGTCAAGGGATCAGCAGGGTAGGGGTATGAATCCAAGCTGATGGTATCTGGCCCTGTTTGATCCTTGTCTGTCAAGGGATCAGCAGGGTAGGGGTATGAATCCAAGCTGATGGTATCTGGCCCTGTTTGATCCTTGTCTGTCAAGGGATCAGCAGGGTAGGGGTATGAATCCAAGCTGATGGTATCTGGCCCTGTTTGATCCTTGTCTGTCAAGGGATCAGCAGGGTAGGGGTATGAATCCAAGCTGATGGTATCTGGCCCTGTTTGATCCTTGTCTGTCAAGGGATCAGCAGGGTAGGGGTATGAATCCAAGCTGATGGTATCTGGCCCTGTTTGATCCTTGTCTGTCAAGGGATCAGCAGGGTAGGGGTATGAATCCAAGCTGATGGTATCTGGCCCTGTTTGATCCTTGTCTGTCAAGGGATCAGCAGGTTAAAGGTATGAATCCAAGCTGATGGTATCTGGCCCTGTTTGATCCTTGTCTGTCAAGGGATCAGCAGGGTAGGGGTATGAATCCAAGCTGATGGTATCTGGCCCTGTTTGATCCTTGTCTGTCAAGGGATCAGCAGGGTAGGGGTATGAATCCAAGCTGATGGTATCTGGCCCTGTTTGATCCTTGTCTGTCAAGGGATCAGCAGGTTAAAGGTATGAATCCAAGCTGATGGTATCTGGCCCTGTTTGATCCTTGTCTGTCAAGGGATCAGCAGGGTAGGGGTATGAATCCAAGCTGATGGTATCTGGCCCTGTTTGATCCTTGTCTGTCAAGGGATCAGCAGGGTAGGGGTATGAATCCAAGCTGATGGTATCTGGCCCTGTTTGATCCTTGTCTGTCAAGGGATCAGCAGGGTAGGGGTATGAATCCAAGCTGATGGTATCTGGCCCTGTTTGATCCTTGTCTGTCAAGGGATCAGCAGGGTAGGGGTATGAATCCAAGCTGATGGTATCTGGCCCTGTTTGATCCTTGTCTGTCAAGGGATCAGCAGGCTAAAGGTATGAATCCAAGCTGATGGTATCTGGCCCTGTTTTATCCTTGTCTGTCAAGGGATCAGCAGGGTAGGGATATGAATCCAAGCTGATGATATCTGGCCCTGTTTGATCCTTGTCTGTCAAGGGATCAGCAGTCTAGGGGTATGAATCTAAGCTGATGGTATCTGGCCCTGTTTGATCCTTGTCTGTCAAGGGATCAGCAGGGTAGGGGTATGAATCCAAGCTGATGGTATCTGGCCCTGTTTGATCCTTGTCTGTCAAGGGATCAGCAGGGTAGGGGTATGAATCCAAGCTGATGGTATCTGGCCCTGTTTGATCCTTGTATGTCAAGGGATCAGCAGGTTAAAGGTATGAATCCAAGCTGATGGTATCTGGCCCTGTTTGAACCTTGTCTGTCAAGGGATCAGTAGTGTAGGGGTATGAATCCAAGCTGATGGTATCTGGCCCTGTTTGATCCTTGTCTGTCAAGGGATCAGCAGGTTAGGGGTATGAATCCAAGCTGATGGTATTTGGCCCTGTTTGATCCTTGTCTGTCAAGGGATCAGCAGGGTAGGGATATGAATCCAAGCTGATGGTATCTGGCCCTTTTTGATCCTTGTCTGTCAAGGGATCAGCAGGGTAGGGATATGAATCCAAGCTGATGGTATCTGGCCCTGTTTGATCTTTGTCTGTCAAGGGATCAGCAGGGTAGGGGTATGAATCCAAGCTGATGGTTTCAAGCCCTGTTTGAACCTTGTCTGTCAAGGGATCAGCAGGGTAGGGGTATGAATCCAAGCTGATGGTATCTGGCCCTGTTTGATCCTTGTCTGTCAAGGGATCAGCAGGGTATCGATATGAATCCAAGCTGATGGTTTCTGGCCCTTTTCTAGACAAGTTTAGTGCCCTGCAGCCCCAAGTCCAGATCGAAGTTTTTATCTAAGCGATGGTCAATGGCCAAAGAATAAGAAATTAACCACGTTCGTTATAAAACTGTATTGGTCCGCTGTGCTGGCACAAAAAAAGCATTAAATATAATCTTAAACTTCAATACTTAGCGAGCTGTATATTTGTTGAGCTGGTCATCGACTGGACAGCTGGACATCGAGATCTCCATCGGGCCTTGCGTTAACAGGCGTCAAAAAAACCTTGGAGTTCACAAGATCAATGTGGGAATGGTCAAGAAATATAGTGTTTTTTTGTAAGGTTATGATAAGAGGGGTTAAAGGTCAGGGCTTTTACTGCTGGGTGAAAAGAACCGTGAGAGAGCGAGATCTGGAAGAGGTGAACAGGTTAGGATGGTTGAAGGGCGAGGTCTGGAAGAGGTGAACAGGTTAGGATGGTTGAAGGGCGAGGTCTGGAAGAGGTGAACATGTTAGGATGGTTGAAGGGCGAGGTCTGGAAGAGGTGAACAGGTTAGGATGGTTGAAGAGCGAGGTCTGGAAGAGGTGAACAGGTTAGGATGGTTGAAGGGCGAGGTCTGGAAGAGGTGAACAGGTTAGGATGGTTGAAGGGCGAGGTCTGGAAGAGGTGAACATGTTAGGATGGTTGAAGGGCGAGGTCTGGAAGAGGTGAACATGTTAGGATGGTTGAAGGGCGAGGTCTGGAAGAGGTGAACATGTTAGGATGGTTGAAGGGCGAGGTCTGGAAGAGGTGAACATGTTAGGATGGTTGAAGGGCGAGGTCTGGAAGAGGTGAACAGGTTAGGATGGTTGAAGGGCGAGGTCTGGAAGAGGTGAACAGGTTAGGATGGTTGAAGGGCGAGGTCTGGAAGAGGTGAACATGTTAGGATGGTTGAAGGGCGAGGTCTGGAAGAGGTGAACATGTTAGGATGGTTGAAGGGCGAGGTCTGGAAGAGGTGAACATGTTAGGATGGTTGAAGGGCGAGGTCTGGAAGAGGTGAACATGTTAGGATGGTTGAAGAGCGAGGTCTGGAAGAGGTGAACATGTTAGGATGGTTGAAGGGCGAGGTCTGGAAGAGGTGAACAGGTTAGGATGGTTGAAGGGCGAGGTCTGGAAGAGGTGAACAGGTTAGGATGGTTCAAGGGCGAGGTAATGAAATAATTTTAAAGATTCAAATGAAGAGAATAAAATGTTTGAAAGGAAAGAAACACATTCTTATATGCGCTCTTCCCATTGACAAATAATACCCATGATAAACAGAAATAGTTGCCTGTCTCCTTTAAGAAACCATTTTGTCATGATTTATACACTGTATCGATATGACGTAAGAAGGCATCCATGATGAAAGTAATCTAAAACTGCAATAGGGCTTAGCCTTTCCGCATTTGCATTGTATAAAAATTTTTAACAAAAGACCTCCAAATTGTATTCTTTTTTAATGGAAAAACATGATGCCAATTTTTTGTAATTTTTTTTTCTGAGGATAAACATTGCTAAGCTCGACATTTTTCTGTTTTTCTTTTTCTTTTCCGAAAAATTCAGAATCTAGATCTAGATCTACGCTTAAGTACTAGTTACCGACTTCACCGTCATCATGGCGGATCGCCTAGTTACCGGCAGGTGTGCAGTGAATGAGACAGAAAATTATTTTTGGATGAAATACTTGGTCGATTCCGTCAATTTGAAGAAGCCCTTCTTAACCGGTAATAAAGAAATGGTTTTCAGTATTTTAACAAACTAGAATTTTTTCCTTCCATAACATTGAAATGTTCTGTTAATGAGAAGATAACAGGTTTTTTGATGTAAATACAATTATCTAAAACATACAAAAAATTTTAAAAATAATTCATCGGATGTTTATTTATATAATAAAGAGCGAGAAAAACAAAGTTACAGTAACTCTAGAAGAGACAAGCTATCTCTTCGAAACACCTTGTCAAACCGATGGTTATGCCTTTGGAATAACTTCACGACAAAATTTACTCAGACACACACAACAAAATTCTGAAATGTTCGTTCCAAATCAGTGCTTCTTGTTTGTGACCTTATGGAAAAGATTTATGATGATATGATGAAAGCTTCTTCTTATCCCAAATGTGACCTAAATTTTCCCTTCCTCCTCTCTCTCTCTCTCTCTCTCTCTCTCTCTCTCTCTCTCTCTCTCTCTCTCTCTCTCTCTCTCTCTCTCTCTCTCTCTCTCTCTCTCTCTCTCTCTCTCTCTTTCTCGTCCTCTCTCTCTCTTTTTCTTTCTCTCCTTCTCTCTATTTTCCTCTTCCTCTATCTTCCTCTCTTTCCCTTCCTTTCTTTCTACTCTTTCTCTCTTCCCCCCCCCCTTCCCTCCCCCCTGTGTTTCTTCCTTCTCTGCCAAACGCCAATAGCTGTGAAGGAACACTATTATTTTTCACCTGTCGCTATGCATTACTTCCACAGCCTAAATAGACCCAGATATTTATTGACAAAACGATCGCTGCTTCCTTTAAATAAAAAAAAAATTGGCACAGAAGGAAAAAAACAGAATTGTTTTCAGTATAATTTATATCGCCTAAGTCCGCAAAATAATCCAAATAAATTATGTAGAAAAAAAATTGGAACGCAGTTGATGCAGATGTATAAACAAGGAGACTCATTTCTCTCTCTGGCGTGTGACCTTGTCAGACGTCAAGAAAATGATGTAGCTATTTACAAAATGCTCGTCAAAATAACAAGTTGTATTCCCCAGAACAGATTTATTGTCGATAAAGGATTTGGTTTTATTAATGTGACTTAAATGCCAGGAATTTGGCCGACGTCGATTATAGTAATGTTTTAGGGAAAAAAAACACATAGGTGAGCCTCTTGTCTCGGTTATGTTATTTATAGTCCTATAAAACTCATTTCAAAGTTTTCATTTTTCATGCGAGTTCTAGCAAAAATCTAAGCTTTGGATTTCGGCCATGTAAAATATGGTTTCATGTGATATTCAGAATGAGAACAAGTTTGCAAGTGTGTTTAAAAAAAAAAACTAAAAGAAATTGGAGAATTTCAGGTTAAGTGTATCTTTCACTCTTCATTAATTTCTCTTGATCTCTCCCTTTTTTGTTCCTCATTTGTCTCTTAATTTCTCTAAATTTGTCACTCCTCTCTCTCACCCTCTCTCTCTCTTTCTCTCTCTCGCTCGCTCTCTCTCTCTCTCTCTCTCGCTCGCTCTACCTCTCTCTCTCGCTCGCTCTCTCTCTCTCTCTCTCTCGCTCGCTCTACCTCTCTCTTTCTCTCTCTCTCTATATATATCTATCTATTTATCTATCTATCAATCAATCAATCTATCTATCTATTTATCTTTTTTCTATCTATCTATATATCTATCTATCTATCTATCGCTATCTCTCCCTCTTTTCACTCTTTCTCAATCTCTTTCGCTCCCTTGTTTATTTTGTCTAGTTCTTTCCATTTCGTCTTAATATCTTGCTCTGTTCCTCCTGTACTCTCATGCATTCCTGATAAAACTATGATTCTATGTGTATATCTCCACTCTCTGTACTTTCTCTCATTCAATAATTCTTTTAATCAATACTCCCTCTAACCCTCTACCTTATTTCTCGTTGTTGTTGTTGTTTTTTTTTCTTTTTTTGCTTCTATGGTTTCATCTCTTACTCACTTCCTTAACGTGTTCCCTTTCTTCTTGTTTGTTCGTCCTCACTCTCAATGTCTCATCCCCCCCACCCCATCTAACCCTCCTTCTCTTTGTCTCTCTTCTTTTTACTGTCTCCCTCCTCCTTTAACGTCTTTATCTACTCGTCCCACTACTTCCCGGTTTTTTTCAAATATTTAACTGTGTTCATTCAATGGCAGCAAGATCGACCATCCAGTTTTATCTCACGGTTCAGTGAAGAACATTTCGGTACCAGATTATTAACAAATTATAAATCATTATGCCAAACGAAACCAATAAAATGTAAATAAAGAATAAAAAAAAAATAAATAAATACATAAATTAAGAGTTTTGTAATTTAATATTTATTAATATAATAAACTGGAAAATACTTTTTCAAAGCAACGAAAATTATTGTATTTCACCAACTGTAACTCGTTTTTAAGCAGATAAAACTAGGTTTAGCATAAATCTTACAACACTCATCCAATTCCTTTATTCCCCCCCCTCCCTTCTTTCTTCTTTATCCCAATTCTAGTTCACTCAGAAGTCAGAACCGAACAAACCCATTGCTAGTTACCTCCCCTCAAGCCGTCTGATGTCTCTAGATCTGCATGTGTCACGTGACAACAGTCGCCATATTTGTAGCTATCGCTTGCAGCAAAGGACGCCAGTCGAAATTAGCCGTGCCCCGGGCCAAGAGCACAACCTAAAGGAACTTGGGAGACTTTCAATTCGTTAGAGCATCCTTGCTGGATAGACTACAGCTATATCTGCTCATCACAAGAGAGAGTGAATATTCAACCTGTGAGAAAATTCCACTGGAACAAAACTTAGTTCAGGATCAAAGCATTGTAACGTTACTCAAGGCAAGTAATTCTAATTTTTTTTTTTACTAGTAGTTTTACATCTCTCACATTGTTCTATTTGTTTTGGTTGACAATTTTTTCTGATACATAATTTTTTACGATGTACCATGTACTTTTCTCTACGGTGTTGGGTTTCTACTGTTCTGAATATACGGCCACAGATATAGTGTAAGTTTATTATAGCCGTGTTTCAGTTAAGATTACTTTGGCACGTAGCGGTTTTTTCCATGAAAAGACAATTGAAAATGCGTTTCTTCAGCTTAAGTCATCACAAACTGTTTTGAGGCTGGGCCTAAGAAAGACAGGAACTTTGCTGTTTTGACAATACTTTCCAAAAATTAGTCAAAGAATATCTCTGGATTTAAATATGCCAGAGATGTATGAATTTCAATCTTTTGAAAAAAAAGATAACTTTTGAATGATATCAAAGACACAATGTGTGAAAATTCCCACTTGTATTTATTCACTAAGTTTCGCTAATTGATAAAGCAAATAATCGGCTTGTTTTGCACTTTCCCAATCTGTTTTTAGATCCAATTGAACGCTTATTGGAAAACTGTGATTGTGTAAAATCGAAACCTATCTCCAGATTTTTTTAACATTCATTATCATGTAGGTTTAAATAACTGCGGCTAAGAATTCCTTTAAGGCAGTGCGCTTTTATGCACTTAATACGAAAATTCACAGCTTTCTTATAAGCGTTTAATAGTAGAATTAGTCGATTTCCTTTATTTAACATAACCAGTGTTTATCCTAGGCTCTTAAGTGAGAGAAATCACGGTGAAAATAAGACAAAATATAAGAAAACACTGTGAACATTGTAATTTACTTCCTAGCCAGGTTTTAAGTTTTGGAACGATTAAACATACGGATACATAAGTTAAATTAAGTGTTGGATGGTATGTATAAATTTCCACTGCAGGGCAGTTTTCATATCTTGATCAATTTTTTCTTTCTAGAGTATATTATTTGTTACTATGTCAACGCAATCTTTGTTTTTTTTTTTTTAGCAAACACACTCACATTGTTTCTCTTTGTACAATGAAGCTTGTTATGACTTGTAGCGTCTGTAAACCTTGTAAAGGTATTGATGCTTCTCTTAAAACTTGAGAGACACGAAGGTGACATTTTGGTGGCTAATCTAAGTTTTTCTACTAGGTAGAAAGATTCCTTCGCTCCCATGGAGATCGATTTTGATTAGAAAGAAAAATTGTCTTCCGTTTATGACCCAACTCCATTATTTCATTTGCCCCTCCTGATCATAAACAGAAAACTACATCAGTTGGTTTCCATCTTATGAAATTAAAAAGAAAAATCCGTCATTTGGTTCGATTCTACTGAACCTCAAAGAGTGAACTCCATTATCTGGCTTGCATCTTATGAACGTAAAGGGAAAACTTCGTTTATTTTGGCTTGCCTCTACTAAACTTAAAAAGAACAAGCTCCATTATCTGGCTTCCATCTTATGAACGTAAAGGGAAAACTTCGTTTATTTTGGCTTGCCTCTACTAAACTTAAAAAGAACAAGCTCCATAATCTGGCTTGCATCTTATGAACGTAAAGGGAAAACTTCGTTTATTTTGGCTTGCCTCTACTAAACTTAAAAAGAACAAACTCCATTATCTGGCTTCCATCTTATGAACGTAAAGGGAAAACTTCGTTTATTTTGGCTTGCCTCTACTAAACTTAAAAAGAACAAGCTCCATTATGTGGCTTGAATCTAATGAAATCAAAGAGAATACTCCATATTTTAGCTTGTATCTAATATAAACGTAGAGAGTCACATTGTAATAACGTTTTCCCTGAATCTGATTTGACACCAACTATTTCATTGGGATTTTTTACAACCGATTCTCTGATGAGACTAAAACTCCCATGTTGTAATTTCGGTATG
>JAWDGP010003273.1:170000-175000 GCA_033675545.1 Elysia crispata | reverse complement strand
GAACCAGCTGGGTGGGATAACCGCTGGTCAGCAGGGCTTCCTCGGTCAGGGCCAGAGTGGCGGCCTCCTGGGGTCAGTTGGGAGTACCGGAAATACCCTATCCTCTCAGCTGAGCCAGGGCCAGTTGGATATGACTGGAATGAGCGGTGGTGGTCAGTTGTCGTCCTTGACCCTGCAGAGTAATGTGGGTGGTCATGCAACAGCAGGAGTTGGGTCAGGTCTCGGCAATCAGATCTCTAGCAACAGCTTCAACAGCAACCTCGGCGTCCTTGGGTCCTCCCTGACCGGAGGTAGGGGCTTCAGTCCTGGAGATGTGGTGCTTATCTAAACAGAGAAAGAGAGAGAGAGAGAGAGAGAGAGAGAGAGAGAGAGAGAGAGAAAAGACAGAGACAGAGATAGACACAGAGACTGAGAGAGAGAGAGAGAAAGGCAGAGAAACAGAGTTAGAAAGACAGACAGACAGAATGACAGACAAACAACAAGACGGATAAACAAACAGACAGACAGACAAACAGAAAAGCAGACGACAAATAGAGACAACCATTGAAAGAGAAAGAGATAGAGAGAGATAGAGAGAAGGTGCCAAGAAGAGTAAGGATGAACAGAAAGGGAGAAAGTCAGGAAAAGTGAAAATAAGTGCAAGAGAAAACAAGTGAGTAAAAAAGAAAAAAAAACAGAAGAAAGACTGAGAAACGAAATAATAATTATTTCGGTCAAAGGGCACGTGATAAGAGAAGAGAACTTTCAAATACCCTCTGCATGTCATTGTTACACATATACATATTGTTGCCTGACATATAATAAACATATATATCATGATGTATATGTGATAATATGTATCATATAACATTATATCGAAGTAAACCTTGGATATTCTAATCTCTAACATTTCGCGTACTCGTCATTTATATCAGCATGTCCTCTGTGTACTCGTCATTTATATCAAATGGTCAGTATCAGCATGTCCTCTGTGTACTCGTCATTTATATCAAGTGATCTATATCAGCATGTCCTCTGTGTACTCGTCATTTATATCAAGTGGTCAGTATCAGCATGTCCTCTGTGTACTCGTCATTTATATCAAGTGGTCAGTATCAGCATGTCCTCTGTGTACTCGTCATTTATATCAAGTGGTCAGTATCAGCATGTCCTCTGTGTACTCGTCATTTATATCAAGTGGTCAGTATCAGCATGTCCTCTGTGTACTCGTCATTTATATCAAATGGTCAGTATCAGCATGTCCTCTGTGTACTCGTCATTTATATCAAATGGTCAGTATCAGCATGTCCTCTGTGTACTCGTCATTTATATCAAGTGGTCAGTATCAGCATGTCCTCTGTGTACTCGTCATTTATATCAAGTGGTCAGTATCAGCATGTCCTCTGTGTACTCGTCATTTATATCAAGTGGTCAGTATCAGCATGTCCTCTGTGTACTCGTCATTTATATCAAGTGGTCAGTATCAGCATGTCCTCTGTGTACTCGTCATTTATATCAAGTGGTCAGTATCAGCATGTCCTCTGTGTACTCGTCATTTATATCAAATGATAAAAAATATCAGTATTTCCTCGGTGTGCTCATCATTTATATTGATATCAGCAAGTCCTTCGTGTACTCAACATTTATATCGATATCAGCAAGTCCTTCGTGTACTCAACATTTATATCGATATCAGCAAGTCCTTCGTGTACTCAACATTTATATCGATATCAGCAAGTCCTTCGTGTACTCAACATTTATATCGATATCAGCAAGTCCTTCGTGTACTCAACATTTATATCGATATCAGCAAGTCCTTCGTGTACTCAACATTTATACCAAGACATCATGTCTTGTCTTCTGAGTGCTTGTCATATATAAATGATCAACTCATTTGTTTCTATATATTCCTTGTGTACTTGCCTCTTTCCTGAAATATTGTTATAATCTCTATTAGTTTGTCTGTATAAGAATGTAAGTATTTGAGTTGTAACAAAGTTCTAAAAATAGATATTCATTCCCAACATCACTTCTACCTTATTAGGACCACCACTTAAGGTTCAAACTATCGGAATTTTCAATGCGGATTTATAATTCACTCTCTCCATTATTATTTCCTTTCGTAACTCCAGACTACGCCTCAAGATTTCGAGAAAAAAAATTGCTAACTTGCTTAATTGCTAGATTGCCCAGTAAACGGTGGGATTTGTCAGACCTTTCAACTTCTTAAATGATCAGCTTTTATCGGGTCCGCGACAAAGCGCAGTAGAGATGTGTGGGCGTGGCGAAGTTTTAATATATGAGAATGACAAGTCAGTATCGGAGATTTTAACCAATACAATAACACTGAATCTTCTACTTTGGGTGACTTAGACTTGAAATCACTAATCAAATCCAGAAGTAAATAATGCGAAGCGGTTTTTTAAGAGCTAGTGCAGCAACGCGGGGAATATTTCTCTTCACCGTTTAGAAACTAATGGAGGTTGGGGCATTTCCGTGGGTTTGGAATAATTATTGATCCAACTCTTGCCAAGATGGTACATAAAGTGATGACACTGTTTATGGTGAACGACCATTGACTGGAGGTCACAACCTAGGTTGGCACAAGCAGCCAAGGTGACTTAACAACACAAGGCCACCTGGTATCGTTTGTTTGATGGAGATCAAGGTGTAAGGACTTGAGTATGGGTCAAAAAGGCTTGAATTTTGGAGAATGGTGGAGACATGCGTCTCTCTCAATGTTACACATAATTATATTCCACTTTTCTTTTTCTTTCTGACACTTTGCAGTTCTTTCTTCATCTCAATAGTTGTACATACTATTGCCTTCCTGTCTCTTTCTCTCTCTCTCTCTCTCTCTCTCTCTCTCTCTCTCTCTCTCTCTCTCTCTCTCTCTCTCTCTCTCTCTCTCTCTCTCTCTCTCTCTCTCTCTCTCTCTCTCTCTCTCTCTCTCTCTCTCTCTCTCTCTCTCTCTCTCTCTCTCTCTCTCTCTCTCTCTTTCTCTCTCTTTCTCTCTCTCTTTCTTTCCCTCTCTCTCAACTCTCTATCTTTCTTTCTTTCTCTCTTCCTTTCTCTCTCTCTCTTTCTTTCCCTCTCTCTATCTCTCTCTTTCCCTCTCTCTCTATCTCTCTCTCTCTCTCTCTTTCTTTCTTTCTTTTTTTCCCCTCCTACACGAATCTCTGCTTATTTCTCTTTATTGTCCATTTTATTTCTTCCACCATATCCCTCCTCTTTCTTGTTTCTCGTACCCCCTCTTTGATCACCACCTCCTGCATCTCTCACGGGGTCATAAGAAGATCATGTGCATAATGCGATCCTAACGTAACGCAACCTGAACATTACGTTTTATGATCTAAGCTGTCATGAAGCATATGTCTTGTCCAACCTGTCGCTTGTCTTGTTTGAGCAGCTGTCAGACAGACAAACAAGATGTACGCTTGCAGGACAAGTTGATCAGAGAACCGTATACAATGATTAGCATCAGATGGACATGTAAGGTGTTAGCACTTCGTGTACCGCTGTTACTTAGGTCATCTGGCTGCGATTCTTTTTCCCATTCTTGAAACTTGCATTCTGCTCTCTCTCTCTCTCTCTCTCTCTCTCTCTCTCTCTCTCTCTCTCTCTCTCTCTCTCTCTCTCTCTCTCTCTCTCACCTTCTCTCTATCTCTCTCTCTCTCTCTTTCGTTCTCTTTCTGTGTCTTTCTTTCTCTCTCTACTCTCTCTCTCTTTCTTTCTCTTTCTCTCTCTTTCTTTCTATGTCTTTTCTGAAACGTCCTTCCTATTTTTTGTGGTGGACTGGACTGAGAAGAATCTAATTTTCTGCTGCGCCATTGTTTCATCACTTCTTTCATCATCACCAGCAGTACTAATCACAGCATCACAAAATCGTCATCACAATAACCCGTCGCATTTTTCATTTTCATCATCATCATCATCATCATCATCATCATCATCATCATCATCATCATCATCATCATCATCATCATCACCATCATCATCATTATCATCAGCATCATCTTATTATGATTATCATCATCATAATCATCATCAACATCTTCATCATCATCATCATCATCATCATCCTCCTCCTCCTCATCATCATCAGCAGCAGCAACAACAACAACAACAACAACAACAACAACAACAACAAAATTTACATCAACACCATAAGCAAGCAAAGAAACTACATTTTAAACACCATTTTCATCGTCGCTATTATCATAGTTTTATTAGTTATCACTGTCATTATCACTTCTTCGTTAGAACTCCTTTTCTATTTCGCATCCCCTTCTCTTTTTTCATTTTGTTTGAACATTTAATTCTCATCTTTTTCTTAATTTATTTATTCAGTTGCGAACATCCACACTGCTTTCCACAAGGTTGTGATGTATATTCATATCAATGTGTTCATGTTTTTTGTTTGTTTTTTTTTGAGGGGAGGGTCGCCTTCCTCATTGTCTTTCAGTAATTTTCTTCCTTTCAGTCTGTGTCTATCTTTCTTTATCTGTCTATATCTATCTCTGCCTTCCTCTCTATGTGTCTTTCTTTGTTTGTTAGTATCTCTTTCTGTCTTTCTCTTTCCTCACTTTCTCATCCCCAATCCTCTATCCTCAACCCCAGTGTCAGCTCTATTCTACCTGTTAGTACCCCTGTATGCTACATGTTAGTACCCTATATGCCACTTGCTTGTATCCCTCTATACTACATGCTAGGACCCCTCTATACTACATGCTAGGACCCCTCTATACTACCTTTTAGTACCCCTCTATACTACCTGTTAGTGTCCCTCTATACTACATGTTAGAACCCTTCTATACTGCCTGTTAGAACCCTTCTATACTACCTGTTAGTACCCCTCTATGCCACATGTTAGTACCCCACTATACTACCTCTTAGTACCCTTCTATGCCACATGTTAGTTCCCCTCTATACTGCCTGTTAGTACCCCTCTATACTACATGTTAGTGCCCCTCTATACTACCTGTTAGTACCCCTCTATGCCTCATGTTAGTACCCATCTA
>JAWDGP010003273.1:157500-165000 GCA_033675545.1 Elysia crispata | reverse complement strand
ATAACCAGTCCATCGTGTTACTCCTGTATTATTACCAACACCTAAAGCTGTATAACCAGTCCATCGTGTTACTCCTGTATTATTACCAACACCTAAAGCTGTATAACCAGTCCATCGTGTTACTCCTGTATTATTACCAACACCTAAAGCTGTATAACCAGTCCATCGTGTTACTCCTGTATTATTACCAACACCTAAAGCTGTATAACGAGTCCATCGTGTTACTCCTGTATTATTACCAACACCTAAAGCTGTATAACCAGTCCATCGTGTTACTCCTGTATTATTACCAACACCTAAAGCTGTATAACCAGTCCATCGTGTTACTCCTGTATTATTACCAACACCTAAAGCTGTATAACCAGTCCATCGTGTTACTCCTGTATTATTACCAACACCTAAAGCTGTATAACCAGTCCATCGTGTTTCTAACTCATCTCTCCGGATCTATTCATTTACACTCATTGACACTCTATACTGCTTCCCCTTCCTTTCCACAGAATCTGAGACTGCCTTCACGTGTTACTCAAGTATTATTACCAACACCTAAAGCTGTATAACCAGTCCATCGTGTTACTCCTGTATTATTACCAACACCTGAAGCTGTATAACCAGTCCATCGTATTATTCCTGTATTATTACCAACACCTAAAGCTGTATAACCAGTCCATCTTGTTACTAACTCATCTCGTGAACTGCCCATTTTTGGCCACTAACTCAGTTATGATTTCTCTGCACACTTCTCAATCACGCGAGCAAGCTTCTTATATTTACCCACTCACACACTCACACACTCACACACTCACTAAGTGACATGGATAGAGTAACCTCACAAAATTCTTTCTCATGCCAACATGTCAAAAAAAAAAAAAAAACAACAACAAAAAACAAAACAAAAACAGAGACTAAACAAAAGTCTTTGAATCAAGGGAATTAATCCAGTAAACTAAATCAAATCGAATTATTATCAGAATGCTTTCCCCTGAAATTGTTTTATAAAAGCACCAAAAAGCTAGGAACCTACCAACATTTTTTTTTTTTTTTTTTTTTTTTTCTATAGCTGTATATTCCATCTTGCCACTAACATTCTTCTCGAAATATGCCTATTTATTCTCACTAACTCTGATTTACTTTTCTCTTTGCTTCTCAGGCAGTCTGTCCTCGGCCCTGCCCACACAGGAGACCCTGACCAGCGGTCAGTTTGTGTCAAACCAAGATCCCCAGGCCATAACTATCACTGGACAGCAGGTAAGGACACAAGTTTTCTGGTTTAAAAATCTTATAAATATCAGCTTGAAGCACAGTCAGAGAGAGAAAGGGAGAGAGAGGGGGGGGGGGAGGGGCGAGAGAACTTTACTTCAAGAAAGTCCTATGATCTATCGAGTATGCAAGGGGCGGAGAGAGAGAGAGAGAGAGAGAGAGAGAGAGAGAGAGAGAGAGAGAGAGAGAGAGAGAGAGAGAGAGAGAAAGGAAACGGTGCCGTCCATTTGTTTGTTTTTAAATTTTGCAAAAAAAGTTAAGATCATTAGGTGGCCATCGTGCACGTAATTGTTTTTTTTTCTTTCCAAAACGCTCATATTTCAATCATTTAATGCTTTTTATCTTCAAGATATTGGGAACTCCCATAGAATTAAATGCAATCCTTAACAATCGTTATTTATTATAGTAAAGCCGTTCATTTGCTCAAATACACAGTACGTAAATAATAAAAGCATGGAACTTTTTTGTCAGGATTAAAGTTCACTGGTTTTGCCTCCTTTGACCCCTTCCCCCTTTTCCTCCCCCTTCCCTCCCACAAGAATGACGTGAGCTCTCTTTCAAGCGGTGCATTGTCTGGCGCGCCAGGACAAGGTCCTCTACCCACAGGACTAGCACCATCTACTGGAGAGGTCAGCCCGACCTCCGGACTGGAACAGCTGAGCCCCCGTCAGGCCACTGTACCGCAGTACAACAATGACGGAGGCCTGGAGCAGTTTGTGTCGGGTAGCTCTGGGATTATTGGCCAGTTCTCTGTAGAGGGGCCGAGTGCAGGACAGTTTGTATCACGTGACAGCAGTCAGGGACAGTTTGTATCACGTGACAGCGGCCAGGGACAGTTTGTCTCACGTGACAGCGGTCAGGGACAGTTTTTATCACGTGACAGCGACCAGGGACAGTTTGTATCACGTGATAGCAGTCAGGGACAGTTTATATCACGTGACAGCGGCCACGGACAGTTTGTATCACGTGATAGCAGTCGGGGACAATTCGCCTCGGAAATAAACGGTGGAGGGTCGCAAATCACCTCAAGACAAGGAGATTTTGGCCAATTTGTCACAAACGAGGGCAAATTAGGCCAACTTTCGGTCGAATCTAATGGTTTGGGACAGTTTGCTTCTCTCGACCAAAATTTGGGGCAGTTTTCTGGCGGAGAAAACAGCTTAGGGCAATATCCTACAGGTAGCGAAAGGCAAATTTCCCAAGGTGGGGAGACGGTGGGTCAGCTTCTACCATCAGGGCCTCAAGGAGCAGGGCAATCCTTACAAGTAGGAGAAGGCGTGAGGCAATACTTTTCAAACAGAGAAGGGGCTGGTCAGATTATCTTTGATAGTGGTCAAACAGGAGCGACGGACCAGTTGTCAGGCTCGGCTGCTGGTACGGGTACAGGGATGGGAGGGTCAGTGTCTTTGTTGAAGTAAGGGGAGACACTTGGGCTTTCATTGATGAACATCTCTGTTCTGAGAGTAGGCGATGCGGTGGTAGAGATGGTTAGCCTTTTTAGTAGAAAAGCTGTTTGTTTTGAACCCACACGAGTTAATCTGAACATGAACAGGTGATCAACTACGTACACCGGTTGTTTCGTTACTCCCCATGTAAAGATAAGTAAAAGCACCGAAATCTAAGCCCGCTTGAGAGAGAGAAAGAGAGCTAGACGGAGATGTTTAGCTGAAAAATTCTAAGCTTCCTTCTCTAGTTTGCAGTTTTTTGTTCTTTCATCTGGCCGGATAATTTTAAAATCCCTTAGATCACAAGTGGTAATCGTAGAAACGTATAGATACCACTGGACAAGTTTATAATTTTCTTGCTTAGTATTCCAGGCTTTAAGTCTCAAAGCTTGTGAAAAATCAAGGCTAGATCAATAAATTAAGGACGCTTGGGTTTCTTTGACAAAAAGCCGAGTAGAATTACATTTAGAATGTTTAAAGGCAGCTCATTTTTCGTTAGAAAGCTTGCTTAGTTGGATATGTCGCACATTTGTATGGCATTTCTGTACTTAATGACTTTAAAGAAAACTAGGACGTGATTTTGTAATGTCGGGTGCTTTAAATTTAACTTTGAATTAAAGTTCGCCAAACCTCCATATTTTGGAATATCCTCGAGAAAACTTAGTCTCACAAGCCTTTTGGTGGCTATCGATGTAAAAGTGTAAACATGCCTTCATGTAACTCACAGTTCGTCTTGAGTGTGAGATGCTTTTTGTTGAATCGACGAGAACCAATAGGGGAAATCTACTCATTCTGTGTTTTCCCAATCTATTTTAAGACGCATTATAAGAAGACTTGCGATTGCCGCAAAAAAGTGCATAATGGTACACTGCCTTCCAGGAATCCTTAGCTGCGCATTTATTCAAAATTACATGATAATGAACTTTAAGTAAAATTTATAAATATTCTTAGTGCTAAATGGTGCTTTCAGATCAGTTATAATTGTCAGTAATAAAACCTTTGCCCCGTGTTTGTATGATAGGTGGATCTTATGCAACGTTGTAACGGTTTGGTTTTTGGTTTTTGTTTTGATTTTTTTTTTTCGTCAGAATGAATGTCGTGTCAGCGTTGAGGTGCTCCCTTTTTTCTTTTGTTTTTTATTTGTTTGTATTTTTTGTTTAAATCTCTACGCTCCGAACCCTCTGTCGCCCCATCCTACAAAATTTAGCCAATTGATGGAGGGAATAATTTTAACGTTCACTTTTTCCTCTTATCTCGTTTGTTTATCTAGAAACTGAGAATTGCTCAGTATACTTGTCAAATTGAGATTGTGTTGTAACGAATACGGTTTATAACACAAAAAATATAAAAAAATTTTAGCATGTTCCATAGCTTTTGAAATGAACTGTTATTTTAAGTCAAATGCCCAAGGTCTACAACGAAGAGTTTCAACTGAAACACCAGATTTTTGTGCGTGATATTAATCAAATAATACTTAAGAACTGCAGATACATTTCTTTATTCATTTAAAATCTTTATATCAAGAGGTTTTTCTGAGGCAACGCCAGAAAATTAAAAGAAAAAAAAGGCGACCATGGTTGTAAACATTCAATATCCGCTTGCTATAGAGGGAAATTATTGCTTTGTTGTTTTTTTTGTTTGTTTGTTTGGTGTTTTTGCTCTGTTTTATTTTGTCTCTTTCTTTGGATTTTGTTTTTTGTTTTTTTTTTTTTTGTTTTGTTAAGATTTTCACCGTAAAGACTTTTAGTCTCCGGTCGAATCGCGTTGCATGTTTTGTCTTAATTTTTCTTATGTTTTTAGTTTTCTTTGTCTGTGATGCCCTTTTTTTTTTATAGAATTTTACCCTGAAGACTCAGTGTTCCATGTTTTGTTTTGTTCAAGTTTGATTGTACAGTCCTCGAAACAAAACGTTTAAATGTTGGGTTTGTAAATAGCAACAATTAAAGTTTCCGTTTTTCTGTTCATTTTCTGTCAGTTTTTGCCAATTTTTTATTGAACCATCAAAACCATTCAAGACGTGTTAGATTTGAGTTGTCTGTTGTACATAACGTTTCTTCTTCCTGAGCTTTCAATCTAATACATGAAAGTTTTATCATAGAAAGACCAGTTAAGTACTAGTTGAATGAGTCAAATTGCTTGTACCTTTTTCATTTTCTTTCTGTCTCTCTGCATCTCTCTGTATATCCCACCTTACCTCTTTATATCTTTCTCGCTGTCTCTCTGTATCTCTCTATTTCCCTCCCTATCTCTCTGTATCTTTCTCACCTGTCTCTCTCTATCTCTCTGTATCAGCCCCCTTACCTCTCTATATATTTCTCACCTGTCTCTCTGTATCTCTCTGTATATCCCCCCTTACCTCTCTATATCTTTCTCACCTGTCTCTCTGTGTCTCTCTGTATATCCCCCCTTACCTCTCTATATATTTCTCATCTGTCTCTCTGTATCTCTTTATCTATTTCCCTCCCTATCTCTCTATATCTCTCACCTGTCTCTCTGTATCTCTCTGTATATCCCCCCTTATCTCTCTATATCTTTCTCAGCTGTCTCTCTGTATCTCTCTATTTATTTCCCTCCCTACCTCTCTATATCTTTCTCATCTGTCTCTCTTTATCTCTCTGTATATCCCTCCCTACCTCTCTATATCTTTCTCACCTGTCTCTCTGTATCTCTCTGTATATCCCCCTTACCTCTCTATATATTTCTCATCTGTCTCTCTGTATCTCTCTGTATATCCCCCTTACCTCTCTATATATTTCTCACCTGTCTCTCTGTATCTTTCTCATCTGTCTCTCTTTATCTCTCTGTATATCCCTCCCTACCTCTCTATATCTTTCTCACCTGTCTCTCTGTATCTCTCTGTATATCCCCCCTTACCTCTCTATATATTTCTCACCTGTCTCTCTGTATCTCTCTGTATATCCCCCTTACCTCTCTATATATTTCTCATCTGTCTCTCTCTATCTCTCTGTATATCCCCCCTACCTCTCTATATATTTCTCATCTGTCTCTCTCTATCTCTCTGTATATCCCCCTACCTCTCTATATATTTCTCATCTGTCTCTCTCTATCTCTCTGTATATCCGTCTTAACTCTCTATATATTTCTCATCTGTCTCTCTCTATCTCTCTGTATATCCCCCCTACCTCTCTATATATTTCTCATCTGTCTCTCTGTATCTCTCTGTATATCCCCCCTACCTCTCTATATATTTCTCATCTGTCTCTCTGTATCTCTCTGTATATCCCCCCTACCTCTCTATATATTTCTCATCTGTCTCTCTGTATCTCTCTGTATATCCCCCTTACCTCTCTATATATTTCTCATCTGTCTCTCTCTATCTCTCTGTATATCCCTTCCTACCTCTCTATATCTTTCTCACCTGTCTCTCTGTATCTCTCTGTATATTCCCCCTTACCTCTCTATATCTTTCTCAGCTGTCTCTCTGTGTCTCTCTGTATATCCCCCCTTACCTCTCTATATATTTCTCATCTGTCTCTCTGTATCTCTCTATCTCTTTACCTCCCTACCTCTCTATATCTCTATCGCCTGTCACTAAGTTAACTTAATTGATCCGTCGAAAATATTACATTTTTAATTTTTTTTTCCCCCTTTGTTAGTATCAACAGAAAAATGTTTATTCATTTACTTCCTGAATGTCAAAAAGGCTTCATGTCCCAATTAAATCTCTTCTGATTTCTCTCTCTCTCTCTCTCTCTTTCTTTCTTTCTCTCTTTTTGTTTGTCTGTGTGTCTGTGTGTCTGTGTGTGTGTGTCTCTCTCTTTCTCTCTCTTTCTCTCTTTCTCTCACTCTTTTTTCATTGATTTTGAACCAAACAAATACTTTCTATAATCTATTTGGATATTTGTTGGTAAATCAGTCTAAATGCCTTCCGTAGAAATATTATAAACTACAAAAAAAGGCTTTTGGAATATGCATGAAGTTCAAAGTCAAATTCTGTATCAGAATATTTAAAAAAGCTAACGGAACAAAACTATTTTTACTTAGTATTACCTTACTCTATGAGATCTGATATTATTGTACATAAAAAATAAACCATTTTAACTAATAAGCAACGAGTTTTATTTAAGTTTGGAAGGTTTATATCTCAAGAAGATTTCCTGATAAAATATTTTTTTTCTTCACATCAGAAGTTTTCGAGTTTTTTGTTATCTTTTTTGTTTTTTGTTTTTTGTTGTTTTTTTTTCTTGTTTTCCAGTTTTTTATCTGTTCGATTGTAGTTTTTGGGTTTTTTTTTTTAAGTTTTCTTTTGTTTTTTTATTAAAATTTTCGAATAATTTTTCATATCACTTGGTATGTTTTTCTTTTTCTCCCACCAATCTCTCGCTTACTCCAGCCTCCTCCCCCTTTCTCTCCCCCTCCCTCTCTCTCTCCCTCCCTCCCTCTCTCTCTATCTGTCATGATTTTGTCCTATCGAATTCTTGCTTATTCTTGCTTCTTCCTCTCTTCTTCTCTCTCCCTCACTCTGTCTCTCTCTCACATTCTGACGCTCTCTATTTCTTTCTTTCTTTAGAATTTCTTATGGCATTTGAACAAAACACACCAAAGAGTTACTAACGAAAACAAAACAAGATCTTCACTATTCTATATATATATATATATATATATACGTAATTATAGATGAATAAGATCTTACCTTATATTCTCTTCATACGACACTGTTGTTTCAAGAGGAGGACAAGAGTGTTGCTTGTCATATATATATAACTATATATATATATATAACTATATATATATATATATATATATATATATATATATATATATATATTCCCTT
>JAWDGP010003273.1:150000-152500 GCA_033675545.1 Elysia crispata | reverse complement strand
GTTACATCATATCAGTTAAGGGGTCTGTGCTTGATTGAAGCCTGAAGGAAAAATAGGTTTAACGTTTGGAGTTCCAAGAATTTTCTGGAAAATAATGGCTAGATGATCTCTCTCTCTCTGTCTGTCTGTCTGTCTCTCTCTGTCTCTCTGTCTGTCTCTCTGTCTCTCTGTCTGTCTCTCTCTCTCTCTCTCTCTCTCTCTCTCTCTCTCTCTTTCTCTCTCTCTCTCTGTCTGTCTCTCTCTTTTTCTCTCTCACACTTTCTCTCTCTCTCTATGTATCATTTATCTCTCTTTTTTCCCTGTTGCTCTCTTTCTTTCTCAATTTCTCTTCTTTACTCTCTCACTATCTTTCCCTCCCTCTAATATCGAACTTTCTCTCCATCACGACATCCCTCGCAACTGCCTCAAGCATAAACACTCATCATATTGATAGCACGCATGCGTCATACTGGTCAGCTCACTCACTTTGTTGATGAGAAGAAAGAGCCAAACATTGAATAGAGGGGACAGAACTTGAGAGAGACAACTTGCCTGCGAGCTAGGAAAGGGGCATAATTGTTAGGCAATGTTTTATTTCTAACTATCTACTCTTTATTTCCCGTTTTTCCGCGGACTGTCTGACCGCTGTATTTCTTTATTTCTATCAATATCTCTGTCTCTATTGATGTGTTTCTCTCTCTCTCTCTCTCTCTCTCTCTCTCTCTCTCTCTCTCTCTCTCTCTCTCTCTCTCTCTCTCTCTCTCTCTCTCTCTCTCTCTGTCTCTCTCTCTATATATCTATCGATCTATCTCTGTAAACCTACAAATCTCTTGAGATCATAGGTAAACTATTGCCACCATTTGTTAACTTTTCTTATTGGAATATTTATAATTTTCTTTATGCTACAACTCGTAGAGAATTTGTCAGCACCATCTCCAACCCTAGCCTCGATCTGTTGTAAAAACCTCAACTTTTGACCAAATCTTCAAAAATACCACAGTATTATACTCATTAAATAACTAATCAGATATCAATAAAAGAAACAGGCTATATCTTGTAGATAAGCCTACAGCTCTCGTGTGTCTAGGTATAACTCGTTGCTGTTTCCCTTTTGATAGTGAAAGAGTAAGGCTTTAGGCGCCTCCTGAACTTAAGATCAGAATCGACCCCAATCTTTCCACGAGATGCCATAATTTGTCACTCGATGGTTACATATTTAAAAAACAATCAAATTGTATGAAAAGCATAAAAATTGTTGCGTTGAATTGATCTAATAGTAAAGAATATTTTAAAAGTTTTGTTTTTTTTTCCCGCAGCCTGAAATCTGCTCGCATTGCGTTGGCCTGCGTGATGGTATACTCTGTCGTGTACCATATTCCTACGTACGCTGCTTTTACCTACCGTCAAGTATGGCAGAACGGCTCCGGTACCTGGGAACACGACTTTATAAGGTTAGTTGTAAAAGTCGCAAAGTAAGAGGAGTCATACCCGGCATCAGGGAACACGGCTTCATTAAGCTAGTTGTTAAGTTCGCAAAGCAAGAGGAGTCGTACCCGGCATCAGGGAACACAACTTCATGAAGTAAGTTGTTAAGTTTGCAAAGCAAGAGAAGTCATATCCGGCATCAGGGAACACGACTTCATGAAGTTAGTCGTTAAGTTTGCAAAGCAAGAGGAGTCGTACCCGGCATCAGGGAACACAACTTCATGAAGCTAGTTGTTATGTTAGCGAAGCAAGAGGAGTCGAGTCATACCCGGCAGCAGAGAACACGACTTAATTGGGTTAGTTGTAAAAGTCGCAAATCAAGAGGAGTCGTACCCGGCATCAGGGAACACGACTTAATTGGGTTAGTTGTAAAAGTCGCAAAGCAAGAGGAGTCGAGTCATACCCGGCAGCAGAGAACACGACTTAATTGGGTTAGTTGTAAAAGTCGCAAAGCAAGAGGAGTCGTACCCGGCATCAGAGAACACGACTTAATTGGGTTAGTTGTAAAAGTCGCAAAGCAAGAGGAGTCGTACCCGGCATCAGGGGAAAAGATTTTATAAGTTAGTTGTGAAGGTCTCACAACAAGAGGAGTCGTGACCGGCATCATGGAACAATATTTCATAAGTTATTTGTGAAGGTCGCACAGCAAGAGGAGTCGTACCTGGCATCAGAGAACACGACTTAATTAGGTAAGTTGTAAAAGTCGCATAGCAAGAGGAGTCGTACCCGGCATCAGGGAACAAGATTTCATAAGTTAATTGTGAAGGTCGCAAAGCAAGAGGAGTCGTGCCCGGCATTGGGAAACAAACAATTTATGCAAAGGTACTCTGTACTCTAACTACGTAATTAATTTTTTTTTTTCTTTTTTTGGCATCCCAAAATATGATTGTGGTTTTTTTTTCTGTTCGAGTCTAGGACAGAGTTTGGGAATTCCCTTTTTTACAACACTATTTTCATCAAGTGGATGCATCTGATCTTCAACTTCGGCGTGCCGTCCTTACTTCTGCTGGTCTTCAACACTTTGCTGGTGCTTGCA
>JAWDGP010003273.1:60000-145000 GCA_033675545.1 Elysia crispata | reverse complement strand
CCATTAAGTACGATTGGATTCAACCCGAGCTACAGGCAGAACCATAGTTTTGAATATAAATACATGTATAGAAAATGCAAAAGAAAAGAGCGGCACTAGCCCGGTAAAGGCTGGTCCCATCTCACAGCATAATGTCGAAACACGCAAGGAACAAGTGGAGAAAATAGAATGAAAAAGAAGAAAAAAAATTCAGAGAGAGGGTTATAGATTAAAAAAAAAAAAACGAAAAAAAATACAGCATTGAAGCAGGTTTAAATAAAGCTTTGTTTCTCTTACGATGAAGTATTCAACAATTTTAAGAAATGGAAGAACAATAAAGAAAATCGACTACTTCTATAATATCCCTATCTGAATCTAGCTTTTATCAACCCATCTTTTAAAGCTGTGAATTTTCGCAGTAAGTGCATACAAGTGCACTGCCTTGCGGAAATTCTTAGCCGCGCTGATGTTTAAACCTAGTTGATATTGAATATTTAAAAATCTGTAAATAGATTTGGATTGTACAAAATTGGTAAATCGTTCTTTGTTTCAAAGTTCATTCATTCTGTGTTCGACAAGAAAGCCTAAACATTTCCCTGCAAGAGATAGCTTTTGTCCTCGAGATTATTCACAGGTTTTTGTAATGTCAATCGTGGCAATATTCAATGGTTTTAGTGACATTCGCTTTGATCAATAATTATTGGAAATCCCACTAGGCTTCAAGGATCAATTGGTGCACCAGCGATTTTTTGCGCTTGTTCTGCCAAACAGAAATCACAAATTGGATTGTGTGAGAGGGAAAGAGTGCAGTATTCAAGTAGATTTTAGATCATGTTTAAGACTTTAGGTTTTAATGCCGTGTACTATATTGAATGAATAGAATTTCCTTCATAATTTAATCCATTTTCTAGACTTGGTAACATATTCAACATATAACAAACATATTAAAAAATATTTAATGAACTTGTATCTAGGGGGATAAATTTTATTTATTTTCATTACGGTAAATATTAGATTGAACATAAAAGCTCCCTTTTGGATAAACTATTGAATCAGTAAAATTTACACATTTAGAAATTAAGAAAAGCGAATCTATCATTCATTAAATCAACCGAGATAGGAAATCATTAATATATTGCTTGTATAATCAGTTTATCTTTCAATTAAGGTTAATGTTTCGTGGAAAAGATAACGAAAAGACAAAGTGATTATATAACCAGAAATAGGGTGGAGTATAATGGCTGAAATGCCAAGAGACAGAGAGAGAGAGAGAGAGAGAGAGAGAGACAGAGAGACAGAGACAGAGACAGACAGAGAGAGACAGACAGACAGACAGACAGACAGACAGACAGGCAGACAGACAGATAGACAGACAGACAGACAGAGACTGTTGCCAGAAATCTTCGTACGAATAATGCATCAACAATCTAGCAATTTCTTTTCTGTCCAGCTAAAGTGGACTGAAATAGTTTCAACAGTAGATACTAAAGGTCCTTTATTATTCTCAGAAAAATAATGTATTCAATCGGAGTAAAGGTTCTACTGCAGGTACAAAGACAGCGCAGTGCTACAACTGTGCGGTGCGGTGCGGTGCGTCAATGTGATTCTTACTGATCTGGTATTTGATTCAATTCTTTTTAACTGCGGCCATTCAACACGAGAAAGTTTTTCTTCACAGGAGCTTAAGCAAGTAAGCAACTCGCAAGACTGGACTGTAAACTTTTTCTCTCCATAATATTGATTTTTTTTTCCTTTGGTGCAATCACAATTATGATATAAAACGTGCCTGAGGTGACTACGGAACGTGCTGGTTTAACTCGCAAACTTTCAAGATTGATTTAAAAAATAACATTGTGTCTCTTTCGCTTTAGGACAAAAAAGGTTTCCCCCCAACCCTCTCTCCGTCAGCCCCAATTGGCAGTATGTTCCAACGCAAAACTTATCCTCAATTTACGAGTAAGAACAGTCTGTTTGTAAACCTGACATACTGTCCGCAGGTTCGCTACAGTCTAGGATTTTTAACGTGGCAGGTAATGGATACTAAGCTTAAATAGTATTATATTGAAAAAAAAAATAAATTTGCAAGTTGATATTTATATTTTTGCTTAATGTTATGCCTTTATAGACTCTCATTCAATTCGTAATTAAGATATCTAGCAACAAAATTCAACGCCACTATTTTGCATTACTTAAAACTGAGTATTCATCATTATTTTTTATGAACATGCATATAAGTGAAAGATAACTGTCAATAAAGTTGTCTTTTTTATAATTTAAATTCAATCGTTTTTGTCATACATGTACCATTTTATTTTGCTTTTCTACATTGTATATTGATATGGCTTAAATAATAAAAGAGAATTGTTTTATGAAAAACAAGGTATTCGAAGTGATAAAAATGACGTGAATTTATTAATGGAGTGTTATTCATTTAAATCACTTAAAAGCAAACATATCATATAACTAGCCTAATACAAATAAAATATTGCTCTAAATTCTTCATCTCTTTGATATAATCGACTGCATGTTAAAGTAT
This sequence comes from Elysia crispata, assembly GCA_033675545.1. Taxonomy (NCBI): domain Eukaryota; kingdom Metazoa; phylum Mollusca; class Gastropoda; family Plakobranchidae; genus Elysia; species Elysia crispata. The sequence continues at coordinate 142,485 of JAWDGP010003273.1, read as the reverse complement.
CCTATTGTACGTCACTACCGGCGGCGAAATATAGCTCTGAATTCTTTATCTCTTTGATATGATTGGTTACATGTTAAAGTATCATATTGTAAGTCATTGCTGGCGGCAAAATAATGTCTTTGATATGATTGGTTCCATGTCAAAATATCATATTGTAAGTCATTGCTGGCGGCGAAATAATATCTTTGATATGATTGGTTCCATGTTAAAGTATCATATTGTAAGTCATTGCTGGCGGCGAAATAATATCTTTGATATGATTGGTTCCATGTCAAAATATCATATTGTAAGTCATTGCTGGCGGCGAAATAATATCTTTGATATGATTGGTTCCATGTTAAAGTATCATATTGTAAGTCATTGCTGGCTGCGAAATAATATCTTTGATATGACTGGTTCGATGTTAAGTTATTATTTTGAACATCACTACTGCCGGCGAAATATAATTTTTGGAATTCTTTATCTATTTGATATAATTGGTTCCATGTTAAAGTATTGTTTTGTAAGTCGATGCTGGCAGTTAAATATATCATATTCCTAAATCCTTTATCTTTTTGACTAGTTGGTTCATCGTTAAAATATAATTTTTTTGTGTCAATGCTGGCGGCGAAATAAAGCTCTAAGTTCTTTATCTTTTTTATATGATCGGTTCCATGTTAAAGTATAATTTTGTACTATAATTCTGGCGGCAAAATAAAGCTCTAAGTTCTTTATCTTTTTTATATGATCGGTTCCATGTTAAAGTATAATTTTGTACTATAATTCTGGCGGCGAAATAAAGCTCTACATCCTTTATCTCTTTGACATGACTGATTCCCTGTTAAAGTATAATTTTGTACGTAGATGCTGGCATTGAAATATAGCTTCAAATTCTTTATCTCATTAACATGATTGGTCCATTGTTAAAATATCATTATGAAGGTCAAAGTTTGAGCTCTAGATTCTTTATCTTTTTTACATGACTAGTTCCATCATGACAAATAGATCACAATACTTGATGCCAGCTGTAGCTTCTCTCTGGTATGTACAAGATATGATTTTGACTGTCCTAGCATGAATTTTTTTTTTATGTATTTAGAATGATTTTACGGGCGCCTCTATTGATTTAAATTCAAACATTACTAATAATAAATATGAAAGAACTTTATCTCTTTAATTTTAAACCATTGAGCTCTTATACCTCGTCAACACTAGCATTTGTATACTTTTTTAATTTTTTATGAATACAGACATATTTGAAAAAAGTTTTTATATCATACGGTGATTTAAATGGCTTGCTGACCAACCTAAGAAAGAAAGGCTGTATTGAATACCTATTTCTATGCCACCACATACACAGAAAAGATCTTGTGTTACGAAAATTCTCCCGGGTGATCTTTATGTAGTAGTTTCAATTCAAGAATCTTTTAGTCTCGCTCAGGCTGAGGTTAAGGTTACGTGGTCTATTCCTCTCTTTCCACAACAGATCTAAATAATTTATGCGTGCCATGTTTATCCGAAGTGGACATATGCTGTTTTTGACAATTCCTGCACTTCTGTGGCTGACCACACCAGAGTTTGTCCAAGCTGGTACATACGAGGAGGCCACTTCTCTGCTGGACAACCTCATCTACAAGTCGGGCTACAAGCCCCAAGTGAGACCTCTGCTGAATCAGAGTGACGTCCTTGAGGTTTACCTCATCTTTGAGCTGCTCTCCATAGTGGAGGTGAATGACGTGTTCCAGAGCTTCACCTGTAACGGCTTCCTGGGGTTTCTCTGGACTGATCAGATCCTCCGGTGGAACACGTCAGTCTATGGCGGGGAGACCAGCATGACACCGGAGTCTCGTGATGTCTTCCGACCACGTATAGCTCTGCTCAACACGATGGGAGAGAGGGACCTCTTTAGGGAGGATGGTGCGCCTGTTATTGTTCGTTCGGACGGCTTTACCAGCTGGGTTCCAGGCAGCATCTTTCATGTATCCTGCAAGCTGGACCTCACCAACTACCCGTTTGATGAACAGACATGCAGTCTTGATATGATGGTTATGGATTTTTCACCCTCAAAAATGAAATTCGTCGCCCTAACAAAAACTGCCGGTTTACATTTCTTTACTGAGAACGGAGAGTGGCAAGTCAAGTCAACCAATGTCTCCACAGAGCTCTTGACTGTCACAAATGATCCGCTATCTTCCATTGTCGTGACATTCAAGTTACGGAGGAGGCCAGAGTTCCTGGTCCTGAGTGTTCTCCTCCCGATCGTGTTTCTGTCCCTGCTGAACCTGATGGTGTTTGTCATTCCGGTCGACTCTGGCGAGAAGATCGGGTTTGGGATCACCGTGCTGCTCGCCCTGTCTGTCTTCATGAGCATCATATCCGCCATGCTGCCCAGGTCTGCCGAGTCCATGCCGCTGATGATCCGCTACATCTTCTGCCTCCTCATCATCTCTCTGCTCACAGTCGTGGACTCTATCATCATTGTGAGGCTGCACCACATGGAGGAGAAAGGAGAACAGCTGCCACCAGCGGCGGAGACCAAGAACTTGTCGTCATATATACCAAAGGTCATGACCCCGAACCTGAGACAAACCTTGTCTCCGCTGGAGAACCTCAGAAGTTTTCCAGAAGATCAGGATTCCAGGTCAGGATCAGGGTCAAGGTCAACTTCACCCCATAGTGATGCCAATTCCCAGAGTAAAGTTAAGACTAACAGATACAAGATGATCGGGACACACATCGATCTGATTTCCTTGGTGCTGTTTGGAATTGTCTGGGTGGCTGTTACAGTAGAGTTTATGATATCTGCCGCTGCGCATGTTTAAATCTTTACAGGAAATAGTATTCATGGTTGTACAATTTTCTAAATATATTAATGAAATTTCCAATGTTAAATTTGACTTTCTTTCACGGTAACCTTAAACAGAAGTCTAAGTTTGCAGCTTTGACTCAACACTGACAATTTTGTGTAGCAATAATTCGAGAAGAAAAGTTTGCCATATGGATGCTGAATTTTGTAATTTATTTTATGTGTGATTTAATGTAAAGTAAATACTATCTGTTGACGTTTAACTCTCTACAATGCTGTAAAGGGTACTATAAGAAGTTCTAATGTAAAAATACGATATAATTCTGGTAAGAATTACTTCCCTAAAAACCAATGTTTCTAGCAGAAAAGCTGTTTTTTTTAACTCAACAAAATTAAACTGGGTATTAATGATCTATTGCTTTAGGTAGAATTCATGTTAAAAAGGATTGTTATAATATTTTTTTGAAATTTTCTTTTTAAATTGATCATGATTATTGTATACAGTATGGCTTTGCTGTGTTATTCATTGTCAACAAATGAAACATTCTAAAGAGTTTAATACCGTTCTAATTCCAATTGTTTTAAAACATCTTCCACTGGCTGTGACCGCATACATGATTTACTTTTCAATAACAACAGTAGAGAGATGTCGTGGGAATAAAACATAAAACAACGATTTCTTTGTTCCAAAAGGATAAAGCATTCTAAGGTAGCTGTGTGTTAGAAATATTGAGTTCACACGAACCAGCATTCTAAGGTAGCTGTGTGTTAGAAATATTGAGTTCACACGAACCAGCGTCTTTACTAAAAGTACGTGGAACAAATTTTTCATATCTACTTTCTTCTAAATTTTTTAAAAGTTTTTTTACTCATTCCAAACACATTTTAAACTTCTGTATGCCACAAATGATTAAAAAAAATGTTTTTTAGTCTACAGGAGACAAAAGAATAAAAAGCTTTAAGAAATGATCGGTTCGTGAAAGTATTTTGTTGTGGAATTTTAATATTTTTGACTTATGATAATTTAAAAAAAATTTTGTTACATAATTTGAATTGTTTTCCTGTTGAATGTAAAAAATAAATGTTTGGAAATTAATAATTTTCGCAAGATTTCTTAATACCTTCCTTTTGATTGTTTTGCTGTGGTTTTTCGTTTGTTGTTTGTTTTTAGCTATTTTTTTTCTTTTTCTTTTAATTTTTCAAAAATAAAAGATTTAAATTAAAACCAGACGTCACAATTATTGTCGGTTCAACTCAGTCAGAGACATGAGAAGGAAACAACCGAAAGTGCAAATCAGAACAAACTAAGCACTTAGTGTCCTGCTGGGCCTTTACTATCTCATAAAGCACGAATAGAAAAAGAAAAGAAAATTTGAAAGGGAAGAAAAGGTTAAAAGAGATTCAGATAGGGCCGGATAAAGATTTGAACTTAAGGGCATTGAAGCATGTCTAAATGAAGCAATGACTATTTCAAGTAAACATAAGAACAACTTTTGGACTGCACTTCAGTCACAGAGTAGTAGACAAGAGAACGCTTCATTCATTATGCAAAGAATGGGGAATCTTTTGTCAGCGAGAGCATTTGAAAAATTTTTGAATCATAATTTTTGTGGCGTGGCCCAGTAGTCTTGTAGCGTTTACAATTTTCAATTATAATCGGAAATCCTACCTGCCTTTAAGGTTCAAATACTTGAACAATGTTCTTTTGTGCATCTTTTCATATGAATAGAAATCTCCCACTTTTCATATATTAAAATGTTTGAGAGCCAAACAGTTCAGTGCAGAGTAATCAGAGACATTTAGATTACGCGTAAGGTAATAATGCCGTGGGCTATCGTAAAGTAAAAGTTTTCTCAGCAAAGTGAATATTTTTCGCTACTTTTGATGTTAAATAAAAGAACCTTTGTTCGACTAGTATCTAGTGAGTCATAGATTTTAATTAAGTCACAGTAAAATATAAACTTAAGATATTTTTATTTCTGTTAGGTTTATACTTTTGTAAATTGTGAAAAATGCACATTTTAAAAAATAATGTGTTCAATAAGTTAATAAATACATAAAAAAATTAAATCATTTATCAGTCCCTCATTAGTCTTATGAGCTGAAAAAACTGAATAACCATAAGTCATTACAGTCATTCGGGGAAACAAATTTCTAAAAGCCATTATGTCTATGAACGCTCTTAGGTGCCACTTGCTTGTACACGACGATAAAGTAATCAGGGATAATTTAGAGTAACTAATTAAATGTGGCTAAGGAGAACGGTCGTCATAATTCTTAACCTCAATATCCAGATTCTAGCTCTATGTGAATTTTTTGTAACTGTTTTTTTTAATGTTATTTTAATGAGAAGCTCACGTAAACAGCCAGGTCATATCGGGATATATTCAAGGACTACGAACCAAAACAAAAAGTCGTGGGAATAGTGTTTTAAAAACGATCTGCAGTGCAGATACAAAGGCAGTGCAGAGGCATAGCAATGTGTTGCGGTGTGTTGTGTCAAGATCATTCTTTCTGTTCTAGTGTTTGGTGAAAGTTTGTGGCCACTGCTATTCAGCACCAGAGATTTTCTACAGAAGAGAAATGTTCAACGCCCCAAACTGAACTCAAAACATTCCCTTGTGTTTGCTTCCTATCGATTCTTTGTGTCCAGTTATTGAGGTAAAACCTGCCCCAGGTAGCTGTATAAATTAAGTATTTTGTTTTCAATATAGGCTTATCAAATACAGCGTCTTTTTCGATCAAAGAAAGTCACGCCCAGTTGACCGTATTATGTTTGGAAAAATCAATTCTCAACCTATGAGTAAAATGTATATTTATAAATCTGACATTCTGTCCAAGTTTATTCCATTCTAGGATCTGTAGCTTGTCAGGTATGGTGTATAACTCTCATCTCCCTTGACTAAAATTTAATTCGATAAGTTTTTTCTTTCAAATTTTGTTTTTGCATTCTCCTCATAAATATAGTTTGGCTTGTAAAGGTTGAATTAAATTTATAATTAAGATATCTGGCGGATGCCAAAAACGTAGATATTTAAATAGTTCTTACTCTTTGATTTAAAATTTGTACATTCGTATATAAGTTTACACTTTATGATTCTGTCTGTAAATCTAATTGTGTCACTAATGTAACATTTATATATTGTTTTTACGATAGTGTTTGGTTTGAAATACGAAGACATTTTTTATATAAAAGATATAAAAATTTTCAAGACAACGACAACAAACGTATTGTATGATTATTTTAAATTAAGATTATTTAAAAGTTGACACCTTTTTAGGTAGGTTAATCTTAGAGAGAAACCTTTTCAAATTATCTTGATACTATATTGTTTTGACAAGAATTAGTATAACCCCTCCTAAGTCGCTAAATTATTTTTGTGTCAAAATATTTCTGGATTGTGCGATGATTTATACAACATGGGAATAACCCTAAGCCCGGAAAGCTTCATTGAAGAACTATATTTATGACATTACCAATTCAGTGAAGTTTAATGGATAGAAATGTATTGCTGGGACAACCGAATGAAGTAATTTCCATTTTTCAAGCTTACCTTGTTAAGACTCTTAAAAGGCTTAATACGGATTTGTTCATCTTCCAGGAAAAAAGGTCACGTGCTCTCTTTCCGTCACAGATATCAACATGATGAACCTAAGTGGATGCTTGGTCATAGTTTGGCTCCTGGTGCTGACCTCACCAGAGTTTGTCCAAGCTGGTACATATGAGGAGGCCACTTCTCTGCTGGACAACCTCATCTACAATTCGGGCTACAAGCCCCAAGTGAGACCTCTGCTGAATCAGAGTGACGTCCTTGAGGTTTACCTCATCTTCGAGCTGCTCTCCATTGTGGAGGTGAATGACGTGTTTCAGAGCTTCACCTGTAACGGCTTCCTGGGGTTCTTCTGGAGTGATCAGATCCTCCGGTGGAACGCGTCAGACTATGGCGGAGTTTCAATGATAACACCGGAGTCCAGTGCTGTCTTCCGACCACGTATAGCTCTGCTCAACACGATGGGAGAGAGGGACCTCTTTGGTCAGGACAACGCACCTGTTGTAGTCCGTTCAAACGGTTTGACCAGCTGGATTCCAGGCAGCATCTTTCATGTGTCCTGCAAGCTGGACCTCACCAACTACCCGTTTGACGAACAGACATGTAAACTAGATATGATCATTATGGACTTTCAACCTTCAATGCTGAAATTTGTTGTCCTAACAAAAACCGCAGGTTTACATTTCTTCACTGAGAACGGAGAGTGGCAAGTCAAGTCAACCAATGTCACCACAGAGATCTTGACGGTCACTGGTGATCCACTATCTTCCATTGTCGTGACATTCAAGTTAAGGAGAAGGCCAGAGTTCCTGGTCCTGAGTGTTCTCCTCCCGATCGTGTTTCTGTCCCTGCTGAACCTGATGGTGTTTGTCATCCCGGTCGACTCTGGCGAGAAGATCGGGTTTGGGATCACCGTGCTGCTCGCCCTGTCTGTCTTCATGAGCATCATATCCGCCATGCTGCCCAGGTCTGCCGAGTCCATGCCGCTGATGATTCGCTACATCTTCTGCCTCCTCATCATCTCTCTGCTCACAGTCGTGGACTCTATCATCATTGTGAGGCTGCACCACATGGAGGAGAAAGGAGAACAGCTGCCACCAGTGGCGGAGACCAAGAACTTGTCGTCATATATACCAAAGGTCATGACCCCGAGCCTGAGACAGACCATGTCTCCGCTGGAGAGCCTCAGAAGTTTTCCAGAAGATCAGGATTCCAGGTCAGGATCAGGGTCAAGGTCAACTTCACCCCACAGTGACGTTAGTTCCCAGAGTAAGGTTAAGACTAACAGGTACAAGATGGTCGGGACACACATCGATCTGATTTCTTTGGTGCTGTTTGGAATTGTCTGGGTGGCTGTTACAGTAGAGTTTATGATATCTGCCGCTGCGCATGTTTAAGTATTTAGAAGAAAAATAAGGAATAGTTATATAATTTTCAAAAAAAAATTTAATGAACTTCGAATATTAAATTTAACTTTCATTCACGGCAGCTTTTTTTATATCGAAGTGTATTTTTCAGCTTTGACCGTACACTGATAATTTCATGTAGCAATGTTACGAGAAGATGATTTTCCCATCATAAATGCCGAAAGTCGCGATTAGTTTAGTATGTTAGTATGTGATTTTATTTCAAGTAAACCTAATACTTTTTGTTGACATTTAACTGCAATGCTGCAAAGAATACGGAAAGAAGTAAAATGTAAAAATGCAATAAAGTTCTGGTAACAATTATCTCTTCCCCCCCACCTAAAAAAAAAAAAAATAAATAAAAAAAAAAAAAGAAAATAGATAAAGATATAAATAAAAAAAAATGCATGAAAATTTAAAAAAAAAAAAAAATAAAACGATGTCCCTAGCTGCAAAGAAAAATTCTTACTTTTTCTCAATAAAATTTTGCTAGTTTTTTTCATCTATTCCTATCTTTAGAATTCATGTTTAAAAAAGATTGATAAACAATTTTTGTAATTCTTTTTTAATTCATCAAGATTATATTATACTAAATGTCTTTGCTGTATTATTCATTGTCACCAAAGCAGGTGAATAAAACGCATCTTACTGACTTTGATCTCAGACATGCTTTACTTTCCAACATAACAGTAGAGAGATGTCGTAGAAAAAAATCCAAATGATCTCTTGGTTTCACAGCAATAAAACTTTCTAACGCGATATTGAATGAATTTTCTTTGAATGATTTTTTCGTTTTTTTTTTTTAACTCATTCCAAACACATTTTAAACTTACGGAACCTAAAAATAATATAAACGCAATGTTTAAGTCTACAAGAGAAAGTGAATACGGTGGTTCCAAGAAGTTATTTATTATTTTGAAACAATATTCTCTTTTGGAATTTTAATATTTTTGACTAATGATAAATTTTCAACCATGCAATATTTTTGTTGTATTGTTAAACTTATCCTGTTGCATGAAAAAATGGTAACAATTATCTCCTCCCCCCCCCCACCCAAAAAAAAAATAAATAAATAAAACAAAAAAGACGAAAATAGATAAAGATATAAATAAAAAAAAATGCATGAAAAATTTAAAAAAAAAAAAAAAAAACGATGTCCCTAGCTGCAAAGAAAAATTCTTACTTTTTCTCAATAAAATTTTGCTAGTTTTTTTCATCTATTCCTATCTTTAGAATTCATGTTTAAAAAAGATTGATAAACAATTTTTGTAATTCTTTTTTAATTCATCAAGATTATATTATACTAAATGTCTTTGCTGTATTATTCATTGTCACCAAAGCAGGTGAATAAAACGCATCTTACTGACTTTGATCTCAGACATGCTTTACTTTCCAACATAACAGTAGAGAGATGTCGTAGAAAAAAATCCAAATGATCTCTTGGTTTCACAGCAATAAAACTTTCTAACGCGATATTGAATGAATTTTCTTTGAATGATTTTTTCGTTTTTTTTTTTAACTCATTCCAAACACATTTTAAACTTACGGAACCTAAAAATAATATAAACGCAATGTTTAAGTCTACAAGAGAAAGTGAATACGGTGGTTCCAAGAAGTTATTTATTATTTTGAAAAAATATTCTCTTTTGGAATTTTAATATTTTTGACTAATGATAAATTTTCAACCATGCAATATTTTTGTTGTATTGTTAAACTTATCCTGTTGCATGAAAAAATGGGTGAAAGGAAATAATGGAAGATTTTCAAACTTTCTTTCTATTGCTTTCCATTTGATTTATCGTTTCGTTTTGATTTTTTTTTAATACAAGATTCACATGATACCAGACATCGCAATTATTGCCAGTTTAGTTCAGTCAGAGAAAAAAGAGTGAAGCAACGGAGATTGCAAATCAGAACAAACAAAACACTCTCTGGGTGGGCCTTTACTATCCCATAAAGCGCAATCAGGAAAGGAATAAAAGATATGAAAAGAAAACAAAGGGTAAAGAATTTCAGAAAGCGGATATAAATTTAAACTTAAAAGCATTGATTCATTTCCAAATGGAGCAAAGACTATTTCAAGCTCTTAAATGTTTTGTTAACAGGAAATACACGATTAACATTTGGACTGCACTTCAGTGACAGTTTCGTAAACAAGAGAAACTTTAGTTCATTTACAATGAAGAGGGTAGCTTTTGTCAGCGAGAGCATTTGAACAATTTTAGAATCATAATTTTGTATCGTGGCTCAATAGGTCTTGCAGCATTTACAATTCTCAATTTTATAATCAGAATCCTACCTGCCTTCAAATACTAAACAATGCTCTTTTGTGCATATTTCTAGACAAAGAGAAAACTGCCACTTTTCATGTATTGAAATGCTTGGGATCCAAACTGTTCAGTGTAGAGTATTCAAGGTTTGAGATTATGCGGAATGTATCAATACAGTGCACTTTCTTAGTAAACGTTTTCTTTACTACTAATTCAGCTTTGCTAGCGTTGATTTTTTCTGTTCAGTTGATATCTAGTTAGTAACAGTTTTGTATTTTCTCACAGTATAGTAAAATCCAAACTTAACATGGTTTTTTTTTCGTTCGGTTATACTTTTTAAACTGTAAGATATAGTCATTTCCAAAATCGCATTCAAGAAGTTTAATTAATAAATCAAATAATTATAAAGGAAGTAATTCGTCCCTATAAGTCTTATGTGCTGAAAAAAATATCGACTAAGCTGTAACCATTAAAGTCATTCAAAAAAAAATTGCTGAAACTCAATATTTCTTTGAACGCATTAAGATCCCGCTTGCTAGTTAGAGAAGATAAAGTAATCAGCGATAATTTAGAGTCGATAATTAAATGTGGCTAAAGAGAACGGTCGTCATGATTCTTAAACAAATTTCCAGATTCTAGTTTCGTGTGAACTTTTTGTAACTCGTTTTTTTTTTTTTTAAATGTTATTTTAATGAGAAGCTCACATGAACAGCCAGGTCATATCGGGATATATTCAAGGACTACGAACCAAAACAAAAAGTCGTGGGAATAGTGTTTTAAAAACGATCTGCTGTGCAGATACAAAGGCAGTGCATTACCACAGTTATGTGTTGAGGTGTGTTGTGTCAATATCATTCTTTCTGTTCTAGTGTTTGGTGAAAGTTTGTGGCCACTGCTATTCAGCATCAGAGATTTTCTACAGAGGAGAAATGTTCAACGCCCCAAACTGAACTCAAAACATTCCCTTGTGTTTGCTTCCTATCGATTCTTTGTGTCCAGTTATTGAGGTAAAACGGCCCCAGATAGCTGTAATAGATTAAACATTTTGTTTTCAATATGGGCTTATCAAATGCAGCGTTTTTTTCGATTAAAGAAAGTCACGCCCAGTTGACCGTATGATGTTTGGAAAAATCAATTCTCAACCTATGAGTAAAATGTATATTTATGAATCTGACATTCGGTCAAGATTTATTCCATTCTAGGATCTGTAACTTGTCAGGTATGGTATATTCCTCTTATCTTCTTTGACTAAAATATAATTGGATAAATTGTTTCTTTAAAATTTTGTTTTTGCAGATTCCTCATCAATAGAGTTTGGCCGGAAAAGATTGTATTTAAGTTATATTTCAGATATTTCAGATATTTCAGATATTTCAGATATTTCAGATATTTCAGATATTTCAGATATTTCAGATATCTGGCGGATGCCAAAAACATAGATATTTAAATATTTTTTACTCTTTGATTTAAAATTTGTACATTCGTTTGTGATTTTGTCTATGAATTTAATGGTGCATCCATATTTCAATTCATTACGTCACCAATGTGGCATTTATATATTGCTTTAACGATATTGTTTGGTTTCAAATACAAAGACATTTTTTTTTTATATAAAAGATATAAAAATTGTTCAAGACAACGACAACAAATGTATTGTACGATTTTTTAAAATTAAGAGTACTCAAAAGTTGACACCTTTTTAGGTAGGTTAATCTTAGAAAAAAACCTTTTCAAATCATCTTGATACTATATTGTTTTGACAAGATTTGGTGTAACCCCTCCTAAGTCGCTAAATTATTTTTGCGTCAAAATATTTCTGGATTGTGCAATGATTTATACAATATGGGAATAAGCCTAAGCACGGAAAGCTTCATTGAAGAAGAATATTTATGACATTACCAATTCAGTGAAGTTTAATGTATAGAAAAGTATTGCTGGGTAAACCGAATGAAGTAATTTCCATTCATCAAGCTTACCTTTTTAAGACTCTTAAAAGGCTTAATACGGACTTGTTCATCTTCAAGGAAAAAAGGTCACGTGCTCTCTTTCCGTCACAGATATCAACATGATGAACCTAAGTGGATGCTTGGTCATAGTTTGGCTCCTGGTGCTGACCACACCAGAGTTTGTCCAAGCTGGTACATATGAGGAGGCCACTTCTCTGCTGGACAACCTCATCCACAAGTCGGGCTACAAGCCCCAAGTGAGACCTCTGCTGAATCAGAGTGACGTCCTTGAGGTTTACCTCAGCTTTGAGCTGCTCTCCATAGTGGAGGTGAATGACGTGTTCCAGAGCTTCACCTGTAACGGCTTCCTGGGGTTCTTCTGGACTGATCAGATCCTCCGGTGGAACGCATCAGACTATGGTGGGGAGACCAGCATGACACCGGAGTCCAGTGCTGTCTTCCGACCACGTATAGCTCTGCTAAACACGATGGGAGAGAGGGACCTCTTTAGGGAGGATGGTGCACCTGTTATTGTTCGTTCGGACGGTTTGACCATCTGGATTCCAGGCAGCATCTTTCATGTATCCTGCAAGCTGGACCTCACCAACTACCCGTTTGATGAACAGACATGCAGTCTTGATATGATCGTTATGGACTTTCCACCCTCAAAATTGAAATTTGTCGCCTCAACAAAAACTGCCGGTTTACATTTCTTCACTGAGAACGGAGAATGGCAAGTCAAGTCAACCAATTTCACCGCAGAGATCTTGACGGTCAATGACGAACCGCTATCTTCCATTGTCGTGACATTCAAGTTACGGAGGAGGCCAGAGTTCCTGGTCCTGAGTGTTCTCCTCCCGATCGTGTTTCTGTCCCTGCTGAACCTGATGGTGTTTGTCATCCCGGTCGACTCTGGCGAGAAGATCGGGTTTGGGATCACCGTGCTGCTCGCCCTGTCTGTCTTCATGAGCATCATATCCGCCATGCTGCCCAGGTCTGCCGAGTCCATGCCGCTGATGATCCGCTACATCTTCTGCCTCCTCATCATCTCTCTGCTCACAGTCGTGGACTCTATCATCATTGTGGGGCTGCACCACATGGAGGAGAAAGGAGAACGGCTGCCACCAGCGGCGGAGACCAAGAACTTGTCGTCATATATACCAAAGGTCATGACCCCGAGCCTGAGACAGACCATGTCTTCGCTGGAGAACTCCAGATGTTTTCCGGAAGATCAGGATTCCAGGTCAGGATCAGGGTCAAGGTCAACTTCACCCCACAGTGACGTTAGTTCCCAGAGTAAGGTTAAGACTAACAGGTACAAGATGGTCGGGACACACATCGATCTGATTTCTTTGGTGCTGTTTGGTATGGTCTGGGTGGCTGTTACAGTAGAGTTTATGGTATCTGCCGCTGCGCATGTTTAAGTCCATCAAGCGGAGGCCGGGAATGTTTTCCCAACCTTCATTGAGGTTAAACTGTATTAACTTGATTTGATTTAGTTTTAATATAAACGTCTTTTTTCACAGCATTGATGCTTCACTGACATTTTCTAGCAATTATTCTCTGAAACACATTCATTATATCTATTTATTGAAAGATTTTTTTTTTTTTTTTTTTTTTGTTATTGTGCTTGTTATAAGATTTTCGGAAGGTGTTTAAATTCTATGCCATTAGCAGGTGCTTAATCGCTCTAAAAGCGTTAAATTTAAGTTTAACTCTTTGATTGAATAAATATTAATTTAGAGTAAAAGTTTGTCTGTTGTTTCTTGCGTTAAACTCTTATTCTTAATTAAACTTTCTTTTCGCTTTTTTACAATATTATTAAGAGATTCCGATTAGCTTAAAAAAAAAAAGAAATAATTCATTTGATTTTTTTTTGTCTCCTTTAATATCCTAGATAAAACCATTGCAGCAAATTAGCAAACTATGGTAACCTGATTTTAAATTAATTAAAACGCCTCACGATGGCTTTGAATTCAAACTTGATTTCATTTCTAAACACAGCGATATTAAGAAGGTAAACAAAAGGCACGCAATCATCTCTTGGTTCCTCTTTGTAACGTTCCAAATTCACTTACCTCTGCACATGGCAAGTTTAAATTCTTACAGCCCTTCTTATGAATAAAACCGGTACCTCGATAGAATTGTCATATTGATCTTTCTTTGAAATCCCTTCTTGTATATTTCAAAGAAATGGATATTCAGTGAACCATCAAACTAACACAGCCATATGTTTTTTTACTGTAAATTCAAGACAACTAAAGGCACATCTATAGGTAGCAAAACGGTTTCAAAGTTTAGTTACAAATTCTTCCACGGTGACCATGTCTTCATCATAATGTAAAGACCAATACTAGTGGTAGTGGTATTAGTTGCAGCGAGAGTAGTAGTAGTAGTAGTAGTAGTAGTAGTAGTAGTAGTAGTAGTAGTAGTAGTAGTAGTAGTAGTAGTAGTAGTAGTAGTAGTAGTAGTAGTAGTAGTAGTAGTAGTAGTAGTAGTAGTAGTAGTAGTAGTAGTAGTAGTAGTAGTAGTAGTAGTAGTAGTCGTAGTAGTCGTAGTAGTAGTAGTAGTAGTAGTAGTAGTAGTAGTAGTAGTAGTAGTAGTAGTAGTAGTAGTAGTAGTGGTGGTAGTGGTTGTAGTTGTAGTAGTAGTTGTGGTAGTAGTAGTAGTAGTAGTAGTAGTAGTAGTAGTAGTAGTAGGAGTAGCAGCAGCAGCAGCAGCAGCAGCAGCAGCAGTAGTAGTAGTATAGTAGTAGTAATAGTAGTAGGAGTAGTAGTAGTAGTAGTAGTAGTAGTAGTAGCAGTACAGTAGCAGTACAGTAGTATTAGTAGTAGTAGTAGTATTAGTAGTAGTAGTAGTAGTAGTAGTAGTAGTAGTAGTAGTGGTAGCAGCAGTAGTAGTAGCAGGTAGCAGCAGTAGTAGTAGTAGTAGTAGTAGTAGTAGTAGTAGTCAGTAGTAGTAGTAGTAGTAGTAGTAGTAGTAGTAGTAGTAGTAGTAGTAGTAGTAGTAGTAGTGGTTGTAGTTGTGGTAGTAGTAGTAGTAGTAGTAGTAGTAGTAGTAGTAGTAGTAGTAGTAGTAGTAGTAGTAGTAGTAGTAGTAGTAGTAGTACTAGTAGTAGTAGTAGTAGTAGTAGTAGTAGTAGTAGTAGTAGTAGTAGTAGTAGTAGTAGTAGTAGTAGTAGTAGCAGCAGCAGCAGCAGCAGAAGCAGCAGCAGCAGAAGTAGCATAAAATAATATTTCTCTTGTTTCTTTTTCTTTTTCTTCTTAAAGTTATCTTTTCTTTTTTAGTATTGTAATTTTTTCATCATCATCATAATTATCATCATAATTATAAAAGCATTTACAACTATAGTACTTTACCTCAACTTATTTTTTTCTTTCACCTAAATAAGTATCAAGAAGTTTGCTCTCGCCACCATCATCTTCAACATCCCTGTGAGAATCGTCACGTTCATCTCAAAAAATCTCTTTAGAATGTTAAGCTCTGACGGTACTGTCTAACGATTTCTCATCTCAAGCTCTTACTGATACTCAACGAGAACAATTGAGCACAGTGATACACAAGAGAACAACACAAGTCATCCTTGAAAGTAGATTCTAACACGTTACATTCAAATACTTCAAATATATAACATAATAGGACAGCTGTAAAGTGATACAGAAGAACATTTGACAAAATAAGTCACTATCAAAGTAAATTCTTTGATTTAATTTTTAAATACTTCAAATAATACACCATACAAGGACAGCTGTAAATTGATACATAATAATATTTTGACACATTAAGTCATCATCAAAGTAGATACTTTGAAGTGACATTTATTACTTCAATAGCATAACATACTCGAACAGCTGAAAAGTGCATTTATGAGTTATTGAGATACGATACAGTTTAAGTGTTGGGTCAATGATACTTCAGCGACATAAACTATGGAATACTTATAGAGAGAAATAAAGAGAGAGCAGTAAGAAATAAGGATTTTGTTTTAAGCTGATATGCCAATTTCAATAAGAAAAAAAGTTTGATGTCACTCCTGGTTCTATATAACTTAAGACTAAAGGAGACATTATTACTGGCTGAGTTCGACCAGAAAATCTAACAAGATTTGCTCTCATCACATACCGCCTAATAAGAACAGTTAATTAATTTTGTAAACTCCAAATCTACTTACAGATTTTTTTAAAAACATTCATTATCATGTAGGTTTAAAAAAAAACAACTGTGAGGCTAAGAAATCTCACAAGGCAGCATTGCTTTCTGTACCTTATGTGAAAATTCGCATCTTTGTTCTAAGTGTTTTAAAGGATTTAAAAACAGATTGAGAAAGTCCAGAATAAGTCGATTTCATAAAATTTTGATTTCAATTCAAGACACAAGTGATGTCTTTAAAACATGGCAACTTGAGTAAAGTACACTGGATGAAGACTAAAATTCATAAAAGTTGGGTATATAGTGTTAAAAATGTGGTAGTGTTGACAGTAAACTTAAATATATTATTCCACACTTATAATAAAATACAGTACCGTGAACAATAAAAAAGATTAAAGAGCCTGATAATTAACGTGTTAGATCTCGCTAGGGCGTAAGTGTTAATTTGTATCCCGAATTAAACGATACAGTAGATATTACTGCATATAATTATTAAAAATGCCAATCGGAATAAGATAAAAGGTAAACACTTTGAAAAACGGCATGTATTCTTTTCATAAGTCATTGATCTGATTTAAAAAAAAATTATAGATCATCTTCCGTGAAGAACATAAAATATGGCGAAAGATGAGATATTATTTTCCATTAAACCGAATTTAATCAAACACTATGAGAAAAGATAAATCTTCTTCAAAAGAACAAGAGGCTAAAAGACCTATCAATTAAAGAATAAACGTTTTCTTAGAAAGTTACTTTAATTTTTACAATAAAATAGTTCTTAGTCAGTTAGTTTCAATAAAGCTGGAAATAAAAAGAATATTTGTACCACTGTTTAAAATACATAATATGTATTCGTACAGTTTACATATAATTTATTCACTCAAAAAGTTGTTTTTTTTTTTTAATCAAACTTTACGACCAAAACAAAGATAAATTCAAGAAAATACATTCAAATTTCAAAGTTAAAAATAGTGCTCCACCATTCAACTCGATCATAACAGATTTTTAAACACGACTGGAATGTTAACATTCAAAAGCTGTTAAGTACTGACTGCCTGTATTTAGAGTTTTGGTCCCTTTTTATAGCCCTTCTTTGTCTCGCGGATGCATCTGAGTTTATCAAATGTGTAATTCATCTTGCTGTTTATCACCATATAATACTTTACTCTCATAATAATTGTAAGGTGGCCTGGGATTTTCAGGCTCATGTTGGGCCGGGAAATAACTGTTTTGAGCTATTGGGCTTCAAACATGAAAAAATCAATTTGTCAAAGTTTTACATTTTTTAGCTTCTTATGAACCATCAACCATTTTTCTCTCTTGTCAAAAAGTGTCAAAGCCAAAAAGAAACTTTAAATATGCTTTATAGTGTTTTATGAAGATAACTTTAACCCTGCATGAAAACTTTCCCTAACTTTCAACACGTTTTTCTCATTCCCAGCCTTGTGTTCAGTTTTGGGTCATATCTCTGCCAAATACTAATATGTCATACAACTTTCAACTGTTTTATGGAGGGCATTGGAAATCACTATTTGTCCAAACTAGTCATTTGGCCAGAAAATTGCAGGCCGCCTCAGAGTTATGTTACATATGCAGCAAACAAACTGGCTTTTTTCAGCTGAGCCAGACTAGAGATGCAAGAGTCCATCTACATTGAAACCGCGACCAGTTGTGTGGTATTTTTCAAGAAATCTGCTGGGTTCTCTTCAAATCCAAAAACTGCCACCCCGAGAGTTTTGGTCATGAGCACAACACAGGGAACAGCCAGTATGTTCATAACCACACCAGCTTTCATCTGCAGCATGGTAAAAAAAAAAAACAATAGGGATTGACAATCACAACGTAGGTTATTTTTTTTTTTACATGATTACACGATAAAAACAAAAAAAGTTACCTGTCATATTCTTATCCCATTCTAAACTTGGATAATAATCAAAAGGTAAGTAGATGGAGTTGTCTCCTTTCACTTTCAAGGTGGAACGACACCAGGGCTGTGTCCCTGGGAATGATTCTGAGGGACTGACCATATGAAGTAGTGTCCACCTTGAGCTTTGCTAGGATTGTCAAGGAGTTCGAACCAAGAGCCTTATATAACAGGAATGTGTTTGCTACAATCCACAAGATTCTTGGAGAGACTTTGAAGACATTCAATATTTTAGAATTTTAAAATTGGCTAAATCACTCCTTTACAGATCATCTTTGGTATATTTTTGGGTATCTATATCAATAGGATATTACTGTTTAGATATGATCCATCTTACTGAATCTTGTCCCATACAGAAATTTCACATCTGAACACGTTGAGGACAAAAAATTCCAACAAGCACAATGTCCACGTTTTACTTTCAATTCCTTTTCTGTCGATATTTTTAGATTATTGTCACAATTAATATATTCTATGAATGCATTAAAAAAGGCTGAGCTACAAGATAGAAGAAGATTAAGATGAGGAAAACAGAGTCTTGGTGAAAGGTTTGGTTCTCACCATATCTCCTATATTCACTCGACCGTAGGTGAACACAATGGCGTTAGGGGGCGTGGCAACCGGAAGCATGAACGCGAAGGAAGTCGACAGACATACCGGAAACATGTAGATCAGAGGGTGGGAGCCGATATTGGAGGCCTGGAATGGTCGACAGCGAGGGAAATCAAAAAGAAAAGGGGGAGGGGGGGGGGGTTGATGAAAGAATTTGATTATTGATATGAATTTGTAGGTGAAGATGGAGACAATCACTAGCGCTGATGTCTGTGGATGAGTGTGGTCAATGACATCTATTAATTTTATCTCTTTTTACGTCCACCCAATGGAGAGGGAATGTCAACATTATATGTCCTAATTCTACTCAATTTGCATAAATCACAGGACCACCCTGAGAATACGGAATGTCAACAAATGACCTAATTCTATTCATGTTTTTCAAACCCAAGGAAAACTCAGGGACGTCGACGGACTATGACCTTATTCTTATAATCTTGCAAAAATCCAAGGGCCACTTCTAGGGGATGGGTTTTCATCATATGACCTAATTCTACTCGGGTTGACGTCTGCTTACCAGCCGCTCCATGATGGGCAGCAGAACGCTGGACATGGCCGTGTTAGAGGTGACCTCAGTGCACGCCGCGGCGATGTAGCAGATCATGACCAGCACTGACCACTCGTTCCAGTCGCGGAAAAACTCGAGCTGCTCGCCGATCCAGTCGGACAGGCCAGATTTCTGGGGAGAGGGGAGGATGGAGGGTCAGAGGGGAGTGAGAGAGAAGGGAAGTGTCAGACAGGCCAGATTTCTGGGGAGAGGCGAGGATGGAGGGTCAGAGGGGAGTGAGAGAGAAGGGAAGTGTCAGACAGGCCAGATTTCTGGGGAGAGGGAAGGATGGAGGGTCAGAGGGGAGTGAGAGAGAAGGAAAGTGTCAGACAGGCCAGATTTCTGGGGAGAGGCGAGGATGGAGGGTCAGAGGGGAGTGAGAGAGAAGGGAAGTGTCAGACAGGCCAGATTTCTGGGGAGAGGGAAGGATGGAGGGTCAGAGGGGAGTGAGAGAGAAGGAAAGTGTCAGACAGGCCAGATTTCTGGGGAGAGGGGAGGATGGAGGGTCAGAGGGGAGGATGGAGGGTCAGAGCGGAGTGAGGGGAAAAGGGAAGAGGGTGGAGAGTTGGATGAAAGGGAAAAGGATTGGGAGTGAGAGAAAAATGAAAACAATGGGGAGTGAAAGAAAAGGGAAGTATCGGACAGGCCATATTTCTGACGAGAAAAGTTTGGCGAATTTGAGAAAAGGAAGGAGGATGGGGAGTGAGAGAAAAGAGAAGAGAATGGACAATAAGAGAAAAGGGAAGAGGATGGAGGGTTGGAGGATAAGGAAGAGGATGGGGAGTGAGAGAGAAGGGAAGTGTCGAAGGTGAATAAGAGGAATAAGAAATAAACGAGAAAGAGAAAGAGAGCTATAGAGAGAGGGAAGGACAAAGCGAAAGAGAGGGGTGAAGCAGCAAAATCCCAAGGGAGAAATAAGAAAAAGACAGAGACAATGGCACTATAATGATTGTAATGAATGACATTGAAGAAAGAAAAGAAGGATGATCGACAGAAATACTGAAGGAAAAAGAATAAAAGACAAAAATGTTGAGCATAGTTTTGATTGGAGTTAATGTCCAGTATGATGATGAAAATATAATTAGAAAATATATCATTGGGAATTTTATCTACATATCAGGGGGAAACAAGGTAAGGGTTAACGAATACTGAAATGTTTAAAAAAATAATTTAGTTTTAATATATCGAAAAAGTTACCGTTCGATATTAAACAGTATCGAAATCTTACATCGAAACCGCCCGAGAGAGCGAATCCTCCGCCCAGGAGGAAGAGAAGCTGCCAGGGAAATTTCTCGTGGACGATTGGCCAGTCTAGTAGAGGCCTGATGGTGATTTTTCTTTCTAAAAGATAAAGAAGAATCGAGTAGAATGGGTTAAAAAGTAAGGGATAATTAAAGACACGAAAAAGTGAACTGACAAAGTTAATGAGAGAAAGAAAGTTTCTAATACAGAAAGACGGAGAGAGAAAGAGACACAGAGAGACAGAGAGAAAGTGATAAAGAGAAATATAAAGTTAGATTGAGGGAGAAAGACTAGTGAGCCAATCTTTTACATTTTAATATCCTTACATCCATCTTTATATCGTTGTATTCTGCCTTCTCTCGACTGATTCATCCCTCGAGCCATCAGTTTTCTTCTATCACTTCTAGTTTTGTTACAACGAGTTAAGTCCCTTTAATATAATGATTTGTTCTCAATCTAGAGCCCCCATCAGTACAGAGATTTTAGGACCCACACGCCTAAGATGTTATATAACGATAATTTTTTTAATACTTTGAAAATTCGTCCTCTGTCTAGAGCCTGTTGCAGTACAGAGATTTAAAGACTCAATATATAAGATTTTGTGTGTGTGTATATATATATATATATATATATGGATGTATATATATTATATATATATATATATATATATATATATATATATATATATATATTATAGTTTTTAAATACTTTGACAATACAACCCCAATCTAGACCCCATGACATTAGAGTGATTTAAGGACAAAATTGCCCAAAATTTTGTCTATGATATTTTTCAAAGATTTAAGGAACCACATGCTTCAGATTTTGTACAAACGATAACTTTTTTAATTCTTTGACCATAGATGGATATTTCAATCAATCAATCTGGTACCCAGTTAACCAGGCACCTTCTACACCAGCTGCCCACATCGGCCGGAAGTGCGTCACTCACCCTGAACTGCAGGACCTGTCTTCTGCGGGTGTGAGTATCTGCTGTAAGACCTGAGCCCTGGCCAAGTGGACGGTAGAATAAACAGCAGGATCCCGACAAAGACAGCAGGCACACTGTCCTTGACGCTGACGTGTGAGAATACGAAGGTCAGAGGTCAGTAGATAGATGAGGGGTATTTGGATGCGGCTATAGTTATTGTAAGCAATGTTTTTTGTTTTTTTTTTGTTTGTTAAACTAATGAGTACCAAGACTTTATGTGAATGAGGCATATATATATTGATGTGATAAAAGAACGCTAGAGAGTTAGTTTAGGACAATAGTGATTAACTAGTGGTCGTGGAAAAAAACTTAACGCCCTCTATTTCGCCTCTGAAAAAAAACTTCTTTTTGAGTGAAAAGGTTAAAATTTGTGTATCTCGTTTTAAAGTTGAATTCTAACTTGCGTTAAAGCGGCTGAAACTTTGTAAATGTTGCACAAGATTAAAAATCTCGATTTTTAGGATGTAAACATCAAAAACTTCCCCCATAGAGGTCAGAGCACAATAAAAACTGTCACATTGAGCGTCACTTACGCAACGTCAAAGAGCTGACCCCAGCCTACTTGACCTCCCATGTCACGTGTCACCCAGAGAGTGACCAGCAGGAAGAAACAGGCCAGCACCATACCCTCACCGAATCTGGAGTCGAGGAATACGATGGCAAGAGGGGAAGGGGGGAGAGAGGGTAACAGGAGATAAGTGGAGGCTACACACCAGAGGAAGAACAAATGAAAGGAAGGGGAAGGGAGATAAGTAACAGGAGATAAGTGGAGGTTACACACAAGGGGAAGAACAAATGAAAGGAAGGGGAAGGGGAGATAAGTGGAGGCTACACACCAGAGGAAGAACAAATGAAAGGAAGGGGAAGGGAGATAAGTGGAGGCTACATACCAGGGGAAGCTCGAAGAACAATGAAAAGAAGGGGAAGGGAGATAAGTGGAGGCTACACACCAGAGGAAGAACAAATGAAAGGAAGGGGAAGGGGAGATAAGTAACAGGAGATAAGTGGAGGCTACACGCCAGGGGAAGAACAATGAAAAGAAGGGGAAGGGAGATAAGTGGAGGCTACACACCAGAGGAAGAACAAATGAAAGGAAGGGGGAGGGGAGATAAGTAACAGAAGATAAGTGGAGGCTACACACCAGAGGAAGAACAAATGAAAGGAAGGGGAAGGGGAGATAAGTAACAGGAGATAAGTGGAGGCTACACACCAGGGGAAGAACAATGAAAAGAAGGGGAAGGGAGATAAGTGGAGGCTACACACCAGAGGAAGAACAAATGAAAGGAAGGGGAAGGGGAGATAAGTAACAGGAGATAAGTGGAGGCTACACACCAGAGGAAGAACAAATGAAAGGAAGGGGAAGGGGAGATAAGTAACAGGAGATTAGTGGAGGTTACACACCAGAGGAAGAACAAATGAAAGGAAGGGGAAGGGAGATAAGTAACAGGAGATAAGTGGAGGCTACACGCAGAGGAAAGAACAAAAAGTAGAAATGAAGGGGAAGGGGAGATAAGTAACAGGGAGATAAGTGGAGGCTACACACCAGAGGAAGAACAAATGAAAGGAAGGGGAAGGGAGATAAGTAACAGGAGATAAGTGGAGGCTACACACCAGAGGAAGAACAATGAAATGAAGGGGAAGGGAGATAAGTAACAGGAGATGAGTGGAGGCTACACACCAGAGGAAGAACAAATGAAATGAAGGGGAAGGGGAGATAAGTAACAGGAGATAAGTGGAGGCTACACACCAGAGGAAGAACAAATGAAAGGAAGGGGAAGGGGAGATAAGTAACAGGAGATGAGTGGAGGCTACACACCAGAGGAAGAACAAATGAAATGAAGGGGAAGGGGAGATAAGTAACAGGAGATGAGTGGAGGCTACACACCAGAGGAAGAACAAATGAAATGAAGGGGAAGGGGAGATAAGTAACAGGAGATGAGTGGAGGCTACACACCAGAGGAAGAACAAATGAAATGAAGGGGAAGGGGAGATAAGTAACAGGAGATGAGTGGAGGCTACACACCAGAGGAAGAACAAATGAAAGGAAGGGGAAGGGAGATAAGTAACAGGAGATAAGTGGAGGCTACACACCAGAGGAAGAACAAATGAAAGGAAGGGGAAGGGGAGATAAGTAACAGAAGATAAGTGGAGGCTACACACCAAAGGAAGAACAAATGAAATGAAGGGGAAGGGGAGATAAGTAACAGGAGATGAGTGGAGGCTACACACCAGAGGAAGAACAAATGAAATGAAGGGGAAGAGAGATAAGTAACAGGAGATGAGTGGAGGCTACACACCAGAGGAAGAACAAATGAAATGAAGGGGAAGGGAGATAAGTAACAGGAGATGAGTGGAGGCTACACACCAGAGGAAGAACAAATGAAATGAAGGGGAAGGGGAGATAAGTAACAGGAGATGAGTGGAGGCTACACACCAGAGGAAGAACAATGAAAGGAAGGGGAGGGAGATAAGTGGAGGCTACACACCAGAGGAAGAACAAATGAAAGGAAGGGGAAGGGAGATAAGTGGAGGCTACACACCAGAGGAAGAACAAATGAAATGAAGGGGAAGGGGAGATAAGTAACAGGAGATGAGTGGAGGCTACACACCAGAGGAAGAACAAATGAAATGAAGGGGAAGGGGAGATAAGTAACAGGAGATGAGTGGAGGCTACACACCAGAGGAAGAACAAATGAAATGAAGGGGAAGGGGAGATAAGTAACAGGAGATGAGTGGAGGCTACACACCAGAGGAAGAACAAATGAAATGAAGGGGAAGGGGAGATAAGTAACAGGAGATGAGTGGAGGCTACACACCAGAGGAAGAACAAATGAAATGAAGGGGAAGGGGAGATAAGTAACAGAAGATAAGTGGAGGCTACACACCAGAGGAAGAACAAATGAAATGAAGGGGAAGGGGAGATAAGTAACAGGAGATGAGTGGAGGCTACACACCAGAGGAAGAACAAATGAAATGAAGGGGAAGGGGAGATAAGTAACAGAAGATAAGTGGAGGCTACACACCAGAGGAAGAACAAATGAAATGAAGGGGAAGGGGAGATAAGTAACAGGAGATGAGTGGAGGCTACACACCAGAGGAAGAACAATGAAAGGAAGGGGAGGGAGATAAGTGGAGGCTACACACCAGAGGAAGAACAAATGAAAGGAAGGGGAAGGGAGATAAGTAAATGGAGATAAGTGGAGGCTACACACCAGAGGAAGAACAAATGAAAGGAAGGGAAAGGGGAGATAAGTAACAAGAGATAAGTGGAGGCTACACACCAGAGGAAGAACAATGAAAGGAAGGGGGAAGGGAAGACAAGTAACAGGAGATGAGTGGAGGCTACACACCAGAGGAAGAACAATGAAAGGAAGGGGAAGGGAGATAAGTGGAGGCTACACACCAGAGGAAGAACAAATGAAAGGAAGGGGAAGGGAGATAAGTGGAGGCTACACACCAGAGGAAGAACAAATGAAAGGAAGGGGAAGGGGAGATAAGTAACAGGAGATAAGTGGAGGCTACACACCAGAGGAAGAACAATGAAAGGAAGGGGAAGGGGAGATAAGTGGAGGCTACACACCAGAGGAAGAACAATGAAAGGAAGGGGAAGGGGAGATAAGTGGAGGCTACACACCAGAGGAAGAACAAATGAAAGGAAGGGGAAGGGGAGATAAGTAACAGGAGATAAGTGGAGGCTACACACCAGAGGAAGAACAATGAAAGGAAGGGGGAAGGGAAGACAAGTAACAGGAGATGAGTGGAGGCTACACACCAGGGGAAGAACAATGAAAAGAAGGGGGAAGGGAAGACAAGTAACAGGAGATGAGTGGAGGCTACACACCAGGGGAAAACCAATTAAGCAGTTAGTTGAGAGGAGGAGAACAAGCGGAGAACAAAAAGACGTATTTCAAAGAAAAATGAGAGCAGGGAAACAGAGAACGAAAGCGAGAGGTTTAGGAAACGACAAAGTGTGTAAAACAAATGATTAATAAAAAATAAATATCCAATTCCTGCTATCTCTTCCAGATAAGATTTGTTTACTTCTTATTTCAAACTGAACAAGTAAGAACAGTCAGACCGAGAAAAAAAGAGAGAACAAGAAAGAGAAGAAAGAGGAGGCCTGCAAATTAACAAAGGGGGAAAAGAGAAATAGAAACAGACAATGGCATTATAATGACGGAGAGAGAGAGAGAGAGAGAGAGAGAGAGAGAGAGAGAGAGAGAAAGAGAAAGAGACCGAGAGAGAGAGAGAAAGAAAGAAAGAGAGAGAGAGAGAGAGAAAGAAAGAGAGAGAGAGAGAGAGAGAGAGAGAGAGATTAGATGATAACGATTTTATTTTCCAACTCACACGATGGGTCCCAGCTTCTTGTACTCATCCTTGATCAGCTTTTTGACGCTTCTGCTTCTCTCCGCATCCTGCTTCTCTCCACGCATGCACCAACCTAGAACACCTCTGACGGCAAGAAAGGAATTCAACTATTTCTGGACTTTCCCAATCTGTTTTTTAGATCCTTTTAAACGCTTATTAGAAAGCTGTGAATTTTCGCATTAAGTGCATAAAAAGTGCATTGCCTTGCGGGAATTCTAAGCCGCGCAGTTATTTAAACCTACACGATAATGAATACTTTTTTTTTAATTCTGTATATTTTTAGATATGGATTTTACAAAATTAGCTTTTCATTGAATCATTCCTGGCTAAATCTTTCTTTACGTGCTTTCACTATAATTCCTAAGCTATGCTAGTGTGTCAAAGTTTTAAAAGTAGAACAAGTTTATTATGCAGACTTAGTATATTAATTTTGTTGCTCTTACTTTATATTAATGCGACGAAAAAGAAAGATTAATTTCGTAATAACTGAATTGACAATTCTGTTTTCATTGTACGTAAGAAAATTTTTTTTTTGTTTCTTTGTTTGTTTTCCTTGCAGTTTTTAAGAATTTCAACAAAGTTTTTAAAAAAGACCATGTAATTAGTTTTATAATTGTATTTTTTAACTTTTTAAAGATTGCTGAATGTAGGTATTATCTGAATTGTATTAGGCTACGCTTAGCCGAAGTAACATTCCAGGTAATGTAATACTTTCATGTGAATTTTACCAACGCATTGTTTATTATAAATATTTTAAAGTCATGGCATTGTTTTAACTGACTGTAGCAACATCACTGTACCTGCGCCCAAGGAAGGCAATCTGCAGCCAGAACCAACAGATGACGACAACCAGGAGTGACAAGGGCACCCCGAACGCCATCCACGATCCAAAGGTCACTGGGTTGGATAAGGTGGATTTGTCGTAGATCCTGAGGGATTAGACGAGATGGTTGATTGATTTTTCTGATCCTATACCTTCTCAAGATGATTTCACTTTTTGGGCCGCAAATGGTACGTACAGCAAGGAAAATGACATTATTTCTGAGGTTTCCTAGACGAGGCTAACGGGCTCTTAACTAGACTCGGACGCTATATTTTTTTAATTGAACAACATCGTTTTCAGCCCCAGACAAAGCCTAAGTGCTGGCAACATAGTTGTATTATCTTCTATCTACAACCACAGAGACTATTCGACTCCCGTGAAGCGTCATGGTCGGGCTGGTTTAATGCAGGCGACATAGTTGTATTATCTTCTATCTACAACCACAGAGACTATTCGACTCCCGTCAAGCGGCAGGGTCGCGCTGGTTTAATGCAGGCACTATAGTTGAATTATCTTCTATCTACAACCACAGAGACTATTCGACTCCCGTCAAGCGTCAGGGTTGGTTTGATGAGATCCCACCTCAACACCAAACAGCCCCAGCCAGTATTCTAACCCCAACAACCACCGTCTCAGCGTTTTCCTGGCTGAACGTTCTGCCACGTCGCATTAGGCAGGAGAATATAATTATAGTTCCAAGTCAACAGGGGAAGATTGAATTCATGCGCAGAGGTCAATTTCAAGTTAAGGGGATGAAATAAATTCTAATCTTACAAGTCAGAATTCTCTTTCAAGATGAGATTTGGCCCTGTCCCCGTGAGGCTGCCGATACCGCCACAAGTCGCTGAGTAGCAGATACAGAGTGACATCCCTTTGCACATCCTGTCGAAATCCGGGTCGCTCCCCTTGGCTCCTTGGTTACCATGGTTACCATCCCCCTTGTGGTGAGCGTCAGTTTCGCCATTTTTCTGCTGAGTGGCGTCCCCTGCGTCCCCGTTAGGCTCTTTGTCTCCCTTGTCAGGGGCAGGTAATTCTTGAAGCTCCACCGATGTTTCCTTCGAGTTG
Organism: Elysia crispata; assembly: GCA_033675545.1. Classification (NCBI taxonomy): domain Eukaryota; kingdom Metazoa; phylum Mollusca; class Gastropoda; family Plakobranchidae; genus Elysia; species Elysia crispata. Next base: position 114,806 of record JAWDGP010003273.1, on the reverse strand, counting down.
CTGCTGTAGATTAGCATGCAGGGTAAGATGTTCAGAAATAATTATACTGGCAAAATTGTAAGTCCTAAATGCATGATATCCTCTTCCCACTAATTTAGCTCCCAAACACCAAGTTAGGAGTAATTGTACAGATTTGGAAGAAGCAGTGTATGAGTTATGACGATAGTTGAATATTATCGCTTTTTTTGAAGAGAGAGATTATCAGGGATAATTATTATCATATTTTATTTTGTAAAGCAAATCGATTTGTGAAAATGACAATGCATGCCATGGCTATTGTAAGTCTTCACTGTTTATAACGATTAGGAAATGAATGCTGAAAGGTTTGCGATGACAATCATCATAATGTCGATGATAAAAAATGACTGATTCATATTTACGATTTATGTATCATCGTTTTTATTACCAAGAGAAAGAGAGAGAGAGAGACAGACAGACAGACAGACAGAGACGAAAGAGAGAGAGACAGAGACAGACAGAGAGAGAGAGACACAGAGAGAGAGAGAGAGAGAGAGAGAGAGAGAGAGAGAGAGAGACAAAGAGAGAGAAGGGGAAACGAGGAAATGTTATGAATCGCAACATTTACACTCACCACATAACGCGATGTAGAAAATAATGACAGATTAAAGATACCAGAACATTACAAGTCTGGAAGATCCTATTAATACGATTTAGAGTGGAGCGATAATATGTTGTGCTCACCCAGATACTGTAGAAACCGTCACGTTCCTGGTCTGGTCTTTATCAGTCTGTGGCACTGGGCGAGAAAATAAAGCCAAGATGTTAAAATGTTGGCAGAATAATATTTATAGGATACTGCTGGTTTACAGAAAAACGTTAGGATTATTTCAGCTTAGAATCGGTGAAAAGAATTCTGAAACAGATAGCCCAATTATCTTTGTCAATATTTTGAATTAAGATTTAGGAAATGGAAATTTTTCAGTCTAAAACTGTGCTCGAAGTGATAATGCTAGGAGTTACAGAGGTCCTTGATCTGGGCAACTCGCAGCGGCTGCTGTTACAGCTAATAACAATCAAGTTATCCTTTAACGGTAAAAGACTAGTATATCTCTTTGTGTTTTATAAAACTTTTATTTTAAGTAAGTGTACAATAATATATTATTCAGGATGGATGTGTAGTTCCTGTGAGGTGTGCTGTTGTTCCAACTAGAGATGATAAGACGTGCACAATAATATTATATTCACGATGGGATGTGTAGTTCATGTGAGGTGTGCTATTGTCGTAACTAGAGATGCTAAGCTGTGCTGCGTGTCACCATCGAAGCTCTGTAGCATCTGGCCCAGCTCGCACTGGACATCCTTGGCATGTTTTTCGACACTGTTGAATAGACCGTCTGTCACGTCGGTGACCAGGCTGGGCCTAGACCAGCAACAGAGCGACTCTGCGCAGGTACACAGAATTCAGTGTGTTCGTTTGCACCGTGCGAGCTAGTAGGCCGGTCCCAGCGTCGCTCTGTAGCATCTGGCCTGGCTCGCACAGTGCAAACGAACAGACTTGATTCAGTATACCTGCGCAGCGTCGCTCTCTTGCCCAGCCTGCTCACAGACCTGTCATTCGGCCTATTCAACAGTGTCGCTCTCCTGCCCAGCCTGCTCACAGACCTGTCGGACGGCCTATTCAACAGAGTCGCTCTCCTGCCCAGCCTGCTCACAGACCTGTCAGACGGCCTATTCAACAGTGTCGCTCTCCTGCCCAGCCTGCTCACAGACCTGTCGGACGGCCTATTCAACAGTGTCGAAAACCACGCCTAGCATGTCAGACGCGAGCCAAGCCAGATGCTTCAGAGCTACCCTGGGATCGGCCTCAGACTCACGTGTGTCCTGCAGCTGCTGTAGGATGGCCTCTGTGATGGGGATCATCATGGACGTGGTGGCCGTGTTAGAGATCCACATGGACAGGAACCAGGTGGCGCCCATCAGGCCCAGCATCAACCTGGCCAGGAGGAATGCGGGGCGTTTTGATAGGTGGAAGGAAAATCCTACTTATCCTGAACATAAATATTGTATCTTTGAGGAGTTAAGCGTCCTCTTAGTTTTCAGAGTTATCTCGCGTGGATTTATGCTTCACATTTATGCGGTTGCCTTCTAAACCCAGTTTAAAGTTAGAAGTTGAAATTTCTTCTATATAAAAGCGATAGTTTTCAATAAAGGAAACCAACTATTTCTGTACTTTCCCAATCTGTTTTTAAATCCTTTTAAATGTAAGTTAGAAAGCTGTGAATTTTCGCATGGAGTGCATTAAAAGTGCACTTCCATGCGGGAATTCTTAGCCGCGCAGCTATTTTAAACCTAGATGATAATGAATGTTTTTAAAAAATCTATAAAAAAAAAAGTGGATTTTAAAGAATCAATTGACGATTCGTAATGCTAAAAGTTATTCCAAATTAAAACTTCAATAGCCGTAAGGAACTTCTATATGTTAAGCGGGAGTGGAGGAGAGTGTTATCTTGTTCGTGCTTATTTCGTTTTATCTGTTTAGCACATAGCCTTTGTGACAATGATATAATCTGTGAAAATTGCATCATCGCATCGTCATGTGTGGAGGCTTAGTCGGTGAACTAGGTGTCATCTTCTTCTCTTGAAAATCTCGGAAATCAAAGGTCAAAGAATCCAGCGTAATCCGGCGGGTGGAGAATTTGGCAATAATCATCTTTCAACATGTTGTTACGATCTACTAAGTAGGTTAAGTGCAGCGTGTTTTATACTGTACACATCTTACAAGGTTTGGGCTTTAAACACAGTAGAGTTTACCAGTAGATTCGGTCAGACTCAGTTTTTGCATAGTTGGTGTGGGGACATAATAGTGAAAAAAAAATGGAGATGAAAGGTAGAGTAAGGGCATGTTAGGGAGATTTTGGAGGTAAAACTTAAAATCAAAGGGTCAAAATCCTTTCTTTATTTCAAATACGGTTACTGATTAAAGAAATAAATGGTTGATCATCACAACATAATAAGGTTACCCTAAGTGAATTCCAATCAATCGTATTGAATCATTTACTCACCATCGGGGTCCTGAATTCACAAACGTAAGAACCGATGGAGAACTCACTATTGTGGTTCTGAACCTACAAATATGAGAATGGACATCTCACCATTGTGGTTCTGAACCTACAAATATGAGAATGGACATCTCGCCATTGTGGCTCTGAACCTACAAACATGAGAATGGGCAGACAACTCACCATTGAGGTTCTGAACCCACAAGCATGAGAATGCGCAGTGCTATCCTCTTGTGCAGTCCCCAGTACTCAATCGCCACCGCCATAAACAAGCCTCCAGCGAAAAGCATATTTGTGTCCTAGAACAAAGCAAGTCAATTCGTCTGATTACTATGGAGGACAAGATGATGTTTAGCAAAAAACATTCATTGTGTCTGCCCTAAGTCATAGATGCGATTAACAGTATCTAATAATAATGAGATTGAGGGAGAGAGAGAGAGAGAGAGAGAGAGAGAGAGAGAGAGAGAGAGAGAGAGAGAGAGAGAGAGAGAGAGAGGTAAAGAGAGAGAGAGATAGAGAGAGGGAGGGAGAGAGGGAGAGAGAGAGAGAGAGAGAGAGAGAGAGAGAGAGAGAGAGAGAGAGAGTTGACAGCTGTAGTTTTAGATATTTTTTGTTAGTTTTTTTATTTTATTTTTTTGCCTGAATCTCCTAGGTCTTTGTGAGTGTAAAAGATTTCAAGCAGTAAAAACAGACTGGAGTAAAAGACAGTTACTTTCAATGATGATTTATTTCAACATATGATCATTTTTTCTTTGATAGCAATACTTAGAAGAAAATCTCTGTAAGGTTTAGAGTAAAAACAAACATGCAGCAACCTTAGGAATTAATGAAGGTGAGTACAAGGAATGCGATTTCACAAAGAGTTATGCTACCTAGTTGGAAGTCATGAGCTCTACTTGAAGTTGTTAGCGTATCAAGCGATAGCGTTGGCAAGAATACATATTGGTCTGAAACTTAAAGTTAAAAAGGAAGAAACATAAAACGTGCATATGAAAAGATATTTACGACAAAATTCTTTAGGTCTTTTGAGATCGTCCAAATTTTTCTGACTGTTGAACAGAACTCACGACTTCCAACAAAGTGACGTAACTCTTTGTGAAATCGCATTCCCTATATGGCCGTAATATATACAGGTCCAGGAGGGAGCCGTCTACGACGAACCTTCATGTACAACATCGTCGTGCTGTTTGTGTCGAGAATTCCCAACGTCGGAAACAGAATGATGGGAAGAAGGGCGGTAACTCCGACAGGCAGGGCCGTCGTAAACCAGTACACGGCCATCAACATCACCACATAGGCACATCTCGCCTCCTGAGGAAAAACACCAGGTGGTTACAGGAATGGAAAATGTGACTAAAAAATAAGGTTTCCCCAAGTGAATTCCAATCAGTCGTATATAATCAGTTACTCACCCTCAGATTCTTAATCCACAAACGTAAGAACGGATGGAGCACTCACCATTGTGGTTCTGAACCCATAGACATAAGAATAGACAAACAACTCACCACAAACATCAGAACGGACAGAAAACTCACTTTCTATAAACAAAACTGACATATTCATGAGAATCTCGACTTCTTAATCGAAAAGTTATATTTCGCGTCGATAAATGAGGTATCCATAATAAATGTATAGGAAGAAGACCATGGGAAAAGATTGCCAAGTGAAATGGAAGAAGGGGGGATACTCAAGTCAAGATGAAGCTTGTTTCCCACAATAAGACTCTGAGACGGGCTTAGGCGATTTTACATGATAAAGGAAATCGACTTATTCTGTACTTTCCCAATCTGTTTTAGATTTTTTATAATTCAAATTTTCGCATTAAGTGCATAAAAGTGCACTGCCTTGTGGGAATAATTAGCCGCGCAGTTATTTAAACTTACATGATAATAAATGTTTAAAAAACTTTGTAAAATAAATTTGGGTTTTACAAAATTAGTTGATTATTCTTATTATGAAATGTTTGGAAATGCCACACTCAGTCACTTTGACATAAACATGCGATATCAGCACTTCACTTACATGTTTTACCTCATGCCATGTGTCACACACAATAATTGTCTGTGTGTGACAGTATGATTAACTCAAAGCGATTTTTTCGCGACATCATGTTTTTACACTAGCTGTATTGTCCATTAAGCAGGTGTTACATAGAACTTCATCTTTCATCGTGTCATTTTTCACGTTCATTCTAATTGTGCATCGCTTAATCAGAGAGGTTACATAACTGTGGGTATCTAGAGACCACTGCGCTCTGCAAGATGCGAGGTGCTCACAGGTTTTTTTTTCTTTTAAACTTATTTAAGTTTTGTGTTTCAAATGGTTCGAGTGAAGAGTAAAAAATCTGCCGATATCGTGATTAACAGTTCGGTTAGACACTCACATCTTTCGGTACCGTGATCAGCAGTTCGGTTAGACACTCACATCTTTCGGTACCGTGATCAGCAGTTCGGTTAGACACTCACATCTTTCGGTACCGTGATCAACAGTTCGGTTAGACACTCACATCTTTCGGCACAGTGATCAACAGTTCGGTTAGACACTCACATCTTTCGGCACAGTGATCAACAGTTCGGTTAGACACTCACATCTTTCGGTATCTTGATCAGCAGTTCGGTTAGAACCTCATATATTTCGGTACCGTGATCAACAGTTCGGTTAGAGACTCACATCTTTGGGTACGGTGATCAACAGTTCGGCTAGATACTCATATATTGCGGTACGGTGATCATCGGTTCGGTTAGGCACTCACATCTTTCGGTGTCGTGATCAACAGTTCAGTTAGACACTCACATCTTTCGGTACCTTGATCATCGGTTCGGTTAGACACTCACATCTTTCGGTTCCGTGATCAACAGTTCGGTTAGAGACTCACATCTTTCGGTACGGTGATCAACAGTTCGGCTAGATACTCACATCTTTCGGCACCTTGATCATCGGTTCGGTTAGACACTCACATCTTTCGGTACCGTGATCAACAGTTCGGTTAGACACTCACATCTTTCGGCACAGTGATCAACAGTTCGGTTAGACACTCACATCTTTCGGCACAGTGATCAACAGTTCGGTTAGACACTCACATCTTTCGGCACAGTGATCAACAGTTCGGTTAGACACTCACATCTTTCGGTACCATGATCAACAGTTCGGTTAGACACTCACATCTTTCGGTATCTTGATCAGCAGTTCGGTTAGAACCTCATATATTTCGGTACCGTGATCAACAGTTCGGTTAGAGACTCACATCTTTCGGCACAGTGATCAGCAGTTCGGTTAGACACTCACATCTTTCGGTATCTTGATCAGCAGTTCGGTTAGAACCTCATATATTTCGGCACAGTGATCAACAGTTCGGTTAGACACTCATATATTTCGGTACCTTGATCAACAGTTCGGTTAGAAACTCATATATTTCGGTACCTTGATCAACAGTTCGGTTAGAAACTCATATATTTCGGTACCTTGATCAACAGTTCGGTTAGAGACTCATATATTTCGGTACCTTGATCAACAGTTCGGTTAGATACTCATATATTTCGGTAAAATGATCAACAGTTCGGTTAGAGACTCATATATTTCGGTACCCTGATCAACAGTTCGGTTAGACACTCACATCTTTCGGTACCTTGATCATCGGTTCGGTTAGACACTCACATCTTTCGGTGCCGTGATCAACAGTTCGGTTAGACACTCACATCTTTCGGTACCGTGATCAACAGTTCGGTTAGAGACTCACATCTTTGGGTACGGTGATCAACAGTTCGGCTAGATACTCATATATTTCGGTACCTTGATCAACAGTTCGGTTAGAAACTCATATATTTCGGTACGGTGATCATCGGTTCGGTTAGAAACTCATATATTTCGATACCGTGATCAACGGTTTGATAAGAACTCATAAATTGAAACTATCGGAATTAAAAGTCCTTGTTCGATACTCACATTTTTTTCTGGTTTCTGATTGCCTCTGATGCTGTGGTTGAAACAATTCTATATCTTTATCTATAGTGAAAAGTAATATTATCATAATTATATAGCATCGTGTCCGCCATACTCACTGAACCGTCCACGATAGCTGGGAGGGGAGCCAGCAAAAATGGCGTCGCGATTAGAATGATGTAGCGTCGCCACGCCCACACATGCGCCCTAGTGCTGCCCGTGAAGTGGGCGTGGCCTCCATCTGAAGGTTCCTCAAGGCTGTACTGAGCGACTGTCATGGTCTATAGAAAAATTCTTTCGTCTGGTCCTAGTTTCTGTCTGGTCTGACGTTAATCCTAGCGTCCAGCCAGCCCTGGTCTATGAGAGGTAAACAGGGACATAATAATATTATAGAGAAGATAATGATGAGGAAAGTATAATTATAGCTAAAAGTAGGTAAACAGGGATATAAATAGTGAAGATGGTGATGAAGATAATAGTATAATTATAGCTAAAAGGAGGTAAACAGGGATATAAATAGTGAAGATGATGATAATGAGGATAATATAATTATAGCTAAAAGGAGGTAAACAGGGACATAAATAGAGAAGATGATGATGATAATAATAATATGATTATAGCTAAAGGATGTAAACAGGGACATAAAGAGTGAAGATGATGATGATAATAATTATAATAATAATAATAATAATAATAATAATAATAATAATAATAATAATAATAATAATAATAATAATAATAATAATAATAATAATAATAATAATAATAATAATAATAATAATAATAATAATAATAATAATAATAATAATAATAATAATAATAATAATAATAATAATAATACAATTAGAGCTAAAGAGAGGTAAACTGGGACATAAATAGTAAAGATAATGATAATTATTATATAATTGTAGCTAAAGGAAATTGTTTTGCAACCTGATATGGATAGGGAAGTTTTAGGATTTATAGGCCTACATGGACATCATATTTAGATCATGAGGGTTTTTTTTTCACTTTGGATTCTTTTTTTTTATTTTTCAATCCACTCTTTTTTTTAAACGACCAAAAAGACGGGCCGTTGTTGTTGTATTTTTTTTTCGGAGCAATTATACTTTTCAATTAGTAAAACATTTTTCTTTCTTTGTGTTGTTGATTCAAACATTTTAAAATCCTTCTCAACAAAACGTCTATAACTGTTACAAAAATAGAAATTTGTGAAGAAAATAAGAGTGTTCATCTGTATTTTAAAACAAAATTAGCAAAATATTATCCTGGAAAATGTCTGTGAAATTTTCAAATTTTTACACCCTCTGACTGAAATCCTACAACCTTGAATTTTTTAGTCAAGTTCATTGCATAGAGCCATGTACAAGAATTTGTAACATAACCCAGCTATTGGTTGTTGTTTGGGTTTGTTTGTTTTTTCGCCTTGTTTGTACTACCGGAGAAAGTTAAATTGCAGTGTGTCTGATTTGCCTAATCGAATGTCTTGCGTGTTTGCGTTGGGAAGACATCGTGTGTGTGTGTGTGTGTGTGGGTTGAGAATAATAGAAAAGATTTTCCGCAAGATATATCTGATACTATGTCACATGATAACAGTTTCTAAACTGCAGGTCATACAATAAAGCCTACTCTGTGTGAACTTGGGATAAAGTCGTCAACAACAAATTCATGTTGCTTATTTTAAATGATATTCTAAGTCTGTGCACGGAGAAGTGAATAATCAATTTCTAATCATGTTACGGATGTTCTTTACGAGAGAGAAGCAGAATGTGAATGTAATTTTCCAACATAGAATCTCCTTCTTCTGTAACTCTTTCTCGATATTTAAACCACAGCTGTGGCGGTGTTAACTTGAGCCCATATAATCTTGTCTGTTCCAACCACAGATATAAGGATATTGAGAACACAACGAAATAGAATTTGGACCTGCAGAAATAGAAAGATTTAAAAACAGTTATTTAAGATAAGAGGCAAAAGCTATCGGGTAATGTTGATGTTGAAACTCCGGCATATGGATGTGGAAACTCCAGCCATATAGATTTTTGAAACCACTCTTATGGCAATATTGAAACTCCGGCATATTGATATAGAAACCCCAGCCATATAGATTTTTGAAACCACTCTTATGGCAATATTGAAACTCCGGCATATTGATATAGAAACCCCAGCCATATAGATTTTTTGAAACCACTGTTATGGCAATATTGAAACTCCGGCATATTGATATAGAAATCCCAGTCATATAGATTTCTAATTCATTATTATAGATATGTTGAAAGCCATTCTATGTGGATATTTGAATCACACTATTTGGCATAACATAAGAGCAGTAGCATTAAACTTTTTTAACCCTTGGTCAACATTCTAATGACTCGCCTACACACTGAAAAGCAAACAGCTAAAGACTGGTCGCGCGCTGTAAGGTTTATCAAAAACTCTTCCACAGGCTGACAAATCAGATAAAACTTAGTATCCTTTCTGCACCTTAACAATTTTCTACCTGATTTCTATGTTACCCTTGCTTCGGTATCTCGATCAACTTTGACTTGATTGTCGAACCCAAACTTGTTTTTTCATGATGAAGATAAAAGAGAATGGAGCAGAAAGTAGGTTGTATATCTTATCAAAGTGTGCACAGATGTGCATAGCTGTCTTTTATCAGTAACAATTTCTAAAGTTATCATGCGCTATGAGTGGAGCGAAAACACGGATGTGTGATAGAAGCCAAATTGGCGCATTAAATTATAATAATAAAAAAAAAACAGTCGCTTCAAGTAATGAGTGGAAGCTACAATTTCAAAAAACGTAAAGATTTGTGTGATCAATTTACGACAGGTATGTCCAAAGTCCGGTCCTCGAACCAAATGCGGCCCGTGTTCAAATTTGCACTGGCTCGCAGCCTTCGTCATAAAATCAATAATAATTAAACGTTAATGGTTCAAAGAATGGCAGGCTGAATTGCAAAAAGTTTGAACACCTTTGGTTTACAATATCATTGAAAGAGAATGATACACTCCTGGTTGTTTTTTTTTTGCTATGAACCGTCTAAGTTTCATTAGGCGAGAATTAGAACTAATATTACCCTGATTTTAACAGTTCCAAGATTCCGAGTCCGGGTTGGACGCAGAACTGAACTTTCGAATCGAGAAATATTAAAACTTGTATCTCTTTAGAAAATCTGTTTATATTATTAAAATAGTGTGATGCTTGAGATTACAGACTTTATAAGATAATAATTTGACCATCAGGGAGAAAGGAATCTCCAACACAAGACCTTTTTTTTCTTTTCTTTTTTTTTTGGGGGTGGGGAGTTTCCGATTAATTTGATAATAATGAACTTTGATAATATTGAGGCAAGCAAGGGAAACAACTATAGATCCGATTCCAATACATGCCTACTGCGACTCGGTTTTGGCCGAGAGATTGTACCGATTTGAGCAGAGTGAAGCAGATACTTAAAATGTCAATATTCTGTCACGGACTTATAGGAGATTTTAACCTCAGGTTGGAGCGTGAAAGATTTCCAAACTACAATTGTTATGAAGAAAACAATGCCGGGGCCAGGTAGAGGAGTGAGAGCCCCTTACTCTCTACCTACCTACTAGGTTAGCAAAGAAATATCTGCATTAGGAATTAGAAAGAGTTGTAGATTTGGTCCGTAAAGCGGTAAAGTCACACACTAGCTAACTGAACGTGAAGATCTGTAGATTGATTTGCCTGCACTTCAGATTACTCCAGCCTCCTCTCTCTCTCTCTCTCTCTCTCTCTCTCTCTCTCTCTCTCTCTCTCTCTCTCTCTCTCTCTCTCTCTCTCTCTCTCTCTCTCTCTCTCTCTCTCTCTCTCTCTCTCTCTCTTTCTCCCCCTCTCTCTCTCTTTCTCTCTTTCTCTCTTCCTCTCCCCTCCTCTCTCTCTCTCGCTTTCTCTCTCCCCTCCTCTCTCTCTGTCTGTCTGTCTGTCTGTCTGTCTGTCTGTCTGTCTCTCTCTCTCTCTCTCTCTCTCTCTCTCTCTCTCTCTCTCTCTCTCTCTCTCTCTCCCTCTCTCTCTTTCTCTCTCCCTCTCCTCTCTTCTCTCTCGCTCTCTCTCTCCTCCTCTCTCTCTCTTTCTCTATCTCAGTCTGTCTTTCTTTCTGTCTGTCTGTCTATCTGTCTGTCTGCCTCTCTCTCTCTCTCTCTCTCTCTCTCTCTATCTATCTATCTCTCTCTCACACACACTCTTTCTCCCTCTCTCCCTCACCACCTCCTCAATCTAGAAAGTGCTTGCCACTGCCCCAGGCGGGGTGATCAATCATCTCTGCAACCCGCTCTTGACACTGACCAGAAACGAACTGACCACAGCACCGAAGGGTGTCCAGACTAGTGGACACTGATCATCTTAAAGTTAGAGCCGAACCAACCATAACACTGCATACACTTACGCGGTTTCGCAAAGCTCAGTGGTTTCCGCAAACATCCAGACTTTTAGTAGCCATTGTGAAGATTCATGATAGATAAAGTTCAACTGTTGTAACTATGGAATCCTAATGGATCGTAGAACACAAACACAATAAGAAACTTGCTTCTAATCCAACGATTGGTGTGCAATGAAATATATTACAGCCAGCTGTAGCGTGTTTCCACCTCCTAAATTATTAGCGTTATCTAAATTGCACACAACAAAAACTAAAGCATTAAAAGTGTAACTGGTTGCTAACAGCTTGTTGTCAGTTGGATATGAAAAGCTGAGTTAGTAGACCAGGTTCAGTTTATCATCTGTGTCAAACACCACAGCAGTGTCGACAGAGACACATTGGCCAGAGGATGGTAATTTTACTGTCATTAACTGTGACGAATGTCCACGGTTTTTAGCATGCGTGTCTCGACGCCTGAGAAATGGCAGCAGAGTTACCACACATTATCTGGTCACCACACTGATGGCATGGAGGATGCGCCACGGCTGGGGTTTGTTAGGAAAACATTGTCTTAACGATGAATCGAAATTAGAATCAATAAACTAATTGATAAGGAAAATTATTCCGATCATATTGAATGTGGTTGAGGACAGTTTTAGATTAGGAATGGAAAATACTGAATAGAATCAAAACTAAAAGCTGACAGTTTGATAGTGTTAGTAAGCATTGTCTTAACAATCAAGATTTTAATTAATTCCACATCTTAAGAGACTTAAATACTTATCATAAAAAATAGCCAGAAGCCAGATACTTTAATCGGGCTATGCGCATATTGGCTGAAACACTTACCAGAACATTCTTTTGAATCCAATCACATGACGAATGGCGTACTCCTTGCTAGTCATCCCAACCCTCACAAAGTGCCGAATATTGTGGACTGGGCCTGTAAAATACCCAACCTCTTGCTCACAACAGAAAATCTCAAAAATTTCGTCCCAGATCTGGGTTTGGATGTCCCTAGTATGAAAGTGGCGGGTGATTCTTGTTCGAAGTGTTTACTGACCATAAACACGCTCTTACGGCACCGCGGCGTTATATATGACGCTGAAATAGCCCGGGTATACAGCAGTTCTCATTTGTTTCAAGTCGCCTAAGCCCGTCTCAGAGTCATACAGGATGTGTTCATATCAGGCACGAATAGAAAAGAATCGGGGTTAGTAGATGGAGAGTAAATAGACCGGGTCAGCTAACTCAGGTTACCAGGTACTGGGGGGGGGGAACAACAGCTGGTAGTGATGGCGGGCCGTGAATAGTGGTGATAATTGATTCTGTACCGCTTGGTCGAGATCATCACTTGAAGAACATAATGGGAGGGAAATCTCTTCTGAGGACACTTGATTCCTCAGGAGTTGTCTTTTCCTCCTAAAATTTAATGAGACTAAATCATTATAAAACACCGCCAACTAAATCCGGCTCGTAAGCATAGGTGGCCTTAGTGTTAGCAGCTTCGCCTAAGGATCTTCGGGGGTGGGCTCAAAGTAATCCATCTCTTTTCTGATTGATAACTCTTACATAGAACCAGACGCTTTGCACATTTCACATTCCTTCCTGCATATTGATGAGATGTTGTTAAGGGTCGACACAAAAGAAAGAAGTTGTCACGTTATATTCAACTTTCGTTGAATATATATATATATATATATATATATATATATAGATAGATAGATAGATAGATAGATAGATAGATAGATAGATAGATAGATAGATAGATAGATAGATAATTATCGGGTCAATAAATCAGTTTTACGTGAAATATAAACTTATGATATAATAAGAGCAAAAATTCCCAAGCTCAGAATTAGATCGCTTCCACCTATTTTAATAAAGCTTCTACATTTATGAATTTCCATATGGAATGCTTCATGCCTTCCGACCCAAGCACTAGGTGTGATTTCAGCAGGAAAACTTCAGAAGCCGCATCAAAGAGCGCATGACATGTTTGTTGGTCTTGTGTCTGTACCAAGCTTCCTCTAGATCAGGGGTTCCCAACCTGTGGGTCGTGAGACCATTCTTGGGGCATCGCGAGATGATTGAATTAAAAGGCTTGTTAATTATTTTAGTTGGGGGTGGGGGCATTTGGGGTATGAGGGGTCTTTCCACTTGCTGAAAAAACAAAAGAGGAGGGCGAGGCAGATTGCAAACGGTTGAGAACCACTGCCATAGACGTGACGAGTCAACAGACACACAAATACACACGCACACTGTTCAGAGCCGAATTTTTACTGTGATATGACAAATTTTTGCGTGGCAGAGGACACAAAAGCTAAGGGTATTATTTTTATTTGTTGAAGCAAATTTAGAATAATAGGGTTTTTCCATAGACTCGCTGCACAAAGATAGGGTCGAGAATAAGAGATATAAATTACATTCAAATCGAGCATATATTTCAAAAGACATTAAAGGGTTAAATGATTATGTAGGATTGATTCACAAAGCGAAAAATGTTGAGTTAAAACAAATAATAATAAAATTCACAATGAGGTTGATAAGAAGGGAAAAAAAGGAAAAAATGAACAACTTCGAAAATATAAAGGAATTAAAGGAAGAAGAAGAGGAAGAAGAGGAAGAGGAAGAAGAACAAGAACAAGAACAAGAAGAACAAGAACAAGAAGGAGAACAAGAAGAAGAAGAATTGAAGACGGAGGAGAATGAGTATAAAAATACTGATGACAAGCGGTTAAAGTAAAAACTGGACTGATTTGAGAAGATTTGGAGAGGTCACAACTTTACATTGTTTGTTCGATTGGTTTTTTGATATAGTCCATCTACAACAAGATGATCTCAGGCCTTTTTTTGCATATCAAACAAGCCCTCTTTTGGCAAGGCAAAGCAGGCTAGATGAGGCCCCACACTCACGCACACATAGAGGAAGACGGTGTGTGTGTGTGTGTGTGTGTGTGGAGGGGGGGAGGGGAGAGGGAAGGGAGAGTCCCGTGAAGAATAATCCTGCACGTATCGATTCCGGTTGATCAAATGCCACTGCCACTGGCTGTATAAACAAAAAGTTGTGTGTATAGATAGATAGGATGTGTGGTAGATAGTCAAGTAGAGAAAGTTTGTAGTTCATAACCAGAGACATCGGTTAATGATTAAAACAAGTTATAATGAAGAAAAACATAAAAGGAGGTAAAGTACACCTGTAAAAATATTACAAAACATTAAAAAACAAGATAGTTAATGGTTTTACGCCTGTGTGAATTACAAAAAACAAAATTAGAGAAATTAATTATAGACTCACAAGCATATATATATACTGGAAAAAAATCCAAAATTATGTATTTAAGACATAATTATCATTCAATAAATGGAGAGGGGGAAATTATAAGATGAAAAAGTAACAACATTGAATAGAGATATCAAAAGAAAGGATGTGATTGAAGGATATGGAGGAAAGGAGAGAGAAGGATAGACGGTGTGAGGATAAGGGAGGGAGAGGAGTCAGAGAGAGATAGAGAGCGACAGAGAAAAAGAGAGATAATGAGAGGCAGTATGAGGATAAGAGAGAGACAGGCAGACAGACAGAGAAAGAGAGAGACAGACAGACATACAGACAGACAGAAAGAGAAAGAGAGATGAAGAGAGGCAGTATGAGGGTAAGAGAGAGACAGACAGACAGAAAGAGAAAGATAAAGAGAGAGATGATGAGAGGCAGTATGAGGTTAAGAGAGAGACAGACAGACAGAAAGAGAAAGAGAAAGAGAGAGATGATGAGAGGCAGTATGAGGGTAAGAGAGAGACAGGCAGACAGAAAGAGAAAGAGAGAGATGATGAGAGGCAGTATGAGGGTAAGAGAGAGACAGGCAGACAGACAGAAAGAGAAAGAGAAAGAGAGAGATGATGAGAGGAAGTATATGAGGGTAAGAGAGAGACAGGCAGACAGAAAGAGAAAGAGAGAGATGATGAGAGGCAGTATGAGGGTAAGAGAGAGACAGGCAGACAAACAGAAAGAGAAAGAGAGAGATAATGAGAGGCAGTATGAGGGTAAGAGAGACAGGCAGACAGAAAGAGAAAGAGAAAGAGAAAGAGAAAGAGAGAGATGATGAGAGGCAGTATGAGGGTAAGAGAGAGACAGACAGACAGAAAGAGAAAGAGAAAGAGAGAGATAATGAGAGGCAGTATGAGGGTAAGAGAGAGACAGGCAGACAGACAGAAAGAGAAAGAGAGAGATGATGAGAGGCAGTATGAGGGTAAGAGAGAGACAGACAGACAGAAAGAGAAAGAGAAAGAGAGAGATGATGAGAGGCAGTATGAGGGTAAGAGAGAGACAGACAGACAGACAGAAAGAGAAAGAGAGAGATGATGAGAGGCAGTATGAGGGTAAGAGAGAGACAGACAGACAGAAAGAGAAAGAGAAAGAGAGAGATGATGAGAGGCAGTATGAGGGTAAGAGAGAGACAGGCAGACAGACAGAAAGAGAAAGAGAACGAGAGAGATAGTGAGAGGCAGTATGAGAGTAAGAGAGAGACAGACAGACAGAAAGAGAAAGAGAGAGATGATGAGAGGCAGTATGAGGGTAAGAGAGACAGGCAGACAGAAAGAGAAAGAGAAAGAGAGAGATGATGAGAGGCAGTATGAGGGTAAGAGAGAGACAGACAGACAGACAGAAAGAGAAAGAGAGAGATGATGAGAGGCAGTATGAGGGTAAGAGAGAGACAGACAGACAGACAGAAAGAGAAAGAGAGAGATGATGAGAGGCAGTATGAGGGTTAGATAGAGACAGACAGACAGACAGACAGAAAGAGAAAGAGAGAGATGATGAGAGGCAGTATGAGGGTAAGAGAGAGACAGACAGACAGAAAGAGAAAGAGAAAGAGAGAGATAATGTGAGTCAGTCTTAGGGTTAGAGAGAGAGACAGGCAGACAGACAGAAAGAGAAAGAGAGAGATGATGAGAGGCAGTATGAGGGTAAGAGAGAGACAGACAGACAGACAGAAAGAGAAAGAGAGAGATGATGAGAGGCAGTATGAGGGTAAGAGAGAGACAGACAGACAGACAGAAAGAGAAAGAGAGAGATGATGAGAGGCAGTATGAGGGTAAGAGACAGACAGACAGACAGACAGAAAGAGAAAGAGAGAGATGATGAGAGGCAGTATGAGGGTAAGAGAGAGACAGACAGACAGACAGAAAGAGAAAGAGAGAGATGATGAGAGGCAGTATGAGGGTAAGAGAGAGACAGACAGGCAGACAGAAAGAGAAAGAGAGAGATGATGAGAGGCAGTATGAGGGTAAGAGAGAGACAGACAGACAGACAGAAAGAGAAAGAGAGAGATGATGAGAGGCAGTATGAGGGTAAGAGAGACAGACAGACAGACAGACAGAAAGAGAAAGAGAGAGATGATGAGAGGCAGTATGAGGGTAAGAGACAGACAGACAGACAGACAGAAAGAGAAAGAGAGAGATGATGAGAGGCAGTATGAGGGTAAGAGACAGACAGACAGACAGACAGAAAGAGAAAGAGAGAGATGATGAGAGGCAGTATGAGGGTAAGAGACAGACAGACAGACAGACAGAAAGAGAAAGAGAGAGATGATGAGAGGCAGTATGAGGGTAAGAGACAGACAGACAGGCAGACAGAAAGAGAAAGAGAGAGATGATGAGAGGCAGTATGAGGGTAAGAGACAGACAGACAGGCAGACAGAAAGAGAAAGAGAGAGATGATGAGAGGCAGTATGAGGGTAAGAGACAGACAGACAGACAGACAGAAAGAGAAAGAGAGAGATGATGAGAGGCAGTATGAGGGTAAGAGACAGACAGACAGACAGACAGAAAGAGAAAGAGAGAGATGATGAGAGGCAGTATGAGGGTAAGAGACAGACAGACAGACAGACAGAAAGAGAAAGAGAGAGATGATGAGAGGCAGTATGAGGGTAAGAGACAGACAGACAGACAGACAGAAAGAGAAAGAGAGAGAGATGATGAGAGGCAGTATGAGGGTAAGAGAGAGACAGACAGACAGACAGAAAGAGAAAGAGAGAGAGATGATGAGAGGCAGTATGGAGGGTAAGAGAGAGACAGACAGACAGACAGAAAGAGAAAGAGAGAGATGATGAGAGGCAGTATGAGGGTAAGAGAGAGACAGACAGACAGACAGAGAGAGAGAAAGAGAGAGATGATGAGAGGCAGTATGAGGGTAAGAGAGAGACAGACAGACAGACAGAAAGAGAAAGAGAGAGATGATGAGAGGCAGTATGAGGGTAAGAGAGAGACAGACAGACAGACAGAAAGAGAAAGAGAGAGATGATGAGAGGCAGTATGAGGGTAAGAGAGAGACAGACAGACAGACAGAAAGAGAAAGAGAGAGATGATGAGAGGCAGTATGAGGGTAAGAGAGAGACAGACAGACAGACAGAAAGAGAAAGAGAGAGATGATGAGAGGCAGTATGAGGGTAAGAGAGAGACAGACAGACAGACAGAAAGAGAAAGAGAGAGATGATGAGAGGCAGTATGAGGGTAAGAGACAGACAGACAGACAGACAGAAAGAGAAAGAGAGAGATGATGAGAGGCAGTATGAGGGTAAGAGACAGACAGACAGACAGACAGAAAGAGAAAGAGAGAGATGATGAGAGGCAGTATGAGGGTAAGAGAGAGACAGACAGACAGACAGAAAGAGAAAGAGAGAGATGATGAGAGGCAGTATGAGGGTAAGAGAGAGACAGGCAGACAGACAGAAAGAGAAAGAGAACGAGAGAGATAGTGAGAGGCAGTATGAGGGTAAGAGAGAGACAGACAGACAGACAGAAAGAGAAAGAGAGAGATGATGAGAGGCAGTATGAGGGTAAGAGACAGACAGACAGACAGACAGAAAGAGAAAGAGAGAGATGATGAGAGGCAGTATGAGGGTAAGAGACAGACAGACAGACAGACAGAAAGAGAAAGAGAGAGATGATGAGAGGCAGTATGAGGGTAAGAGACAGACAGACAGGCAGACAGAAAGAGAAAGAGAGAGATGATGAGAGGCAGTATGAGGGTAAGAGACAGACAGACAGACAGACAGAAAGAGAAAGAGAGAGATGATGAGAGGCAGTATGAGGGTAAGAGACAGACAGACAGGCAGACAGAAAGAGAAAGAGAGAGAGATGATGAGAGGCAGTATGAGGGTAAGAGACAGACAGACAGGCAGACAGAAAGAGAAAGAGAGAGATGATGAGAGGCAGTATGAGGGTAAGAGACAGACAGACAGACAGAAAGAGAAAGAGAGAGATGATGAGAGGCAGTATGAGGGTAAGAGACAGACAGACAGACAGACAGAAAGAGAAAGAGAGAGATGATGAGAGGCAGTATGAGGGTAAGAGACAGACAGACAGACAGACAGAAAGAGAAAGAGAGAGATGATGAGAGGCAGTATGAGGGTAAGAGACAGACAGACAGGCAGACAGAAAGAGAAAGAGAGAGATGATGAGAGGCAGTATGAGGGTAAGAGACAGACAGACAGACAGACAGAAAGAGAAAGAGAGAGAGATGATGAGAGGCAGTATGAGGGTAAGAGACAGACAGACAGACAGACAGAAAGAGAAAGAGAGAGATGATGAGAGGCAGTATGAGGGTAAGAGACAGACAGACAGGCAGACAGAAAGAGAAAGAGAGAGATGATGAGAGGCAGTATGAGGGTAAGAGACAGACAGACAGACAGACAGAAAGAGAAAGAGAGAGATGATGAGAGGCAGTATGAGGGTAAGAGACAGACAGACAGACAGACAGACAGAAAGAGAAAGAGAGAGATGATGAGAGGCAGTATGAGGGTAAGAGACAGACAGACAGACAGACAGAAAGAGAAAGAGAGAGATGATGAGAGGCAGTATGAGGGTAAGAGAGAGACAGACAGGCAGACAGAAAGAGAAAGAGAGAGATGATGAGAGGCAGTATGAGGGTAAGAGAGAGACAGACAGACAGACAGAAAGAGAAAGAGAGAGAGGAAGAGTGAGAGGCAGTATGAGGGTAAGAGACAGACAGACAGACAGACAGAAAGAGAAAGAGAGAGATGATGAGAGGCAGTATGAGGGTAAGAGAGAGACAGACAGACAGACAGAAAGAGAAAGAGAGAGATGATGAGAGGCAGTATGAGGGTAAGAGAGAGACAGACAGACAGACAGAAAGAGAAAGAGAGAGATGATGAGAGGCAGTATGAGGGTAAGAGAGAGACAGACAGACAGACAGAGAAAGAGAAAGAGAGAGATGATGAGAGGCAGTATGAGGGTAAGAGAGAGACAGACAGACAGACAGAAAGAGAAAGAGAAAGAGAGAGATGATGAGAGGCAGTATGAGGGTAAGAGACAGACAGACAGACAGACAGAAAGAGAAAGAGAGAGATGATGAGAGGCAGTATGAGGGTAAGAGAGAGACAGACAGACAGAAAGAGAAAGAGAGAGATGATGAGAGGCAGTATGAGGGTAAGAGACAGACAGACAGACAGACAGAAAGAGAAAGAGAGAGATGATGAGAGGCAGTATGAGGGTAAGAGACAGACAGACAGGCAGACAGAAAGAGAAAGAGAGAGATGATGAGAGGCAGTATGAGGGTAAGAGACAGACAGACAGACAGACAGAAAGAGAAAGAGAGAGAGATGATGAGAGGCAGTATGAGGGTAAAAGAGAGACAGACAGACAGAAAGAGAAAGAGAAAGAGAGAGAGATGATGAGAGGCAGTATGAGGGTAAGAGAGAGACAGACAGACAGACAGAAAGAGAAAGAGAGAGATGATGAGAGGCAGTATGAGGGTAAGAGACAGACAGACAGACAGACAGAAAGAGAAAGAGAGAGATGATGAGAGGCAGTATGAGGGTAAGAGAGAGACAGACAGACAGAAAGAGAAAGAGAAAGAGAGAGATGATGAGAGGCAGTATGAGGGTAAGAGAGAGACAGACAGGCAGACAGAAAGAGAAAGAGAGAGATGATGAGAGGCAGTATGAGGGTAAGAGACAGACAGACAGACAGACAGAAAGAGAAAGAGAGAGATGATGAGAGGCAGTATGAGGGTAAGAGACAGACAGACAGACAGACAGAAAGAGAAAGAGAGAGAGATGATGAGAGGCAGTATGAGGGTAAGAGAGAGACAGACAGACAGAAAGAGAAAGAGAAAGAGAGAGATGATGAGAGGCAGTATGAGGGTAAGAGAGAGACAGACAGACAGACAGAAAGAGAAAGAGAGAGATGATGAGAGGCAGTATGAGGGTAAGAGACAGACAGACAGACAGACAGAAAGAGAAAGAGAGAGATGATGAGAGGCAGTATGAGGGTAAGAGAGAGACAGACAGACAGAAAGAGAAAGAGAAAGAGAGAGATGATGAGAGGCAGTATGAGGGTAAGAGAGAGACAGACAGGCAGACAGAAAGAGAAAGAGAGAGATGATGAGAGGCAGTATGAGGGTAAGAGAGAGACAGGCAGACAGACAGAAAGAGAAAGAGAGAGATGATGAGAGGCAGTATGAGGGTAAGAGAGAGACAGACAGACAGAAAGAGAAAGAGAGAGATGATGAGAGGCAGTATGAGGGTAAGAGAGAGACAGACAGACAGACAGACAGAAAGAGAAAGAGAGAGATGATGAGAGGCAGTATGAGGGTAAGAGAGAGACAGACAGACAGACAGAAAGAGAAAGAGAGAGATGATGAGAGGCAGTATGAGGGTAAGAGAGAGACAGACAGACAGACAGAAAGAGAAAGAGAGAGATGATGAGAGGCAGTATGAGGGTAAGAGAGAGACAGACAGACAGACAGAAAGAGAAAGAGAAAGAGAGAGAGAGAGGGAAGGGAGGGATATTTACGCGTCTGTTTTTTTCTTCTTTTTTTTCTTTGTGTCTTGCATCTACAAATTTATGATTGAAAAATAGATAGGGAAAGCGGAAAATAAATAAATAATGCAATTAAGATATTCCTTGGAGTCGGTCTGTTTTCTTATAGATAGGTACATTGGGAGGGATCATAATTATCGTTTCAGAGAAAAGAAATAAAGAAATAAGGATTACAATAATTTCATCAGACATTTTATATCCACATAGTTATATTGATTGGTTGATGAATGAATGAATGAATGTATTAATAAATGTATTATTTACTGACTGTCTGATTGATTGATCCATTGATTGAATAAATGATTAGATTGATAAAAGGAGGTAGACACTGACATTAAAAATAAAAATAAATGCAAGTAAGGCTGCATAGCGTTGATAATTCAGGCACACACACACATACACACACAGACACTCAGACAGATAATTGAATAAGTCATAGAGCGTGTCTTGTCTTTTCCTTTTGATGTGTTAATCAATTATTCCAAGGCGTAAAGATGTAGGTAGGAACTGTCTATATCCATATTGTATAATTTTACAGTTCCACGACGATCACGGGGCGTGATGGGAACTAATTGGATCTACATGCTGTGTCACTGTGATTTCTTAAAGAAAGCAAAAATTCTCGCAACATTTGTTAAAAAAGATACAAGAAGATCAAAAGGCTAAGTTTGTGGGTTCGCAATCAGGCAAAATCCGCGTCACAAGTAGCGCTGGATGTAGAGTCGCCGTACGGGCGCTTCACAGCCGTCTTTCAAAAACGGTCTTTGTCTAATCCTGGTAGCACAACACTCCATCCCTTTATTTAGATATTAGATAAGAGAAGCTAATAGATAGGATAAGAGAATTAATGAGATAATTGCCTGGCTCTTGAGCACGACTGGCTTGTTTGTTTTTGTTGTTGTTATTGTTGTTGTTGTTGTTGTTGTTGTTGTTGTTGTTGTTGTTGTTGTTGTTGTTGTTGCTGTTGTTGTTGTTGTTGTTGTTGTGCTTTGTTTTTTGTTTTGTTTTGTTTTTCTTAATTTGCCTTGTGGCCAAAAATATCTCTGTTTTGGTTGCAAGATTTTCAAATTATTATTTCGGCTATCTGATGAAGAAAAGTGAGCTCCTATCTCTTAGCAAACAGCTAATGAGATCTAAGAACGCTGTACAGATTAAAATGTGAAAAGATAATAAAGATGAAAGAAGAATAAAAATTAAGATTCTATGCGAGCCCGTAATAGAAAAAAAAAACAACAACAAAAATTACAGACGAACGGACTTAGGAAATGTGTTTCAATAATTCCTGAGGCACAGCGGTGCGGTTCGAGTGGCGACAAAATTCTCCAACATGGAGCCCCAAAATTATACTCCACGAGACCAAATTCGTCATAGTTTACTAACAATTAAATATTACTAAAAAGTTTGCCTCAAATATTTTCATAATAAAGCAATGATTTTTTTTACTTTTCTAAAAAGAAATTTCTTATTAGCGTTTAAGAGGAATCAGTCGATTTCCTGTATTCTTGTAATAAGTACAGAAAGGCCAGAAACAAGTGATCCAATATTTCACTTCAAATTCATAACACAAACTGTGGCATCATATCATTTTGAGCAGCAATAATGTTTTAACTCCAAACCCTGAAAAGATGTAGGCTACATCAATCAAAACATGAAACAAAGTTACAGAAATTTGGCATCAAACCAACCGATCAAAATTGATAAACCAATCTGGAACATTAAAATTTGGAAATGAAATCACGAACGCTTATACATTTCAGATGTAGAACAATTAGTCAATGGAC
Organism: Elysia crispata; assembly: GCA_033675545.1. Classification (NCBI taxonomy): domain Eukaryota; kingdom Metazoa; phylum Mollusca; class Gastropoda; family Plakobranchidae; genus Elysia; species Elysia crispata. The sequence goes on along the minus strand of JAWDGP010003273.1, from coordinate 91,836 downwards.
CAAAAACTCTGGAAAAGCGTAATAAATATTCAAAAAAGACTAAACGATTAAAAATTGCATCTTTATTTTTTAATTCATGCAAAATCAATTTACTATCATTTGCTTGTTTACCACGAAAGCCAGCGACCGGTGAATTTCTTGATAAACGAATATTAAATATTGTTATTGATAAACGAATATTAAATATTGTTATTCTTTACATAACATAAGAGTTACCCTTTGAATCGGGCCGAAGAATATGCGTAACTGAAATTCAAACATAATTTGACTGAGATAAATACCTTGATTCTAATGTAACGAATCAAGTATAATGATCTAAGCAAAGGATTCCTTTGAATACCTTGATTCTAATGTAACGAATCCAGTATAATGATCTAAGCAAAGGATTCCTTTGAATACCTTGATTCTAATGTAACGAATCCAGTATAATGATCTAAGCAAAGGATTCCTTTGAATACCTTGATTCTAATGTAACGAATCCAGTATAATGATCTAAGCAAAGGATTCCTTTGAATACCTTGATTCTAATGTAACGAATCCAGTATAATGATCTAAGCAAAGGATTCCTTTGAATAAAGTTATATTGAGACAAATACCTTGACTCTAAAAAATAGAATCCTCATCAAAGTAATAATGATATTAGCAAAGAACTCCTTTTAATGTATTTTTTGTTGGTTGAATACCTTGACTCTAATGTAGAGAATCCATATCAAGAAGTAATGATATAAGCAAAGAATTAATTCATTTTTCCCTCTTTTTGTTTGAGCAAGATTTAATTCCATTAAAAACCCAGCATCCTGAAATTAAAATAAATATGGGCACCCGAAAAATTTGCAATTTATCAAATAAAATATATTCCTTTCGGGTGTGAGACAATGTTTTGGGGCCATTGCTTTTATATGGGTAAATCTTAGTTGAAACGACAAAAGCAATAACAATTTGTATGGGTAGAATTATCCAGACCTGGGAGAATAGATCATAGCTAGATCTTTTAGCAGATTTTTGGTAGGTAAATAACTGGCAGACTGATACCACAGCCACAAATCTCTGCCTCAGTCCGTAATTCGCTCTTGGAAAGGGACACTGGAATACAAAACCGTGACCTCATGTGAAATCTCAAAGAACTAAAAAACTCTCAACCTTGGACACACGCTACACAACCTTCCTTAACATTATTTCCCTGGCTTTGCTGCGTCTCATTCTTTATGAAGCGATAAATATTTTGTTGCTGCTTCAAGAGACCTTCCTCAAAATTTTACAGATAGTTCAGTTCGGAGCAAAATTCATTCAAAGAAGATCAAAGTAATGTTGAAGGTGAGATTTCAACAAACCAACAATGATGGTGCATTAAACAGCACCAGACAGCACTGATAGCACTAGACAGTCCTAGATAGCACTAGATAGCACTAGGCAGCACTAGCTAGGACAAGGCATCACTATGCAGCACTAAGCAGCACCAGATAGCACTACACTACACCAGATAGCTCTAGACAGCATCAAACAGCATTAGACAGCACCAGACAGCACTAGATAGCACCAGACAGCACCAGACAGCACTAGAAAGCACCAAACAGCACCAGACAGCTCTAGACAGCACTCTTGTCCTGCGGGAGGTTGAGCGCTTTGAACGTGTTCTCCATCTGGGTGCGGGATGCGGCCAGCATCTCCTGAGAAGTGCGGATGATGGTCGAGGAGCGCTCTATCAACTGGTCACACCGGTCGAGATGCTTCTGCGAGCGAGACACGAAGCTGCAGGCACGGGCGATGGCCAGGTCCGTGCTGTGGACGCGGTGTGCGAGTCTGGAGACAAAGTCGTGGCCGCCAGTGTTCGACTCCCCGACGGTTCTCAGGTCTCCCAGAGAGGACGAGGTGAAGGGTAGGTATCTACACAGCAGTGGCTGAGGGTGGTTTGTGACGTGCCGCGGATGGAAAGAGCCGGCAAAGTGGGGGAAGAACATTTGTTGTTGTTGTTGTTGTCGCTGTTGTTTTTGTTGTTGCTGTTGCTGTTGTTGCTTTCCTTTCACTTCAGACTTTGTAAATGAGTCTGTAGAAGCCGAAGAGTTGACGTCAGGTGTGCTAGAGCTACACTGCTCTGACGACACGGCTGCTCGTGCTGTAAGTTCAGGATACAAGCGTAATCGCTGGACCGCCAACTCGCTCACATCAGAGGTGTGGTTATTGTTCAAGGTTTGCTCATCTTTGCGAGGGCTGACCGCTGAGAAAGGCGAATCTTCAGAATCGAAGTTTGACGCGATAGCTGCCGCCTCATCGTCACCGAGTTGCGGCCCACCCCTTTCATTCCGCGAGAGTTTTACGGTCTTGAACTCTCTGGGCAGAGCAGAGGATCTTTGAGCCAACTTTTCTGCGGTGTTTAACTCCTCTTGTTTGTCTGAAGGTAACTGGTTAGCGTGTATCGATTCATTCCTGTCCTGACCGGCGTCATGGTACACGAGGTTTCCAACAGTGATGTCGGGCGGTTTCTGGGCTGCGAATTTTGTGACCGGCCCTACATCTCCCCATTGCGCCACGGACGTTCTGTCCAGGGTCGCGGCAGCACCCACGGGCTCCACTGGGGTTTCTACATCCCCAGGATTGTCCCCTTGAGAAGCCCGGCCCGGCGATGGCGCGTGAAGTGAGGCTGCGTGAGTTGACGAAGAGCGGGGCACTCTGACTGGAGGCGCGCTGGTCTCTCGAGGTTGGGGCTCTCCACTCTTCGCCAGAACCCTCCTTGGGTTGAAGCTGGTCATACCCGGAGGGGGAGGAGAGCGACGCACCTGAGACCTGTACGACTTGCTCGTCACCGAGTCTGTCTGTCCCCGCGTTCTTTCCTTCTTGTCCTTAGACCGACAAAACAGCGTGTCCGTTTTGCAGCAAGAATTCGACCGCTTCGCCGGGCCACACGACAGCGCTCTCGTCTTGGACACGCACGAGTTGCACCTGTTTGAACTCATCTCGGAGCTGGACTGTGTACTGACCTCCTCGTGGTCGCCGATGGAAAGCTCATCATCCCATTTGATCTCCTTCCGCCTTTGACGCGAGGCGGCTTCGCCTGTTTTCTGAGCCGGCGCTGCTCGAGGCGGTTGAGGCGCTAGCCCTGTTGCTTGCTTGGACCCGCCGTCGGCGTTCAGGTCCGGCGAGTTCTGCGTGGACAGCGCTCTGGAGTTTGAGCCGCTGGAGCCACTTCCGCCTCGGCTGCCGGAGGAGATCCCGACCTTGACGGCTTTGCCCATCTGCTGGAACGGGCCTTCTCCAGAGTTGAGGTTCTTGGAGGGCTTCTTCTTCTTCCTCTTGAGCTCCACGTCACAGGGTAAGGGTAGAGTCTCGCCCGCGCCGCTGCTCTTGTCTTCGTCTGTGGAGAAGGACTTGTAGGACCTGGACTGGGAGTTCAGGGACAAGTCGCAGCCTGAGTCCTCGTTGAGGAACAAGTTCAGTTTCGACTCGTTCAGCTCGTCGCTCTCGAGAGACGAGTCCTGGTCCTCGTAGTCGACCTGGCAGGACTCGCTGGCGCGTTGTACAATCTGCTGTCCAGACTTCACAGAGTCGCCTCCAGTTTTCTCATCGCTATCGGCTGCTTGTTGTAATCTACCAACCTCATCCATCATGCAACTGAAAATCTTTTGCTCTTGAACGTCGAAGTTTGTGACATTGTTTTCAGAATTCTCATCTCCCGCCTTGAACGGGGGTTTATGCGTTTCACTTTTCGTACCTGGACGACAGGCTTGGGTAAAACACGAGGTTGCATCCTCCAGAAGAAGTTTTTCCTCGGGAGTTTGTAGCCCCGAGCTGGCACTGATGGCCTGTATCCCGGTAAGAGACGAGTCCTGCTCCTCACACTCCAGCATATCGTCGGTGAGTACTGGACTTTTGGCGATAAACCCAGGAGATTCTTTGACTTCCAGGTCCTTGTCCTTGGTGCACGTGGGAAATGAGATCCTAATGTTGTCATTCGCGCGACTGTCAGCCTCGATGAAAGTTTGCGCTGCTTCTCTGCTGGTGTAAGCGTTCTCAGTCAGAGCTTTGATGTTTTGCAACGCTTCGCCGATCAGACTGCCGTCGCGTTGGGCAGAGTGGTCGACAAACGGCCTGTCAAGGTCAGTAGCAGCATCTGCATCCAGAACAACCCTAGAGTCCAAACCGTCACTGCATTCTCTTATGTCATTGTTTTCTGCCCGCGTTTTATTGCTAAGCGGAGCCTTACCATCTAAGAACTCGGTGTTTTCAACTCGTTGATTTTCCTGAAATGCATCATTTTCTTCAGCTAGACAATTTGCGGTCGGATGATCATTTCGTACCGCTGTCAGGTTCACGGACTGTTGTTGATCTCCTTCACGGTCCACTGAAAGGACAGCTGTGGTGAGGTCTGAACCTTTTTCCTCTTTATTCCTATGAAGCCTCAATTGGCCATCTGAGTTGCTAGAAAAACTGTCAGAGACGCAGTTTTCGGTCGATCGGCTTCCATCGCCAGGACTGTGTGTGGGCGGTGACGGCAGATACAGCTCTGCTATACCTTCATCCCGGGAGACGTCGTCGGGCACGCCGTGACTTTCTGTCCCGTGTCCCGTCGCCAGGCTGTGAAGGGTCGAGCTAGGAAGGCGTGAGCTCTCACAGCTGCAACTCCCGTGGTGCAACATTGCAGGGTGGTTGTTGGAATCTGTTAAAACCTTGCACGACTCCAGGAGGGAGACCATGGTTCCGACCTTGACCTCGGGTCGATATACTACGTCTATCTGGGGAGAGTTGTGGTGCTCTGCCGCTACTCCGAGACTGGTGCCTGTCAGTGGTCTTGGTGGAGGGGATCTGGGGCCACTTTGCTGCTTCATCAAGTCCCGTGCGGAATCTGAAGGCTCCTCGCTTCTCGATTTCTCCATTGCATACTCATGTTCTTGAGCAAGACGTTGACTTTCGTCAACATGTATTTGTCGATTCGTTTCACATCCTATACTTGTAGTGGTAGCATCTTTCCCACATACTTCATGCCTGCTAGGGTCACCACTATTTTGATGAGCTGCCGGAGCATCAGTGCTAGAATTGCTCAGTTCCTCATCCATGTCAAGCTCAGCCATGGCCTGAATGGCTGTCAAGGACTCCCTCTGGCAGAGTAGGCCGGCTGCTCCGCTGACCTCCTTGTCGTCATCCTCAAGGTCAGTGAGGTCCGGATAGCTCGGATACCTCTTGATATTCACTTCCTGCGATAGCAGCGCCATCATGTCCGTCATGCCAGACTCAGACAGGGCCGTGTCGCAGGCGTTAACCAGGCTCTGGGTCTTGAGCGGAGCGGAAGACAGAACCCCTGTGGCGTCCTCGTGACCTGAGATCTGCTCAAGGTCGTGTCTCGTGTCCCGGCTGCAGTCTGAGAGCGAGGCTCTGGTTGGGACCTCGTTGGGAGCCAAGAGTTGCGCCCCTTCTTCGGATGCCTTGCTGAGCTTAATAACGATATCTTCCATTTTTTGTAATTGTTCTTTTATTTCTTGTGCCCGATTTTTCTCGGATGACACATCTCCCACAACCTGAACTTTCACGTTAGACTGAGACATCTCCTCTACACCCGCACTCTCCAACTGCTCGTCTGGACACACCAGATTGTAGCCAGCACCATCAGACACGGACTCTGTCTCCAGTATCGATTCTAGAACGGGAGACCGGCTTCTCTTAGATCCCAGTGGGGAGGGATGGGTCAAGGTCGGCTTCAGGCTACTAACCTCGGGTTTCGACAACAGAGTTTCGGAATTCATTGAGCTTTCACACGGCGGGTTTGGGCACGTGAGGCTTTCCAGCTGCGGCCCCCTAGCGGGAGAGGGAGATCTCCTGTCCGCTGCCTGCTGAGGCTGCTGCGTTGGTTGTGTTACGTTATATTCATCGCTTCCAGCATCGCCTTTATCAACCTGACTGTCTGTCTCAACGACAGCGGCTCCCGAGACGGCCTGCTCAGAGGAAAGCCCTCTTGCCGAGACCGATGAGAAGCCGCGGTGGCTGTTTATTTCAGAAAGGTGTCGCCGCCTGGAGGACAGGTTAGGGCTGTTGATTCTCAGGCAGTAGATCGGCTCGAAAGAGTCGCCCTGTGTTGTTGTTGTAGACGAGGGAAGATCAGAACGCGAACTGGCTGTACCTGGGCCTGTGTGTGGTTCGGATGCATCGGGCACAAAATGGAGTGGAGACCTGAACCCTTCGGTCAGGCCTGCGCTCTCAGAGACGTGAGCAGCTGTTGAGACAGTCGCGTCCATGTTTGACCAGGACTTTATGACTTTGTTAAAGGACAGCTTCCCCCTCTCTACCAGCTGGCTAATCTTTGCGCTCACCTGGCTCGGGCTCAGCGAGCGAGACCTGATTCTGTTCAGAGCTAGCTTAGCTTTCCTCAGAGCCTCGGTCCACTGAGAGTGTCCGGGTACCGCAGTTTGAGAACCGCTGCGGCTCTCTGGGTTCGATTCTTCTGAGTCTCTCGGGAGGTTATTGTTGGCGCTGCTCAGAGTTATTGTTGTGAATGATTCTTCTGTCAAGTGGTTTTGTTTTATCTCTGAGGAGTTAAATTTTTCCTTGCTCTCAGTTTTGTAGTTATTGCGTCCCTCTGTAGCCACTTGAATTTCGTCCTTGTCATTCGGGGAAAGGTGCAATATAGAAGCTTTCATGTTTTGGATTCTTTCAAACCCAGTTGCTTGATTCAAAGTTTCTGAGGATCTCATGTGTAGTTTTGCCTGCGGTGCTGCTTCTTCCCACCGTTCAGTCACGGATTCTTTTTCTTCTTGTGCAGCTGAAAAATTCGCCTGTACCTTTGGATCTGTCCTGCATTCATTTTTCTCAAGTTTAATTTCTGGCATACGTGACTCTTGGCTAGTTGCATCGGCTACCTCTGTCTCGTGTTTGTCGGATCCAGCAGCTCCATCGCTTGTTAGTTTCCTCGGTCTCGGCCTGGGTCGAATGGCGGAGATATCGGCGGAGGCGTCCTGTTTTGAACTAAGTACAGTGACAGAATCTTCAGGACATCCAGCGGTAGATCCAGCGGTTCTCTCCGCAGCAGGAGGCAGCCATTCCTTCATGATTTTCCTTGGCGGTCGACGCTCGGCATCGCCTCCCTTCACAGATCCTCCTAAGATAGATTTACAGTTTGCCTCGGGTGAAGCTATCCTCTCCTGCAGGCATTTGACCATCTCACGGACCGTCAGTCTCGGCTCTTGGTCATCTCGACGACAGCAGCAGCAGCTGTCCATGGAAGCAGACTTGGCAGTATTCGCATCCTTGCCCCTCACTCTGTGCTCTCTGGATTCGGTGACTTCGTCTTCAGCTCGTGTCGCCATATCTTGCATTTTCCCGGTTTCGACGGTTTCTGCGGTTTCAACGTATGGTCTTTTGGACGTTGCAGAGCTCAAGGAGTCAGAGTCAGAGTCAGATTCACTGGCGTCATGAGATCCGCCTTGGAGGTTACTGAAGTTGCAACCATCACCATCCAACCCGGAACGGCTATTCCTTTCATTTTCTCCGGCTTCATCCTCCTTCTGCGTATTTCCATTTCTGTATCGCACGGTCATGTCATCCTCACTAAAGCAGCCTCGAGCGAAGTGACCGTCTTCGCTGGAAGTGTCAGCCTGATCCTCATTATCGCTCGACTTCGCTTCACAAACACCTCCACAACCGGCTCTGACCAAACAGTGACCTTCACAGCCAGCCTGGTCAGTGTCCGCGGTGTTTGACCGCGTAGGTTGCCCAGTTTCCTCGGCCGCATACTCTCCCTCCTCCTTCTCTCCTGACTGCGTGTCGAGTTGCAAGCTGCCCAGACTGGACGTATCGCTAGAGTCGTCCGAGTAAAGGCTGACCAAGTCGAGGGCTTCGTCTCTAGACAGACCGCAGTTGTTCGAGCACATGTTATTCTTGCACAGCTTGTTCCAGTCACAATATTTGCACAATGGTGTCTCCCTTGCAACTGCCGACACCCTCCTTTTAGGATGTTTATTCCATACGATGTTAGGAATCATCGCCTGCTTCTCCATCGTGTTTTCACGATTTCTATCTTTCTTGGAGTAACATTTCTGGTGCCTTTTCAGTCTATTATTTTTGCAAACTATAGCATTCTGCGGAGACAGATTGGTCACCGAGCACTGGGATGTGTTTTTCGTGTTCCCAGCGTTGTGAAGGTGACTCGCTCTGAGTTTTCTTTTGGCCACGGGTGCAGGAGGCCCGAACACTCTATCTGGAAGCACATAGTCCGGGGCAACCAGTTTGACATTTACAATTTTGCATTCTGGAAATTTTGACTTTGGTTCATTGATGATTTTTCTGGACAGCTTCAAGTTCTTTGCTTTGCCACACTTTTGTGCATTTTTTGTGTTAATCTGTTCTGGTATTTTTGTAGGAGGCGAATTTCTTGACATAAATGTGTTGGTTTTTTTCTGAGGAACTAGAGAAGGTCCAGTTTGGGTGAGTTGTACATCGTAGCTCCATCTCCGAGATACCATAGGTAAATCTGAGTTCTGCCTACGAGATATCGCTAACCCTTTGTGCGGCGCCTGTCTCTCACAGTTTCTCCTATTAGATCTCGTGGCGCCAATGTTTGATACTGGAATATCGGAGATCTGCCTGCTAAGTTTTGGAGAATTGACACGGGATACGGTTATATCGGAGTTGCGTCTGCTGAAGGATCGTTTTGCAAGCTCTGGCTGTTTTCTAGATAGTGATGGATTAAATGATGCCGCTCTATCTGAACGTTTTTCAAATCGCTTTTGAACTTCCTTCCGTAGTTTTGAGGCGATGGTTTCTGCTACTGGCCTCAGAGCATTTCTAGGGCGTGGCGGTAAGTTTCTGTTGTTGCTAGTCTCACAAACTTCAAACAGGTTTGGATCTAAGTTTAAACTGCAGACTTTTTTCTCCCTTTGACAGCCGAGTTCTGTTTTCTGCCTTGCTGAAAATATTTCAGAACTACTTTTGCATCGTCTTACGGCCAAAGTAGGTGTAGATTTAGAATCATGTTTATCCTTCAAAGCCTTTCGTCCAGTTAAAATTGCATTTTTTAAACTTCCTAGGTGTGTCGCCGCAGCGTCATTTACACCAATCGGTTTGAACGAATTTTGCGAAGATAACTCTACTAAATCGAGTTCTTCCAAAGAATTTAGAGGAAACGACTCCATCGTTTTTTACGATTCATTTCAGTTAAAAGTAATAGAGCAATCCAATCTAGATCTAGATCTACGTAACTTTTGAGTCGTTGTAGAACATGAAAAAAGAGAATTCCTTTCGTTTTTTTCTACTGATTTTTTTATTGTTTTTCTAAAAGAATCTTACTTTATTTCTATTCGGACTATTTGTTTGAATCAGTCGACCTATTTCTCTCTCATTCAAGCGACTCTGTGAGAACAAGTTGCGCCATTTTGATATTTTAGAAATCGCAGGTGACGTGTTTTCTTTAGAAGAAAAAGGTGCGGATTGTTGTTTTTTTTTTCTAGTTTTTATTTCTTCTTTTTTTCGTTTTTTTCCGATTCAAGAAAATTCAGACGTTCTCTCCTTCCTTCAAGCTAGTGGACTTATTTTCTACAATTGTTTTACGACTATCGTAAGAATTATTATAGACTAATAAAGGGATCGGATAGAAAACACTAGCATTATAATGCAAGCACCATAATTGCTTAATGTGCAATTAAATATAAAAATTGAAGCATAACTCAAAATACCTCTTATGTTTGCAAATAAAACAATCCATATTGTCATTATAATACCAAGTTCAAACTTAGTTTTAGATTTTCTAAAAAAAAAAACTGTACACCTAGATCGAATATGGATCTTAAAGCGTTAGATCTAATAATGCTAACAATGAAGATGAAATAATAAGTTTCGAAAATAAAATGTATAACATGTATTGGATCATTAAGTATTCAGACAAGATGAAGTCAGTATTCTATTTAAAGAAATTGAATTTTTATGGCCATGTAGTATTTTAAGATGAATGAAGCCTGAATTTAGAGTCCCTCAAAAAAATCAAACAATAAGAGTAAGGTATTCATCTGGAGCTGGGAGCTTGTACCAGCATTTGTTCAGAAAAGAAACTCCTGTATTGCAAGATATTCTGCCTTAAATTTCTGACAATGAAAAGGGGAGTAAATTGTCCAAAGAAGAGGAGACTCCTATATTGCAAGAGTTTCTGACCTTAACTTCTGACACTCAAAGGGGGCAGAAATTTTTCAAACAAGAGACTCTTTTATTTCAAGAGTTCCGACCCTTGACGTCTGACTTTCAAAGGAGGCGGAACACACGTAAGGCAAGACACCGAGATGCTTGCCTGTTACCTAGATGGTTAGGGTTCGATCCGAGCTTCAGCCGACTAAAGTCCCCATGAGTGGAGTTTTCTAATTAGAATGCGACTGTTCATTCGTGCTGCTTTCAGTTTTTTCGGGAAATGTTTTTGCCAGTCTAAGCTAATAAAATTATGTTTAGAACCATTATTCTTTCGTGTTTTGCCGTTTTGAAGCAGACTAAAGTGAAATATGAAGAAGAATGATTCTGAAATATTATTAAGATTAGATAGCATGGCATTCAAATTCCGCATCTCATTTTAAATGGTCTCTTATGTATCCAAGTACATCTAACTGATCTGTAAGTGTTCTAGTTTATCTTAATCTAACTGATCTGTAAGTGTTCTAGTTTATCTTAATCTAACTGATCTGTAAGTGTTCTAGTTTATCTTAATTTCCAATTGTCATGTTTTCGCGCCGTCAAATCTAAGTTCTGTTTAAAATTTTTTAAACCGGCTTTTTTTTTTTAATTTTGGCAGAGTTTAGCTACACTAAAAATGTTAGGTTGTACAAATGAAATGGATAAAACTGATGCAAAATCTTATCTATAAAGTGGCGCATTTCAGAGAGAGAGAGAGAGAGAGAGAGAGAGAGAGAGAGGGAAGAGAGAGAGAGAGAGGGAGAGAGAGAGAAAGAGAGAGAGGAAATAATCTCTTGTGTTAGAAAGTATTGTCATTCGACAAATTTTGCGAGGGCATTAAGTCTTCAGTATCTAATTATATTTCGCAATTACCTCCCTTCCTTTTCGCCATGAAAAAAAAAATTAAGTTTTTGTGCGTACTTCATGCACAATTAAACTGTCTTTTTTTTAAGAATCACACCCGCTCTTTTTAACAACCAGGAAGTTTCAAGAGTTGATACCCATGATGCAACGGTTTGGGGCAGTCATGCCCAAAGGTTCGTGTGATGAAAAGTTTCATTTCCTAAATTAATAGAGCTCTGAGCTAACTTTATAAAGCCTGGTGTTAATAAAAAAAAGTTATACGGGGAAAAAACTTTTCTGGCTCATTTTACGAAACAAATCGAAGAAAAAAATTACACCAGGAAAATGAATTAGATGATAGATTATGAAATATGGAACCGCCCTTTAACTGTCCCTAACGGCATTGGGGGGGAAATATCAAAACTCAAAAAGCAACTCGTATTATATGTTTAACTGAAAAGTTTTGCTTTCAATATAGATTTCCACGACGCAAGGTTATGACAGCCATCAGTCTGTTTATGTGTCTGTTCGTCTGACTCTATCACATTCTTGCCTCCTCTCTTTTCATCTTTTTCTGTCTGTGTGCGTGTGTCTCTCTCTCTGTATCTTTCCCTTTTTTGCTCTGTCTATCTATCACTCTATCTATTTATTTCTCCCTCTTTCTCTCTTTTTGCTCCCTCTTGTTCCCACCATATCTTCCTTCAATTTTACTCAAAATTTTTTTGCCTTTTATTATGTTCTCTCTCTCTCTCTCTCTCTCTCTCTCTCTCTCTCTCTCTCTCTCTCTCTCTCTCTCTCTCTCTCTCTCTCTCTCTCTCTCTCTCTCTCTCACAATCTCTCTCGCCATCTCTCTCTGTCTCTGTCTCTCTATTATATTTCCAATCTTTCTACCTACTCTCTTTCTTTGCCAATCTCTCTTTCTCTCTCTCTCACTATCTCTCTCATTCTCCATCTCCTCCATGCTGTCTACACCAACGTGTGGACCCCACCTACTCCCAATCTCGGGTAATGAAGATTCCACCATGTCCTACATGTTATCTGTGATACCCTATCGCTTACAACTTTTTCATTTTTCACACGCAAACCAAAAATTCCTCTTCCCGTCACCACTACTTTGAACAAGCAGTACCAGGTCTGTCACCTGAATCATCTAGCCCCCCCCCCCCTCACCACCACCACCACCTTTTCTCCCCCTCCCATCTAGCACCACCAGAAGTCTTGAATATTATCCACCTCACGCAGAAATTGTGTAGGGATTCTTCTATGATAGATGGTTTTTGTTTTGTTTTTTTTAACTTATGTTTCAGTGGTCATCACTTCGTTGTCTAGGTTGTAATTTTCTCTATTCGTGACATAGGATTCAGGACATAAGTTATATTGCTTGTATGACTTTACAAGGGTCGCAAGGGGCTATATCTATATATATATATATATATATATATATATATATATATATATATATATACAAAGAGAAAGAGAGAGAGAGAGAGAGAGAGAGACAGAGAGAGAGAGAGATTATAGATTATCAAAACATTATAGTTACCGTCATCACCACTACTATGTTCGTTTTTCCAATCATCATCTTAATCAATTTCATCCTTTCATTGACATCATCACAATATCCTTCATTATTCGTCTCATTATCATCATCATAATGATTATCACCACTATCATCATCATCATCATAATGATTATCACCACTATCATCATCATAATGATTATCACCACTATCATCATCATCATCATAATGATTATCATCACCATCATCATCATCATCATCATCATCATCATCATCACAATAATCATCACCATCATCATCTTAAACATCACAATTACCATCATTAACATCATCATCATCATCATTATCATCATCGTCATCATAATGATTATCACCACTATCATCATCATCATCATCATCATCATCACAATAATCATCATCATCATCATCTTAAACATCACAATCACCATCATTAACATCATCATCATCATCGTCGTTATCATCATCTGTTTCATCATCACCTTTTTCATCACCATCATCACCATTTTCAGGTTCATCATCATCTTCTTTTTTTAATCACTTATTTTTCCACCAATCTTCAAAAAAAAATTTTACCCTCGCCGAACCAGTCAGGCATAAAATTGAAGCACCTCTTGCCTGAGGCACAAGTAAACGTTTTGTAGATTTACTGAAATGTAAATAAAAGAATTTTTGGACTGATTATCATTTCTTTTTCTTGTAAATTCTTCATATAATTCATTATGCAAACAGTGAATACAATAAAATATCAATGTTTCTACAGGGTTTTTTTTTTAAATCCGAATCGGTCCTATGAGGTAACATACGAATTCCATATCACATTATTTTTTGGGGAATGGTTCTTACTGCTTTCCCTTGTAAATTCTTCATAATATGCATTATGCAAACATTGGATATAGTAATGTATCAATCTTCCTACAGGGTTTTTTTTTTTTTTGGTTGTGTCTTACTCGACCCGATTCGGTAAGATAGGAATTCCATATCACATAAAATCACGTTCTCATCACGTTTTTACTTTATAAATATCAAATATTTTCTCTAGGATTCTGTGCGAGTAAGGAAATGTTTTGATGTTTTAAATGCATGTAAACTGATAATAATTTAGCATGTGTTTGACGCGTGTGATGTAAGTTTTCTTTATTCAGCATGCGCATATCTAAATTACTATTTTCTTTGACAACTTTTGTTGTATTAAACTGTTTTTCTTTCTCGCTGTGTACACGTCTCTTTGTCTCTCAATCTCTCTCATGTTTTTTTTCTCCTTCTCTCTCTCTCTGTCTCTGTCTCTGTCTCTGTCTCTCTCTCTCTCTCTCTCTCTCTCTCTCTCTCTCTCTCTCTCTCTCTCTCTCTCTCTCTCTCTCTGTTTCTATCTCTTTCTTTCTCTCATGCATACCTTTGTTCATTGCAATTTCTTTCATGACAACAATTTTAGATCAAACTAGTGTAGAAGCAAACAGAATGGAAATAGCAAACAAAATATATTATTATAAAATTATATTAACTGACAGAAAGTTCTTTCAACCAGGGTGGGAGTGGTTATATTCGGAACCATTATGGAAGTACTTGTGAAAAACAATCTTTTTTATGTTGCATAAGAACGAAAAAAATTTTTTGGTGTTTCGTTTGTTTGTTTTTTTTTAACTGAGTGGTTTAAGTTTAAGTGAACTAAGTTTCCTTTTGGCATAAATCAGTCTACGGTGACAGGCATCAGAAAAAAATTCAAATTCTCAATCTTTTCTGAGGAATAGAATAATGGATATATTTAGGACAAAGGCACCAAGTGGGCATTGTAGAAAAAAAAATTCTTAATCTTTACAATGAAATCGAGTAAACTAATAGATATATTTTAAACAGAGCTAGAGAGAGGAAGTGGGCAGTGTAGTAGCTCTGTACTCATTCCACAGTCGAACGACATGAGTGGCCTTCTGCATTCATGCATGAGATGGACAAGAAGAAGAGTATCGTAGGAAAAAGAGAGACATTGAAAAAGAGAGAGAGAGAGAGAGAGAGAGAGAGAGAGAGAGAGAGAGAGAGAGAGAGAGAGAAATCCAAAAAGAAAAGCAAAAACATCACACTTGGAGGACAACTTGGTAATTATAAAGGATCCAAAAAGGACGCGTGTGTGTTTGTAAATAATATGATGCAGGGTCTAAAAAGAGACAGGCACACAATTTTATAATTATGGGACTAAAAAAAGAAACAACACAACTATTGATTTAACATATAAACGTTTTGCTTTTAATGTGGCTTCATCAGATTACATTAGACCCACACTGAGAGAGAGAGGAGGGGGGAGGAAAGATATGGAAAAATGAAGGGAAGAGGGGAGACGGGCCAAAAGAAGAGAATTTAATAAAGAGAGAATGAACTGAGGGAATATATATATATATATATATATATATATATATAGAGAGAGAGAGAGAGAGAGAGAGAGAGAGAAGAAGAAGAAGAGAAAGAGGGAAACTGAGTAAGAGAATGAGGAAAAGTATGCTTGGTCTTGTCTCGGCACGGCGATGGGTGCCGTATCGAAGTGCAGGTTCGATCCTTGTCCACTCCAGCTGTCCTTATGTTTTCACGTATTTCGTCTTACTCGTCGGTCTCGAGCTAGGTCTAGGTTTTCTGGTTGTATTTTCTACACTAGAAACGGAGAGACTCTCTACCCACTTGAAGATTACCCAAACACTGATTTGAATTTGGACAAACTCAGATCAAACCCAGAGTGACATCGCCGTCACCTGCCACTCGTCACCTGTTTCTGACCTACATCGAGACTCAGTCACCTGCAGCTTCCGGCCTACAACACTAGACAGCAAAAAAACTGCGAAAATTGAAACAGTAAAATGTCTTCATCTATAAACAGAGTAGTTTTTTGCATTTTTTTAGTATCCGTCGATGCAGTTTTTCATTCTGTCGGTGCAAATGAAAACATGATTCTGAAAAGAGTAGTATTCAAACGGCATCATACGAAAGGCAAGAAAATTGTCAGATTTTTTTTTTGTTTGTTATTCTAACTCCTCTAAATTTGTTTCTAAATAAAATCTAAGTTGATCGTGGTTACTAGAACTTGACAAATTCCTAAACCCATAATGTCTGATTGGTCAGAATGATGTGATTTTTTTTAGCTTGACTAAAGTAAAGACATCAAAGATATGTGATCGGCACTCATTACTCACACACACAAATCCACTGACGTGTGCGAGGCGTTACAGTTTTCTCCACTCTACAAACCTGAAGTTTTGTGACTGCAGAATTAGTGAAAAGCGGATGAAAATGGGAAAAAAACGAAAAACGAGTAGACATCATGACCGCTTAAACATCATAACCGGATGTAAAAGTAGCTCAAAAGATTATTGGTTTTGTAGGAGATGGAGTGTACCAGGTTTTTTTTTATTCTCCTCAGTCCGAAAGTCCACGCCAAACAAAGATCTGCTTTCATCCACACAGCACTAAAGGTACTTCGGATTTTTCCTCTGCTCATCTGCCTACACTGTACGTCGTGATATGTGTCTACAGTCAGCTAATCGTAAAACATGTTGGTGAAAATTAATATGTCAGTGATGGATTCACTACTTTAAAGGCAAGCTGTTGCGGATATGTGGAGACCCAAATTAGGGATGTGAATTAGATACATGTCAAAACTTAAAATGTAAGATTTTGCTATCAAAATTTTGGAGTTGTTTTGAATATGAGTATTTCTATTTCATGTGAGGTGGCCTGCCATATTTAGGCTCGATGATCCCTAGGTTGGACAAATTGTGATTTTCATACTTTCTGAAAGCCAAATCAATCCCCTGCATAAAACAGTTTAAATTTTTAAGATATCTTTATAATTGGTTGATTAACGACTCACAATCTTTCACAAGGTTGGGGAATAAGAAACAGAGCAAAAAGACGTTTAATGTTTGGGAAAGTTTTCATGCAGAGTTGTTGTTATCTTCACAAAAACACGTAAAAAATATTTGTAGTTGCTTTTTGGCTCCGAAACTTTTTGACATGATAGAAAAAATTAATGGATGAATCTTCATAAGAAGCTATAAAGTGGGCAACTTCGAAAAATCGAATTTTTTTATGTTTGAAGCCTTATAGCTCAAAAAGGTACTTCCAGGCCATAATTTTCCAAGTGTCAGTTTTCCTGACGACTTATCACGGGAAGATATAGAAACAGATCAACTATATCAGACCATAACTTTTCTTTTTGGGCGCTGAGGAAAGAAATTTATTTCTTTGCATTTGTAGAGAGACATGAATTGACGAGAAAATAATGTCAAAGAGAGAATATACATTTATTTTATGCAGATGGACGGAGAAAAGTGGAAATAGAAAGTAATAGAGTGAGATTGGGAGTGAGTGAGAGAGAGAGAGAGAGAGAGAGGAAGGGAGATATAAATTTGAGTTCTTGTTGAACAGAAAGAAGGAGCGTTTCTAACTATTGGAATGGAATGCTGAAGACACGGATCCAAATAATTTCTTCAACGTCTCCTAATCGAGCCAAATAGTATCTCTACCTGGGTATATCTACACTTATCATTGAACGTCTTGCACAAGTTGTAAGAAAATTTAAACTAGGTGAAAGTACGACTTTTGAATGCTGTGACAAGACAAACACTTAATGGGACTTCCTTCAGTTTCTCTCCGAGCCGTGAACTGGGATAAAACTTAGGCTTAATTTCTTTTCTCGAAATCCCGCAACCCCCCCCCCCCCCCCCTTCCTCCCAGAAAAAAACTCCAAAAACGCAACCATGCCAGAGCAAACATTGACATAAAAGTAGCCCATAGGTAGATTTTACAAGTCTCGCTAGCTGATTGGACAACACAATTTGGACCGCGCTGCAGATATTAGTATAGGAAATAACCGATTATCATTTTGGGGTGCAGAACTGAGCGTGATCTAGGAAGTTCTATTCCGGTGGGTTTTTTTTTTTACTTGTTATGTTCAGTAAACATAGCGCTTTATTGTTGTACAGCCCACCACAACAGCTGTATCACTTGGTATGTTTAGTCTGATAATAAGTGAGGGTTTTCACAGGGACGCGACCTGACGTCTTCGAGTTTGTTTATGCATGATGAGATAGATCTAGATCTAGATCTCTACGTGGCCTCGAGATCTGAGGGCTGTAGGCTGAACCGTCAGGGGTAGACTGGGAGCTGAGCTGTACACGCAAGGGTTTTTAATAAATTCATAATTCCCGAGACGTGTCACAGTGACATCAGTTCCGTGATTCTGGACCGGGCTTTAAGAATGCTGGGTCTTTACATCAAGGAAACAACCCCGTGTTACGTCTCATTTGTTTAGGGTCTTGGATTTAAATAGTAAAGTAAACTATAGCTTTTTTCCTCTTACATGCTCTGTGGGAACTTATGATTTTTTTTTCTTTGATGCGCCGCGTTCAAATTCCAAGCGGTACCTTTCACCCGAGGTAGATTCCGGCTAGACGTCGGAACGAGAGAGAGAGAGAGAGAGAGAGAGAGAGAGAGAGAGAGAGAGAGAGAGAGAGAGAGAGAGAGACACCGAGCTCAGGACACTCGATCACGGAGTACCCACACAAGTTTCCTCTGGTCTAGCGAAGCAGGTGGTCTCTCTCCATCTCTTCCATCTCCAGGTGACGTCTTCAGGGGTAGGAACCGAACTTTCGTGTTTGTTGTTTTTAAATCTGTAAGAAAACATTTCATGGTAATGTATGGATTTTTTCAACCTGGTCATATTATTTAAATGCTCAATGGAAATAAATTCATAATACATAATTTTGCGATTTCTCTTTGTATTCATTCAGCTTTATGGAATCTGTTTTGAGTGCAACCAACTGGTCCATTTACATACTAGAGGACTTTGTTGTATTTTTGTAGGTTTTTTTTAGAACTTTTTGAGGGTTTTTTTAGGCTTTCCCATCTAAGGGGCAAGTAATATAAAAGTTCTCCACACTGTATTGTCGTTCTTTTTGAGCTTACAGAGAAACATAAGCTGTTAAAAATTTCGCTTCAGTTTCGTTTATTGACCGGACCCGGGCAACCATGATAAACATCTGGTAGAGAGGTAAGATGTCGGATATAACCTGTCCACTATGGACACGATGTCGCATCAGCCTTGTTTAGGATTCGAACCGCGGACTTTTTGGTTCATAATCTGTGTGTGTCGACCGCTGGTCCTTACTGAATGTCACAAGTATCGCGTTACTAACAACCTATCTAACATAGTGGCCACACATTGTGATGGCTAGGACTCATTTCAATTCAATTCAACTTTATTGACACCGAGTCATGGGTGAAAGGTAAAATGTAACAAATGAATTCCACGAGCAAAAAAATATCTTAAGTCCGTATTGAATGACATATCGCGTTATCCACAAGCTATCTAACAAGGCGGCCACATGTTGTGAATGCTAGGGATCGAACCGCCGACCTCTCAGTCCAAAAGCTGTGTGTGTTTGTGTGTGTTGACCACCTGGTCCATACTGAATGACATATCGCGTTATCCACAAGCTATCTAACATGGCGGCCACAAGTTGTAAATGCTAGGAATCGAACCTAGAAATCGAATTGCTGATCGTTCCATCGCTATCATGTGGTCTAAAAGATTTATATTCAAAAACCCATTGACTTTTCAGTTTGTCATTATTGTTTAATATTATTGCTTCGATACGGTTATCGTTCTCATATTTCTTCAAGATTGTTTTTCTAAATCTTTAAAACAGGAAATTAATTTCTTTCTGCTGACAGTAGAATTATTCTAAATAATTTAGATGTATGAATTTTTTTTTCAGATTAACGGCCCTAAGTTTGTGTAAGTCGAGGTAAGGATGTAAGAGATGGTAGCGAATACCTCACGAATCCTATTGGATATACATTTTTTTTTAATTTTAATAATTTTACAGCTTTGATGAATCTCGATTTCGGAACTCATCGTATTATATTTTGAGTTAGAATTAGATATGCTGACACTCATAGAGGTTTTTACTGATTTTTTTTCCTCTGTGTGTCTTGTGTTTTCCATAACTTTTCTTCCATTTTTTTAATTTACGGTATTCTATAATTACTCCAGACTATTCGAAACAATTTTATCGCACCCTTGCATTTTTACTCTCTTTATGAGTTCACCTAGTAATTCCTTTTCTAGTTTTGATAATTTCACCCATTTATTCGTCCGACGTAAAATTTAAAGAATCCATGTTAGACCTAAATCTAGTCATCCAAAGGGGAAATTTGTAGGCAAAATGACTTTTTGGAGTTATCTTGAAATAATAAAGAAAATCGACTAATTCTGTATTTTCCCAATCTGTTTTTTAGATCCTTTTAAACGCTTAATAGAAAGTTGTGAATTTTCGCATTAAGTGCATAAAAGTGCACTGCCTTGCGGGAATTCTTAGCCACGCTGATATTTAAACCTACACGCTAATGAATTTAAAAAAAAAAAAAAACTGTAAATAGATTTCGATTTTACAAAATTAGTTAACTTTTTCTTTTGGATTGAGAATCAAGTTCACTTAAAAATTACCAATTTGTATTTTACTAAAGTGTGACTTCAGGTTGAAATGATCTCAGTTAAAAAAAAAGGCTCTACCGCCATCCTCATGCCTAGTTACAGATCAAGAGATCAAGATAATAATAACCTGCGCGTGTTTCATCAAAGCAAGATTCTCCTCGACTGTTTTGTTGCCAATCTTCTGTAAATTGTTTTTGGTGATCCAGCATGTGAAAAGTGACGAGATCCATATTTCTCATGTGTATAGACATTGTCCAAAGCCTTTGTATTCTATTACGCTCCTTTCATATTGAAAGTGATGTATCTTATTCTACTTATTGATATGTTTAATTTATGTTTTGGTTTCAAGAACCCTTGTTCAAACCCATATATATCAAAACTTTGTATTTCAGTTTTAGCATGAAATAGGCTACTTTACTCTGTAAAGCTGAAAAAATCGCATGAAAACCCACGGTATTTTTTCTGGAGACTATAAGTCATAATACAAACAGGACTTATCTCTCAAAAGATGCGCCATTTCGGACATCTCACGATATATGAATCCGGATCTTTTGAGGAAGAGTGTCATGAAAGTTAAATATCAAGTCAAACACTTAACTTGCGACACGATCTTTCACAGAAACTCGACGTCTGAGATGTCCACACAGTATCTGTAACACTCCCCCCCCCCCTTTTCCCCCCTCTTATCCTCCACTCACACTCGCAAACACACATGCAATCCAACTTTCTCCATAATTATGAAGATCAAATCTCAAGCATTGAACAAGCAAAGGTCGAGATTTTGAAAGAATAGTTTCATATTTGTTCGAACGGGACAAGTCAAGTGGAATTGAGCGCAAACGAGTTTCACTCGTGGCCAATAAAGATTCTGCTTTGTTAACTTTGCGGAAGATTTCTGAGTAAATATTATCTATTGCATTTGCCTTGTCAAGGATCAGCAGTTTCTCAAACATTCCAGAAGCTCGGCGGTAAACGACAAGAACACGAATGGCAGTTTTATTAAAAAGAATTAATTGATAGCCGTGCAAACGGTAGACCTGAAAGATTTTTTTTGTCTTAAAAACAAATATAGTACCTTTGATCATGTGACCAACCTCTGAGGCCAGAACCGGCGAGTGCCATTGGTCAGAATTTTAGTTTTTATTGGCTGAGAATATTTTGTTTAAATATCCGGGTCCTTTTTTTCAAATAAAGCTAGATCTAGACCTTTCTCTTGCGATGAAATAATCTATCATATCTGTGGGAACGTTACATCTGTGAGAATGTCATTCAGCGGTGTTGCATTTTAATGAGGATTTTTTTTCCCTCTGTTAAATCTCATTATGTGTTTTGAAAATTTTTAAACTTGATGATTATATCAACATTATCATTATTTCGGTGGTAAAGCCGATCAGTTTAACACTGTTTGTGTTTCTTAAACTGAAATGTTTGAGAATGTAGAAGTTATTCTGTTACCCCCACTGGAATAAAAACAGTTTTCCATTCGTTAAGTCAATATAGATATTCACAAAATCCGTGATCGTCTCATATCTTACCTGAACTCTTATATTCATCTTTTTCCTCTTCTTTATGTAGCTTGTCCATCTTTAACTAAAGACAAATTGGCCCCTGAGTTTCGGAAAAAAATTTGACAGCACTAAAGTGGATTTAAATCCTTTCCGAATATAGTTTGGTATCATTTTGAGTGGCTTGAATATTTTTTTTACGAGCGACTTGTCTTTGTTTATAAAGCTTGACTCTAAATGTATTTCAAATGTATATTTGTATTATGTGCAGAAAGTGCAGCATTCATACAATGGCTTATTGCGCTTCTCTATTATTCAAAATTAATTTTAGCTCGATTTTCCATAATTTTTTCTATCAGGGATGTCAATACCACTGAAAACTTAGGCCAATCATTATGAGTTAATTTACTAGTTTTCAGCCTCAAATAAAAAAAGTCTTTTACACATCTCAAAACATTTCTCGTTTTGTAAAATAAAACAATATAATAGACAGGGCAGGGATATTGGTTGGGCTTATAACTATCTCAAGAAGCTGTAAAAAGAGTTATTGTTTTTTTTTGTTTTTTTTTTGTTTGTTTTTTTTTTGCTTTCGTTGTTTAATCGTTTCAGGTAACTAAATATTCTACATACATTTCTTGTTTCATCTACAGACCTATCTCACCCACTACTGCTAGTCTGTCTAACAACTTCTAACTAAGAATTCAAAATCGTCCCGCTTGACGACACCAAAAACTTTTTTTTCCACAAATCACGCGCTCAGAGTCAGAAATATCAAAATTTTACAGATCTGGACAAGCTAGCTTTTTTTCAACAACTGAAAACTTTTGTCAACCATTCCAAACAACACCTGACGGTGATTGACGAATTCCTTCAAACCTCCGATTTACATTCCATCTTGGCTGAAGACTGACCCTTGACCTCCAGCCTCTGAACCTAAACAAAATGCGTCATCAACTGTTGAAAGAAAGGATAGTTACCGTCAACATAGGTAAGCCCGATTTGTTCCATGTGTTACCTTTCTTTGTGTGTTTATTCGTGTTTAAAAATATCTTTATAAAGTCCGTTCGTTAAAGAAAATCGAGATTTCTGTTAATCAGCTTATTTGTTGACCCTGCTTCATTCAACATAGATTGCTCTATGAAAAGCTATAGATTTTGCTATTATTTGAAGCTTTCGAATTGCTATATTGATTTTTAGAGTTGAAATTGTTTTGCATGAAATTCACAACTTCTTCCTTATTCTTGTAATAACAACGATTATAATTCTAACAGTTTTAGTATTATTATTATTAATAATAATAATAATAATAATAATAATAATAATGATAATAATAATAGACGTGGTGGTAGTAGTAGTAGTAGTAGTAGTAGTAGTAGTAGTAGTAGTAGTAGTAGTAGTAGTAGTAGTAGTAGTAGTAGTAGTAGTAGTAGTAGTAGTAGTAGTAGTAGTAGTAGTAGTAGTTATTGTTGTTGTAGTAGTAGTAGTTGTTGTTGTATAATAATAACAATAATAATAATAATAATAATAATAATAATAATAATAATAATAATAATAATAATAATAATAATAATAATAATAATAATAATAATAACAATAGACACTATAACAAATAAAAATAAATAAATAAGAAATCGACAAAAAAGAAATAATAAAAATAATGAATAAACAAAATGATAGTAACACAAAGAAAAGGACAAAAATATGAACAAAATGAAATTGAAAGAGAGACAATTAAAGGACAAGAATGCGAGAGAAGACAGAAAGAGAAGTCAGCCCAAAGGGCAAGAAAATAAAGAAAAACAAAGTAGAATAGAAAAATAGAGAGAGAGAAAGGAACGCGTTGATTTTGTCAACAACTTCGTTGTCAAACGAAAAAGAGAGAAAAACGTTAAAAATGAAAAAAGCACGTTTTTTTTTTTTTTTATTTAATGAAAGTAATAGGAAGCACTTGAAAAAAGTGTTACAAAGCAAATTGACGCTCAGATAAAACTAGCAACATAGGTTCTTTGTTATAAAATATTCATTCTAATCATTAATTTCAGACTACTAGCCATGAGTAAAAAAAAAGAAGTTTGTCCGTTTTAATTAGGAATGAAGACAGAACTTTACCTTACCAAAACAAGCAGGGCATAATTTAATGGGTTTATTTTGTTTTATTATCATTTATTTTGTTTTTTTTTCAATTTGTCTAACGCTCTCACAACGTCTTCCACTTTTACGACGTTTGGATCCGTGTTCTTTGTGTTTCCGTGTTCTTTGTGTCTCCGTGTCCTTTGTGTCTCCGTGTCCTTTGTGTCTCCGTGTCCTTTGTGTCTCCGTGTCCTTTGTGTCTCCGTGTTCTTTGTGTCGCTGTATTCTTTGTGTCTCCGTGTTCTTTGTGTTTCCGTGTTCTTTGTGTCTCCGTGTTCTTTGTGTCTCCGTGTTCTTTGTGTCTCCGTGTTCTTTGTGTCGCTGTATTCTTTGTGTCTCCGTGTTCTTTGTGTTTCCGTGTTCTTTGTGTTTCCGTGTTCTTTGTGTCTCCGTGTTCTTTGTGTCTCCGTGTTCTTTGTGTCTCCGTGTTCTTTGTGTCTCCGTGTTCTTTGTGTCTCCATGTTCTTTGTGTTTCCGTGTTCTTTGTGTTTCCGTGTTCTTTGTGTTTCCGTGTTCTTTGTGTCTCCGTGTTCTTTGTGTCTCCGTGTTCTTTGTGTTTCTGTGTTCTTTTCAGCAACCGGAGGATATGTGTTCTGCCTTGTTAAGAAAATATTGATAAATTTTCTCAAGTTACCTGAGAATTCCGCCATTACGTGCAAGGGTCTGGTTTCCTCATTTCCCTTTCGCTCTAGACAATTACCGCAGATTTCTCTAACTTCCTAGACGGGTAAATTCATTTCTTACTTGACTTTTGCCCTAGCAAGCTATACATCTGTATTGTTTTACGATTTTTTTTCCGCCCCAAGAAATATACGTCATCAGTTTCCTAGAAAAGCGTGGATCGTTTTGGTTCATAACTTTTCATTTCTAAGAACGTATGGGTTTTGCGTTGAAATTTTCAAAGTGGTGTTTTGTTTATTTATTTTTTTGTCGTTTGATTTTTTCAAATTGTGATGGCTTTTAAAAACATCTACTACCTGCAGACGATTTGATCTCTTAACTAATATCTAACTGCCATTAAGAGGTCATGAAAAAATGACGGGGCTAGTTAGTGAGGTATAATTACCGTCAGACCATGGTATTGATGGTAATGATAAACCTATTTTATTTGTGTCTCTACCATTAAACTAATAAAAATAAAAACATTGATTTGGTCGAAAATAAGAGTCTAAGAGTTTAAACAACATTAAGAACATATTTCTTTATTACTCTTTTACTTGATTGCTACATCTCTCTCCTGGTTGACAAAATAAAACGAAGAAAAAGTTGAGTGCCTAGTTATCTGTCTTGGAAAAACTAAAGAGGGCGAATTTCTAGACACAGTCAAACTCATCGAAAACTTATTTTAACCTGATCACACCATTTGACTTTTTCACATTTTAGACTGCATGACAAGTGAAAAAGAACAGTTACGTTGCCAGTTTTGTGGATTTCTCCCAGTATTTCGGGAACAATCTTTGTTGAAATCTTCCTTTTTTGCCCTGCACTAACAATTGATGTCAACAGGACTCTCAAGATAGGTGGGGATCCTTTAGACTTAGGGGACAGATAGACTCTTGAATATTCCAAGTGAAGGATGTATTGAGAAAGAACTCAGTTGGCCTTTCTAGAACTCATCATTTATTCTGACAAGATTGCTGGCAATTTTATGTGAAGAAGCCATCCTAAGGAGTGCCTCTACTTCTTCTAATGGCTAATTTTACAGGAAAAAAAAACACACACACACACACACTCAGAGATTTGTGTCAATGTCATAGACAGAAAAAAAAATGCGTTAAGTTTCTGGCAGAAGATTGGTAACCAGGTGCAACGCTTGCTTGGATTATTAGAGGCCAAGTCCACTATAATCTAGATGTGACCTTTTTTTTTTAATTTAGAAACAACAGGCATGCCGTGGCAAATGACGTTAAAGGAATAAAAAAAATCCTGATGTTAAACCTAAAACCCCGTGCAGAAATCATGGAGTTTACCTTGGAGATGGATGTCATTGATGTTCAATGTAATCCTCAACGCTTCAATTGCGCAGGTCAAAATCTATTGAACTATAATTGTATAGATCTCTATCATATTTAACCTGCACTCAAGGACTTAACGAAACAATTATCACCTTCTCGAGTTAACGAAATTGGACATTAAGGCTGCGACATGACTAATTATTTTACCTTGCGAATACAATATCTTAAAGTTAAAGCGTTAAGAATCTATTACTAATTTATTTCTAAATTCCTCATTCGAAAACTTGAGATGAAGTTAAGTCTGAATAACGCCAGATGCCAGGTGAGCAATCCTCTACACAGACTCTTGTTCAGAGAAAGATGTTGGCAGCCAGTGTGTTTAGCGTTGCTGGTCGGTTAGAGTGTTGACTGGCGTCTCCATCAACACGACTCGAACTGTTAGGGTCAGGGGGAGGGGCTTGACCAGGTCGCTCTTGAAACGGGACTCTTCATCTTCTCAGTGTTTGACTTTCTTCTTGTCCATAATGGCGATTCAAAGCCCTGTTGATAGAATGAAAAAAAAAGATAGAGAGACAGAAAAAGAGGCAAAAGTCGAACATAGATAGAAAGACAGAAAGCGAGACAGAGACAAATATAGAATGGCAATAACACTTACAGAAAGAGGACAAAGACAAACAATGAACGGCAAGCAAACGTACAGACAGACAAACAAAGACAACCTCAGAATGGCAGGAAAACTTATAGAAAGAAAGACAAAGATAAGCTCCGAATGGCAAGAAAATTTACAGCAAGAGAGACAAAGACAAGCTCAGAATGGCAAGAAAACTTACAGAAAGAGAGACAAAGATAAGCTCAGAATGGCAAGAAAATTTACAGACAGAGAGACGAAGACAAGCTCAGAATGGCAAGAAAAGTTACAGACAGAGAGACAAAGACAAGCTCAGAATGGCAAGAAAAGTTACAGACAGAGAGACAAAGACAAGCTCAGAATGGCAAGAAAAGTTACAGACAGAGAGACAAAGACAAGCTCAGAATGGCAAGAAAAGTTACAGACAGAGAGACAAAGACAAGCTCAGAATGGCAAGAAAGCTTACATACAGAGAGGCAGATGGAGGCTGTTCAATAAGAACAGATAGAAGAGAGGTGTTTAAAAAGAAAAGAGTGGCAGAGAGATAGATGAAGATAACACAATAATTTCTTCGATCTAAAATGGGGTGGTTATCACAGAACCCAGTAAATCACACGAACGGACGGGCATATGTAGAAAGGGTGACTGAGGATGAAATAATATTAACTTTTGAGTTCAAACACTGGGAGATAGACTTGAAGCAAAACACAGAGAAAGCGGGTCGAACTGATTTCAATTGGTTTTTTTTTTCCTTCAAACACCGAGTAGTAAGGGCGACAACACCGTTAGGATCCTTTTTATTTCGTTTTATTTTTTTTAAAGGGCGGGGGAAGGGAGGGGGAGGGGCTGTTTCTGTTTTGTTATTTTTTTTTAGTTTAGCAAAAGTTGTATTCTTGTAGACAAATGCTTATTTTTTGGGTTTTATCCTCTTTTTAAAGCGGGCACAGACACAATTCGTTTGAGAGTAACCAGATTTACCAAATCGATGGTAACGAACCGACGTCTAACACGTCCTTAGTTAGCTACACAATGGTCATGTTGATGCTATGTCATTTAGTAAGCACTTAGGCGTGTCTAGTCCGAATCTATCTCGTTTGGTTAGAAATGGGCGAGTCTAGTTTTGATACTATCACACTTTGCAAGGAATATTCCTCATGTTCGTTAAATGTTCTCAGATGCTCTCTTGTTTTTTGGTTATTTTTTTGTGTAGGAATAGTCATGCCTAGTTCTGTTGCTATCTCATATGGTAGAGAATCGGTGTGTCTAGTCCTGATATTATCTGATGAGGTAATGAATATGTGTCTAGTCCTAGTGTTGCCTCATAAGATAAGGAATTTTTTGGTCTAGTTGTAGTTTCTCATATGGTTAGGAAACAGCGTGTTTAATCCTGGTATTTTCTCATATGGTAGAGAATCGGTGTGTCTAGTCCTGATATTCGCTCATATGATTAAGAAACGGCGTGTCTAGTTCTGATATTATCTGATAAGGTAATGAATCTGTGTCTAGTCCTAGTGTTACCTCATAAGATAAGGAATTTTTTGGTCTAGTCCTGGTATCTCATATGGTTAGGAAACAGCGTGTCTAATCCAGGTATTTTCTCATATGGTTGACAATCGGCGTGTCTAGTCTTGATATTATCTCTTATGGTAGAGAATCGGTATGTCTAGTCCTGATATTATCTCATATGATTAAGAATCGGCGTGTTTAGTCCTGATATTATCTCATATGGTTGAAAATCGGCGTGTCTAGTCCTGATATTATTTCATATGATTAAGAATCGGTATGTCTTGTCCTGATATTATCTCATATGGTAGAGAATCGGCGTGTCTAGTCCTAATATTATCTCATTTGATTAAGAATCGGCGTGTCTAGTCTTAATATTATCTCATATGATTAAGAATCGGCGTGTCTAGTCCTGATATTATCTCATATGATTAAGAATCTGAGTGTCTGGTTCTGATTTATTTTTGTCTTCATATGAACAATAAATATATATTGAACATTAATTTAATTAATAATGTGAACAATTAACGAGACTGCTCATCCGTGGAAACTTTTCATAATAGGAGTAAAAGATCCTACCTTTTACTTTTAGGTCACACTAGACATGTGTTTCGAGCGGAGGACTTGGCTGTTCTTTGTCCCCCCCCCCCCCCCCCTCAAAATACATGTGTAGTGTGATCTTAAAGTGTGAGGTAGGAATCTTTTACTTCCATTATATACACATACTCAATGTATTTTGAGTCCTAAGAATATTGCAAGGAAAGTAAAGTAGACATTATATTCATATGTGTTTTGGAGAGAAGGAAGGGAAGGAGGGAGGGATGGAGAGAGAAAGAAAATATATTTATATATATAAATATATATATATATATATATATATATATATATATATACATGTGTGTGTGTGTGTAAACTGATTAAACACGATAGTTCACAGGCCAACGTTCGACCTTTTTTTTTTTAATGTTTGAGGCAGATTTCTTCGAACGTAAAGCAAACAGGATTTAGGTTAAAAAATTCCCACATTTCTCAGGGCTTCGATTTGTTTGGTTAGTATAACACCCTGCGTGTATACTAGCGATTAAGATCTTTAAGTTATACAAAAAATAGCAATGGTCCCTCAGGATCGTGGTGTCATGCGTGCGCATTCAAGTTGATTCTTCATGTTATGAAATCGATCATAAACTTTCTCTCTCTCTCTCTCTCTCTCTCTCTCTCTCTCTCTCTCTCTCTCTCTCTCTCTCTCTCTCTCTCTCTCTCTCTCTCTCTCTCTCTCTCTCTCTCTCTCTCTCTCTTTCTCTCTCTCTTTCTCTCTAACTCTCCTTTTTATATTTATCTATCTACCTACCTCTTGTTGTCTCTATCTCTCTCCATTTATCTGTCTATCAATCTATTTATCTATCTTTCTACCTCTGTCTCTATCACTCTGCCTATACATCCAACTACCCCTGCCTTCGTTTGTGCATCCATCATCCTGTTTTTTAATGCTGTCTCTTTCTCCAACCATTTACTCTCACTTTGTAGGTCTGAGCGTCTTTTTAAGTCTGCCCTTTACACACCACTTCATTGAAGCTTTGTCATACTGTCTCTCTCTCTCTCTCTCTCTCTCTCTCTCTCTCTCTCTCTCTCTCTCTCTCTCTCTCTCTCTCTCTCTCTCCTTCTCTCTATCTATCTATCTATCTATCTATCTATCTATCTATCTGTCTATCTTTCTCTCTTCTTCTTCCATTTCTTCCTGTGTATCCCCTCCTTCTTCACCTCGCCATAAAATTCCCCTTAGAGCACTCTCCATCTCAGTCTCCACTGGTTAGGTCAACATCTCTTCTCTCCAAAGGGTTCTCTCCCCTTCTAGGAAACGGTTCTAATGTCAACGGAAAAACTTCATTTCAATGTGGAGTAGTACTGACCTTCATCCTCCTGCAGATTGGCCATATTGATGGGTTCAATTCGGGACAAGTGAGCAATCTTTAATCTCTAAGGAATTTCACTATGCTTAAAATGTCAAAATAATTAGAGGACCACGCAGGCGGGATTAGTTTTGGTTGTGCAAAAACCCCCACAGTTAAACTGTTAATAACTATCCCATTTTACAAAGTTTGAAATGATTTCATAGTAAAAAGAAATCTTTTGGTGGTGGCGGCAGCAGCAGCAGCAGCAGCAGCAGCAGTAGTAGTTGTAGTAGTAATAGTAGTAGTAGTAGTAGTAGCAGCAGCAGCAGCAGTAGTAGTAGTAGTAGTAGTAGTAGTAGTAGTAGTAGTAGTAGCAGCAGCAGCAGCAGCAGCAGCAGTAGTAGTAGTAGTAGTAGTAGCAGCAGCAGCAGCAGCAGTAGTAGTAGTAGTAATAGCAGCAGCAGCAGCAACAGCAGTAGTAGTAGTAGTAGTAGTAGTAGTAGTAGTAGTAGTAGTAGTAGTAGTAGTAGTAGTAGTAGTAGTAGTAGTAGTAGTAGTAGTAGTAGTAGTAGTAGTAGAAATGGTGGTTTGTTTCTGATATTTTTTAGGTTGAGGGGTTGGCGCATTTTGAAAAAAACGGAATAAAGAAACTGAGAGAAAGAAAAAAACACATACACATACATATATATATATATATATATATATATATATATATATATATATATATATATATATATATATACAGAGAGAGACAGAGAGAGATAAAGTACTGCCATCCAACAGACAGAGACTGAGATATAGAAGGCTAATAATTGTTAAGTTTAGAGACAATAAAAAGATAGAGAGAAGGAGATGCTCAGGGAAAAAGAGAGATAGAAAGAAAGAAATGTAGAGCTCAGTGGCCTTTGGTGTGAAAGGGAATTAAGGAGGATGAGTCTTAGTCAACCCAGAATGAATAACAGTGTTGTAAATGACACAGCATAAAGTTTATTGAATTCATGTTTTAGCTTCAGGCTGACCCACATCCATTTGGACGCTTGGGAAAACATAGCGGATTAAGTCTATAAGCTCTAAATGCTGACGTAGTCATGGGAGGATCTATCACACCATCTGTCACTCTAGTTGTCCAATCCTCTAAATGTTGAGGTAGTAATGGGAGGATCTATCACACCATATGTCACTCTAGATGTCCAATTCTCTTAAAGCCGAGTTAGCCATGTATAGATCTATCACACCATCTGTGTGTGTGTGTGTGTATTCCCCAGCCTTGGCTGTCACCTTGTTTATTGCAAGTCCGGTAAAGTCACAATTGCCACATTCTTTCTCTGTATTCCCCAGCCTTGGCTGTCATCTTGTTTATTGCAAGTCAAGTAAAGTCACAATTGCCACCTTCTTTCTGTGTATTCCCCAGCCTTGGCTGTCAAATTGTTGATTGCAAGTCCAATAAAGTCACAATTGCCACCTTCTTTCTCTGTATTCCCCAGCCTTGGCTGTCACCTTGTTTATTGCAAGTCCAGTAAAGTCACAATTGCCACCTTCTCTCTCTGTATTCTCCAGCCTTGGCTGTCACCTTGTTTTTTGCAAGTCCAGTATCATCTCAGCAAGCGAACCAACGCTGCGATGTGGTAGGAACTCTGATAAAACATCCGACAGACTGTGGCCGTTTCTTCAAGTGCGACTACAGAGGCTGGGTTCTCTTCAACTGTCCTTCCAACTTAGCGTTCAACGGCCAGGTGTGTGATTGGCCCAGAAACGTGCCTGGTTGTGGTGGAGGAATTGTAGGGCCAGGTGAGTGTTCTTGTTTTATTATGAGTTTGGTTGCTTGTTTGGTTTTTTTTTTTTCTTTCGGTGGCTCTAAGATTCTTTAATGGTATTATGCTGTTGCTGTTTTGGTTTTAAGACACCGATGAGAATAACCGATTATGATGGTGGTGATGATGAAGATGATGATGATGATGATGACGATGATGATGAAGATTATGATGATGATGACGATGATGATGATGATGATGATGATGATGACGATGAAGACGATGAGGATGATGTTGTGGTGGTGGTGGTAGTAGTAGTTGTGGTGAAACCCATAGTGAAATATTGAGGAGGTGGAGAGATGGTCACTGGAAAATAACAAGTGGTGGTAATAAAAAGAAGAATGATTATTATGATGGTGATATCATGAGTGTGAATTTCTATAGTACAATAAAATCTTGTAATGAATACGTAAAGCATGTAGGTCAC
>JAWDGP010003273.1:25000-55000 GCA_033675545.1 Elysia crispata | reverse complement strand
GGAAGTTGTGTAGTGGACAACACATCGCCTGGAGGATGGAAATGTAACTGTCCAGCTGGGTACACTGGTCAAGACTGTTCGATAGGTATTTAAGACATACCTCTCTCTTTCTGTCTCTCTCTCTGTCTCTCTGTCTCTTTTTCCCCTTCCCTCTCTGTCTGCTCGTCTCTCTATCCCTTTCTCTCTCTGTCTCTCTCTGTCTATCTATCTATCTATCTATCTATCTCTATATCTCTCTATCTTCTTTTTTCAGCCTTGCTCTCTCTTATTCTCTTTCTCTCTCTCTCTCTTTCTCTCTCTCTCTCTCTCTCTCTCTCTCTCTCTCTCTCTCTCTCTTTCTTTGCCCCTGAATCCACCTCTCTCGCTACATCTGTATGCATCTCTATTACTCTATTTATCATCCTATTTCTCTCTCTCTCTCTCTCTCTCTCTCTCTCTCTCTCTCTTTCTTTGTCCCTCTCTCTCTCTCTCTTTGTTCCTTCCTTGCTTTCTTTCATCTTCCCTGAATCTTCCTTTCTCGCTACATCTGTCTAATCTCTCTTTCTCTGCTATCATCCTATTTCTTTCTTTCTTTCTCGCTCTGTCATTTTTTTCAGTTATACAGAAGTTTGTGCAGAAAAAAAAAGAAGTTAAGCTCTGACAATGTTTTGAAAATTGAAGGGTGATTAATTGTGTGACGTATGCTGAGGAACGATCAGCATAGTGCGACATAAATAAATCTTCAAGACTACTTAAGAGGTAGGACTATGGGACATCAACGGGATGGAGGCTACAAGATCTGCCACCGGGAAGGATATCACAACCTTTTATACTTTTGAGGGAGAGGAGGGGTGGGGGGATCTTGGCCATCTTTTATCCAGAACTTTGCCACTGCAGCTGATTCCTTGTTCAAAAGATCAACCTAATAAGACACTTTGGGCGAAATAACCAAAAAAATGCACACAAAAAAACCAACAACCCCAATTGTTGCTGTATCTTTCCATGCCATTTTTATTGCTTCCGAAAATGAAGAATTAATATTGAGATAGAATATACCTGAAGAAGGAAAAAGACAAAGACTTTGATTATTTTAATGATAAAAAAAATATTCTGCCAGTCAATCCTCCAGGAACAACCACAGGCGCTTGCAGCAGGAACCCTTGTATCAGAGGGTCGTGTGTAGAGGACGGGACTTCACCTGGAGGATGGAGATGTAACTGTCCAGCTGGATTCACTGGTCAAGACTGCTCAGAACGTATGGACACTTCTCTCTTTTTTCCTCTTTCTCTCTCTCTCTCTCTCTCTCTCTCTCTTTCTCTCTCTCTTTCTCTCTCTCCTCTCTCTCTCTCTCTCTCTCTCTCTCTCTCTCTCTCTCTCTCTCTCTCTTTCTCTCATGCTTTACTACTTTACCTACATTATTCTCGGTCTTTCTCCTTAATCATTGACCATTAGGAAGTAGACTGGCTGTTAGAGAGAAACTGAAACAATCCTTGAAATGATGATCATGATGATAATGATGATCATGATGAAAATGGGTTATGGCGCTCTGGATTGTTAACAAGGTTGGATCTCTCTCTCTCTCTCTCTCTCTCTCTCTCTCTCTCTCTCTCTCTCTCTCTCTCTCTCTCTCTCTCTCTCTCTCTCTCTCTCTGTCTCTCTGTCTCTGTTTCTCTGTCTCTCTGTCCCTCTATCTCTCTCACTCTCTCTCTGTCTCTCTGTCTCTCTGTCACTGTCTCTCTCTCTATCTCTCTCACTCTCTCTCTCTGCCTCTCTTTCTCTATCTAACTCTCTATCTATCCCTCTGTCTCTATGCCTCTCTCACTCTCTCTCTGTCTCTCTGTTTCCCACTCTCTCTCTGTCTCTCTGTCTCTCTTACTCTCTCTATGTCTCTTTATCTCTCTGTCTCTCTCACTCTCTCTCTGTCTCTCTATCTCCCACTCTCTCTGTCTCTGTCTCTCTTCTCTCTGTCTCTCTTACTGTCTCTCTCTGTCTCACTCACTGTCAGTCACTGTCTCTCATTCTCTCTCTCTCTCTGTTTCTGTATCTCTCACTGTCATTCACTGTCTCACTCTCTTTCTCTCTGTCTCTGTCTCTCTCACTCACTGTCATTTACTCTCTCTCTCTCTCTCTCTCTCTCTCTCTCTCTCTCTCTCTCTCTCTCTCTCTCTTTCTGTCTCTGTCTGTCTCTCTCACTGTCATTCACTGTCTCTCTCTCTTTCTCTGTCTCTCTCTCTTTCTCTCTCTCTCTCTTTCTCTCTCTCTTTCTCTGTCTCTCTCTCTGTCTCTGTCTCTCTCTTTCTCTCTCTCTCTCTGTTTCTGTATCTCTCACTGTCATTCACTGTCTCACTCTCTTTCTCTCTCTGTCTCTGTCTCTCTCACTCACTGTCATTTACTCTCTCTCTCTCTCTCTCTCTGTCTCTCTCACTGTCATTCACTGTCTCTCTCTCTTTCTCTCTCTCTGTCTCTCGCACTGTCATTCACTGTCTCTCTCTCTTTCTCTCTCTCTGTCTCTGTCTCTCTCACTTACTGTCATTCACTGTCTCTCTCTGTGGTCTCTCTCTGTCTCCGTCTCTCTCACTCACTGTCTCTCTCTCTTTGTCTCTCTCTGTCTCTCTCTCTTTGTCTCTCTCTGTCTCTCTCTCTCTTTGTCTCTCTCACTCACAGTCATTCACCGTCTCTCTCTCTCTCTCTCTCTCTCTCTCTCTCTCTCTCTCTCTCTCTCTCTCTGTCTGTCTAGCTCACTGTCATTCACTGTCTCTTTCTCTCTTTCTCTCTCTCTGTCTCACTCTCTGTTTCTATATTTCTCTGTCTCTCTCTCTCTCTCTCTCTCTCTCTCTCTCTCTCTCTCTCTCTCTCTCTCTGTTCCATTCTCTTCTATCTCTCTCACTTGCTCTCTCACTCTTTCTCTCTCTTTCTGTCTCTTTTTCTGTTTCTCTCTCTCGCCCACAATGTTTTTTCTCTGTCTCTGTCTGTTTCTCTCTCTCTCTCTCTCTCTCTCTCTCTCTCTCTCTCTCTTCCATTCTCTTCTATCTCTCTTACTTACTCTCTCACTCTTTATCTCTCTCACTCACTCACTCTTTCCCTTTCTCTTTCTGTCTCTTTTTCTGTTTCTCTCTCTCGCCCACAATGTTTTTTCTCTGTCTCTGTCTGTTTCTCTCTCTCTCTCTGTCTTTCTCTCTCTCTCTCTTTCTCTCTATTCCTCTCTCTCTTACTCTTTCTTCTTTGTGTATGTAAGCCTGTTATCTTGTTATTTCTGTTTCTCTCCCTACATTCTCTCTCTCAACCTCTCTCTTTCTCTTTTTCTCTCTCTTTTGTTTTCTCTTTCAAGTGGAACTCAATAGATACAGCTTTTTGGCAAAAGGTTTTTTTTCAAAACAATCAAATCAACTTACGACCGTTTATATAGGTGGGGACCGGTGATAAAAATGTTTTTAATAAAATAGAGAAGGGTTAAAATATGATATATATTTATTTATATATATAAACATATATATAAACACGGTAGTAGCTATTTTATGTATTATGGAGATTACTAGTATGCTGAACATGATAATTATAGTCTTTTCCTAGAAGCGATAATAACGATGTTAAAATTGATTACGCATTTGGGGTTGTCTAAAATAAACCCTCCCAATCTGTTCTCCAGCCTTGCCCATAAACGCATGTAGCAGGAACCCTTGTGCTAGGGGAAGTTGTGTAGTGGACAACACATCGCCTGGAGGATGGAAATGTAACTGTCCAGCTGGGTACACTGGTCAAGACTGTTCGATAGGTATTTAAGACATATCTCTCTCTTTCTCTCTGTGTGTCTCTCTGTGTCTCTCTCTGTCTCTTTTCCCCCTCTCTGTGTGTCTCTGTGTTTCTCTCTCTCTCTCTCTCTCTCTCTCTCTCTCTCTCTCTCTCTCTCTCTCTCTCTCTCTCTGTCTGTGTGTGTGTGTGTGTCTCTCTCTCTGTCTCTTTTTCAGTCTTATCTATCTATATACCTATCTCTTCTCTTTATCTCTCTCTCTCTCTCTCTCTCTCTCTCTCTCTCTCTCTCTCTCTCGCTCTCTCTCTCTCTGTGTCTCCCTCCCTCTCTTTCACTCTCTATTTCTATCTCTGAATCTCTCTCTTTTTCTATCTCTCACCGTCTATCTATGTATCTATCTATCGATAGATTGATCGATCTATTCATATATACATATATGTATCACTTTCTTGCCTTATCTTTCAACTTGAGCTCAATCGTAAACGCGCATGACACGCTCTAAAATTGTTATAATTATTTCCCAGTGTCCGAGTTAAACTTCGATATTTCTCAAAGTTCAAAGAGCATGCAAAGACCTTCATAATTATAAAAGAATATTCTCAAAATCATTGTCCTAGTGGTGCCCAGTGATGCGTGTACCTCCAACCCTTGTGCTAGAGGTACTTGTGTAGTGGACAGGACAAGGCTGGAAGGATGGCGATGCGACTGTCAAGCGGGATACACTGGTCAAGACTGTTCAGAACGTAGGGGCTTTTCTTCTTTCTTCCTCTTTCTTCTCTCTTTCCTTTTCTTTCTCTCTGTCCCTCTCCTTTCTCTTTCTTTTTCTCTCTCCCTCTCTCTATCTTTCTCTTCCTCATTCCCTCCCTCCCTCTCCATACTCCGGGAATGGGTATTTTTCATGCCTTATACTTTTCCAGGTTACGTCCTCTTTTTTTTTAAGTTTAATTTTTTAAAGGAAACTAAATTTAGTGGCTGATCTCCATAACATGTTGGCCCATCCGTGCACCGTCACTTCCTCTGACATGGGGATTGGTTGCTAGAGCTTCATCACTATACCATATCCAACAACGATTTGCTAGCAGCTTTACTTAGCTTGGGTGGTCTTCATTGCATAGTACATAATCATTTTCCTAATGCTTCTATGGGAGTGGTTTTCTCGTGCCTTTATCATGCTAGTTCAGTGCATGTATAATTATTGTCTATAAAATTTAGAGAGAAACCCAGAAACATAGTCACGGCTATTTTAACGTC
Source organism: Elysia crispata (assembly GCA_033675545.1). Lineage (NCBI taxonomy): Eukaryota > Metazoa > Mollusca > Gastropoda > Plakobranchidae > Elysia > Elysia crispata. The sequence continues at coordinate 50,022 of JAWDGP010003273.1, read as the reverse complement.
AAGAAATGAACTTCCCTTGTAAAAATATATTTTCACGATGCGTCTTTAAATTACTTTTATGAAACTGAAATTTATTCGCCTAACTGAAGTTACTTTAATTTTTTTTTTTTTTGGATAACATTCAAAATGACCCAGGACATAATGATAATCCTAAGCTTTTGTTATTTCAGAAACATTCTCCGTACTTATCACTTTCTGACCGTCTATGTTTTGTTTATTTCAGACCATAGCTGATCGCTCTCCAGGTGATGTAGCACATGTTTTAAGTTATACCCATATTAATCTTCATTATACTTTTGTTTTCAGCGACGTGGTATAGATTAAGTAAATCAAGACACTGACCTTCTCTCGTATCTTTCCCCAATAACCCTCACCTCCACCCCACCCCAATTCTTTACCTAAACGAAGAAAGTCAAGCTGCTGTTTTTTACCGACGTACTATCAAGAAACTCTTAATTCTTGACTACGTTTTCGATAAAGATCCTCACTCTATCATAAATATGAGCGACAAGATTTAGAGACCAACATTCGCTCGCTTTTTCTTACTGTGATGATTTTTACATCTCAACTGATCGCTCCATAAAAGGTGAGAGGTCGGTAGAGAGCTCTGTGATGTAAGCTTCATAAAGCCTGATTTACGATTTGATTTAACCGTGATGCTAATCATTTTCCTCTTTCTGTCGATATCAAGGCAAGGGTGACCATCCAATGCATACATAATTATAAACATGTATTTCCATCTGAGATAAGATTTCTAGCACTTACATCTTGCACAAGCTTTGGTGGACGAAACACATCCACAGCATGGGCGTGTCTTTGAAAGGAATCTTGTACGGCCTGGGAAACTTGAAACTGTGGATGTTCTTAGATACGACTTCAGATCGTCCGGAAGACAAAAGAGGACTTTTTATTCAAATTATACTCATCAACGCGGAGCAAATATCATCTTTTGTGAAGAAGAGTCACACCAGACCATCTCCAGCCATAGGAAAATGGTCATAGGCCTATCGCCATGTATGTTATAGCTGGCTGGTCGTCTTGCAACATAACCTGAAAGTCGTATATTCAAGATCAATGACGTATACATGCAACAGTTTTTGCATCAGCTCTGTGTATCGTATTCTAAACTTATCCCCGTCACACCACCTTGCTCAGTGGTTCTCACAACCCATCTACTTAACATGTTCAGCATTTGCCTCCGTTTTCACAACCCATCTACATAACATGTTCTGCATTTGCCTCCGTTCTCACAAATTATCTACTTAACATGTTCTACATTTGTCTCCGTTCTCACAACCCATCTACATAACATGTTCTACATTTGTCTCCGTTCTCACAACCCATCTACTTAACATGTTCAGCATTTGCCTCCGTTCTCACAACCCATCTACTTAACATGTTCAGCATTTGCCTCCGTTCTCACAACCCATCTACATAACATGTTCTGCATTTGCCTCCGTTCTCACAACCCATCTACATAACAAGTTCTGCATTTGCCTCCGTTCTCACAATCCATCTACATAACATGTTCTACATTTGCCTCCGTTCTCACAATCCATCTACTTAACATGTTCTACATTTGCCTCCGTTCTCACAATCCATCTACTTAACATGTTCTACATTTGCCTCCGTTCTCACAATCCATCTACTTAACATGTTCTACATTTACCTCCGTTCTCACAACCCATCTACTTAACATGTTCAGCATTTACCTCCGTTCTCACAACCCATCTACTTAACATGTTCTACATTTACCTCCGTTCTCACAATCCATCTACATAACATGTTCTGCATTTGTCTCCGTTCTCACAATCCATCTACTTAACATGTTCAGCATTTGTCTCCGTTCTCACAATCCATCTACATAACATGTTCTGCATTTGCCTCCGTTCTCACAACCCATCTACATAACATGTTCTGCATTTGCCTCCGTTCTCACAACCCATCTACATAACATGTTCTACATTTACCTCCGTTCTCACAACCCATCTACATAACATGTTCTACATTTGCCTCCGTTCTCACAACCCATCTACATAACATGTTCTGCATTTGCCTCCGTTCTCACAATCCATCTACATAACATGTTCTGCATTTGCCTCCGTTCTCACAATCCATCTACATAACATGTTCTGCATTTATCTCCGTTCTCACAACCCATCTACATAACATGTTCTACATTTACCTCCGTTCTCACAACCCATCTACATAACATGTTCTACATTTACCTCCGTTCTCACTACCCATCTACATAACATGTTCTGCATTTACCTCCGTTCTCACAATCCATCTACATAACATGTTCTGCATTTGCCTCCGTTCTCACAATCCATCTACATAACATGTTCTGCATTTGTCTCCGTTCTCACAATCCATCTACAAAACATGTTCTCAGTTGCCTCCGTTCTCACAACTCATCTACATAACATGTTCTGCATTTACCTCCGTTCTCACAATCCATCTACTTAACATGTTCTACATTTGCCTCCGTTCTCACAATCCATCTACTTAACATGTTCTACATTTACCTCCGTTCTCACAACCCATCTACTTAACATGTTCAGCATTTACCTCCGTTCTCACAACCCATCTACTTAACATGTTCTACATTTACCTCCGTTCTCACAATCCATCTACATAACATGTTCTGCATTTGTCTCCGTTCTCACAATCCATCTACTTAACATATTCAGCATTTGTCTCCGTTCTCACAATCCATCTACATAACATGTTCTGCATTTGCCTCCGTTCTCACAACCCATCTACATAACATGTTCTGCATTTGCCTCCGTTCTCACAACCCATCTACATAACATGTTCTACATTTACCTCCGTTCTCACAACCCATCTACATAACATGTTCTACATTTGCCTCCGTTCTCACAACCCATCTACATAACATGTTCTGCATTTGCCTCCGTTCTCACAATCCATCTACATAACATGTTCTGCATTTGCCTCCGTTCTCACAATCCATCTACATAACATGTTCTGCATTTATCTCCGTTCTCACAACCCATCTACATAACATGTTCTACATTTACCTCCGTTCTCACAACCCATCTACATAACATGTTCTACATTTACCTCCGTTCTCACTACCCATCTACATAACATGTTCTGCATTTACCTCCGTTCTCACAATCCATCTACATAACATGTTCTGCATTTGCCTCCGTTCTCACAATCCATCTACATAACATGTTCTGCATTTGTCTCCGTTCTCACAATCCATCTACAAAACATGTTCTCAGTTGCCTCCGTTCTCACAACTCATCTACATAACATGTTCTGCATTTACCTCCGTTCTCACAATCCATCTACAAAACATGTTCTACATTTGCCTCCGTTCTCACAACCCATCTACTTAACATGTTCTGCATTTGTCTCCGTTCTCACAATCCATCTACTTAACATGTTCAGCATTTGTCTCCGTTCTCACAACCCATCTACAAAACATGTTCTACATTTGTCTCCGTTCTCACAATCCATCTACAAAACATGTTCTATATTTGTCTCCGTTCTCAAAACCCATCTACATAACATGTTCTGCATTTGTCTCCGTTCTCACAACCCATCTACATAACATGTTCTACATTTACCTCCGTTCTCACTACCCATCTACATAACATGTTCTGCATTTACCTCCGTTCTCACAATCCATCTACATAACATGTTCTGCATTTGCCTCCGTTCTCACAACCCATCTACATAACATGTTCTGCATTTGTCTCCGTTCTCACAATCCATCTACAAAACATGTTCTCAGTTGCCTCCGTTCTCACAACTCATCTACATAACATGTTCTGCATTTACCTCCGTTCTCACAATCCATCTACAAAACATGTTCTACATTTGCCTCCGTTCTCACAACCCATCTACTTAACATGTTCTGCATTTGTCTCCGTTCTCACAATCCATCTACTAAACATGTTCAGCATTTGTCTCCGTTCTCACAACCCATCTACAAAACATGTTCTACATTTGTCTCCGTTCTCACAATCCATCTACAAAACATGTTCTATATTTGTCTCCGTTCTCAAAACCCATCTACATAACATGTTTAGCATTTGTCTCCGTTCTCACAACCCATCTACAAAACATGTTCTGCATTTGACTCCGTTCTCACAACCCATCTACATAACATGTTCTGCATTTGCCTCCGTTCTCACAACCCATCTACATAACATGTTCTGCATTTGCCTCCGTTCTCACAATCCATCTACATAACATGTTCTGCATTTGCCTCCGTTCTCACAATCCATCTACATAACATGTTCTACATTTATCTCCGTTCTCACAACCCATCTACTTAACATGTTCTGCATTTATCTCCGTTCTCACAACCCATCTACATAACATGTTCTGCATTTGTCTCCGTTCTCACAACCCATCTACATAACATGTTCTGCATTTGCCTCCGTTCTCACAACCCATCTACTTAACATGTTCAGCATTTGTCTCCGTTCTCACAACCCATCTACTTAACATGTTCAGCATTTGTCTCCGTTCTCACAACCCATCTACTTAACATGTTCAGCATTTGTCTCCGTTCTCACAACCCATCTACTTAACATGTTCTGCATTTGTCTCCGTTCTCACAACCCATCTACTTAACATGTTCTGCATTTGTCTCCGTTCTCACAACCCATCTACTTAACATGTTCAGCATTTGTCTCCGTTCTCACAACCCATCTACTTAACATGTTCTGCATTTGCCTCCGTTCTCACAACCCATCTACTTAACATGTTCAGCATTTGTCTCCGTTCTCACAATCCATCTACTTAACATGTTCTGCATTTGCCTCCGTTCTCACAACCCATCTACTTAACATGTTCTGCATTTGCCTCCGTTCTCACAACCCATTTACTTAACATGTTCTGCATTTGCCTCCGTTCTCACAACCCATCTACTTAACATGTTCAGCATTTAACTCCGTTCTCACAACCCATCTACAAAACATGTTCTGCATTTGCCTCCGTTCTCACAATCCATCTACATAACATGTTCTGCATTTGTCTCCCGTTCTCACAACCCATCTACATAACATGTTCTGCATTTGCCTCCGTTCTCACAACCCATCTACATAACATGTTCTGCATTTATCTCCGTTCTCACAATCCATCTACATAACATATTCTACATTTGCCTCCGTTCTAAAAATCCATCTACATAACATGTTCTACATTTACCTCCGTTCTCACAATCCATCTACTTAACATGTTCTACATTTGCCTCCGTTCTCACAACCCATCTACTTAACATGTTCAGCATTTGTCTCCGTTCTCACAACCCATCTACTTAACATGTTCAGCATTTGTCTCCGTTCTCACAATCCATCTACTTAACATGTTCAGCATTTGTCTCCGTTCTCACAACCCATCTACTTAACATGTTCAGTATTTGTCTCCGTTCTCACAACCCATCTACTTAACATGTTCTGCATTTGCCTCCGTTCTCACAACCCATCTACTAAACATGTTCAGCATTTGCCTCCGTTCTCACAATCCATCTACTTAACATGTTCTGCATTTGCCTCCGTTCTCACAACCCATCTACTTAACATGTTCTGCATTTGCCTCCGTTCTCACAACCCATCTACTTAACATGTTCTGCATTTGCCTCCGTTCTCACAACCCATCTACTTAACATGTTCAGCATTTGTCTCCCGTTCTCACAACCATCTACAAAACATGTTCTGCATTTGCCTCCCGTTCTCACTTTAATCCATCTACATAACATGTTCTGCATTTGTCTCCGTTCTCACAACCCATCTACATAACATGTTCTGCATTTTGCCTCCGTTCTCACAACCGCATCTACATAACATGTTCTGCATTTATCTCCGTTCTCACAATCCATCTACATAACATGTTCTACATTTGCCTCCGTTCTCACAATCCATCTACATAACATGTTCTACATTTACCTCCGTTCTCACAATCCATCTACTTAACATGTTCTACATTTGTCTCCGTTCTCACAACCCATCTACTTAACATGATCAGCATTTGTCTCCGTTCTCACAACCCTTCTACTTAACATGTTCAGCATTTGTCTCCGTTCTCACAATCCATCTACTTAACATGTTCAGCATTTGTCTCCGTTCTCACAACCCATCTACTTAAAATGTTCAGCATTTGTCTCCGTTCTCACAATCCATCTACTTAACATGTTTAGCATTTGTCTCCGTTCTCACAACCCATCTACTTAACATGTTCAGCATTTGTCTCCGTTCTCACAATCCATCTACTTAACATGTTCAGCATTTGTCTCCGTTCTCACAACCCATCTACTTAACATGTTCAGCATTTGTCTCCGTTCTCACAACCCATCTACTTAACATGTTCTGCATTTGTCTCCGTTCTCACAACCCACCTACTTAACATGTTCAGCATTTGTCTCCGTTCTCACAATCCATCTACTTAACATGTTCAGCATTTGTCTCCGTTCTCACAACCCATCTACTTAACATGTTGTACATTTGTCTCCGTTCTCACAACCCATCTACTTAACATGTTCTGCATTTGCCTCCGTTCTCCAATCCATCTACTTAACATGTTCAGCATTTGCCTCCGTTCTCACAATCCATCTACTTAACATGTTCTGCATTTGCCTCCGTTCTCACAACCCATCTACTTAACATGTTCTGCATTTGCCTCCGTTCTCACAACCCATCTACTTAACATGTTCAGCATTTGTCTCCGTTCTCACAACCCATCTACTTAACATGTTCAGCATTTGTCTCCGTTCTCACAACCCATCTACTTAACATGTTCAGCATTTGTCTCCGTTCTCACAATCCATCTACTTAACATGTTCAGCATTTGTCTCCGTTCTCACAACCCATCTACTTAACATGTTCTGCATTTGTCTCCGTTCTCACAACCCATCTACTTAACATGTTCTGCATTTGTCTCCCGTTCTCACAACCCATCTACTTAACATGTTCAGCATTTGTCTCCGTTCTCACAATCCATCTACTTAACATGTTCAGCATTTGTCTCCGTTCTCACAACCCATCTACTTTACATGTTCTACATTTGTCTCCGTTCTCACAACCTATCTACTTAACATGTTCTACATTTGTCTCCGTTCTCACAACCCATCTACTAAACATGTTCTACATTTGTCTCCGTTCTCACAACCCATCTACTTAACATGTTCAGCATTTGTCTCCGTTCTCACAACCCATCTACTTAACATGTTCAGCATTTGTCTCCGTTCTCACAACCCATCTACTTAACATGTTCAGCATTTGTCTCCGTTCTCACAGCCCATCTACTTAACATGTTCAGCATTTGTCTCCGTTCTCACAACCCATCTACATAACATGTTTAGCATTTTGTCTCCGTTCTCACAATCCATCTACATAACATGTTCAGCATTTGTCTCCGTTCTCACAACCCATCTACATAACATGTTTAGCATTTGTCTCCGTTCTCACAACCCATCTACATAACAAGTTCAGCATTTGTCTCCGTTCTCACAACCCATCTACAAAACATGTTTAGCATTTGTCTCCGTTCTCACAACCCATCTACATAACATGTTTAGCATTTGTCTCCGTTCTCACAACCCATCTACATAACATGTTTAGCATTTGTCTCCGTTCTCACAACCCATCTACATAACATGTTTAGCATTTGTCTCCGTTCTCACAACCTATCTACATAACATGTTTAGCATTTGTCTCCGTTCTCAGAACCTATCTACATAACATGTTCAGCATTTGTCTCCGTTCTCACAACCCATCTACATAACATGTTTAGCATTTGTCTCTGTTCTCACAACCCATCTACATAACATGTTCAGCATTTGTCTCCGTTCTCACAACCCATTTACATAACATGTTTAGCATTTGTCTCCGTTCTCACCACCCCTTCTACATAACATGTTCAGCATTTGTCTCCGTTCTCACGATCCATCTACTTAACATGTTCTGCATTTGCCTCCTGTCCTCTCAACCCATCTACTTAACATGTTCAGCATTTGTCTCCGTTCTCACAACCCATCTACTTAACATGTTCAGGATTTGTCTCCGTTCTCACAACCCATCTACTTAACATGTTCAGCATTTGTCTCCGTTCTCACAACCCATCTACTTAACATGTTCTACATTTGTCTCCGTTCTCACAACCTATCTACTTAACATGTTCTACATTTGTCTCCGTTCTCACAACCCATCTACTTAACATGTTCTACATTTGTCTCCGTTCTCACAACCCATCTACTTAACATGTTCTACATTTGTCTCCGTTCTCACAACCCATCTACTTAACATGTTCAGCATTTGTCTCCGTTCTCACAACCCATCTACTTAACATGTTCAGCATTTGTCTCCGTTCTCACAACCCATCTACTTAACATGTTTAGCATTTGTCTCCGTTCTCACAACCCATCTACATAACATGTTCAGCATTTGTCTCCGTTCTCACAATCCATCTACATAACATGTTCAGCATTTGTCTCCGTTCTCACAACCCATCTACATAACATGTTTAGCATTTGTCTCCGTTCTCACAACCCATCTACATAACATGTTTAGCATTTGTCTCCGTTCTCACAACCCATCTACATAACAAGTTCAGCATTTGTCTCCGTTCTCACAACCCATCTACAAAACATGTTTAGCATTTGTCTCCGTTCTCACAACCCATCTACATAACATGTTTAGCATTTGTCTCCGTTCTCACAACCCATCTACATAACATGTTTAGCATTTGTCTCCGTTCTCACAACCCATCTACATAACATGTTTAGCATTTGTCTCCGTTCTCACAACCTATCTACATAACATGTTTAGCATTTTGCCCCGTTCTCAGAACCTATCTACATAACATGTTCAGCATTTGTCTCCGTTCTCACAACCCATCTACATAACATGTTTAGCATTTGTCTCTGTTCTCACAACCCATCTACATAACATGTTCAGCATTTGTCTCCGTTCTCACAACCCATTTACATAACATGTTTAGCATTTGTCTCCGTTCTCACCACCCTTCTACATAACATGTTCAGCATTTGTCTCCGTTCTCACGATCCATCTACTTAACATGTTCTGCATTTGCCTCCGTCCTCTCAACCCATCTACTTAACATGTTCAGCATTTGTCTCCGTTCTCACAACCCATCTACTTAACATGTTCAGGATTTGTCTCCGTTCTCACAACCCATCTACTTAACATGTTCAGCATTTGTCTCCGTTCTCACAACCCATCTACTTAACATGTTCTACATTTGTCTCCGTTCTCACAACCTATCTACTTAACATGTTCTACATTTGTCTCCGTTCTCACAACCCATCTACTTAACATGTTCTACATTTGTCTCCGTTCTCACAACCCATCTACTTAACATGTTCTACATTTGTCTCCGTTCTCACAACCCATCTACTTAACATGTTCAGCATTTGTCTCCGTTCTCACAACCCATCTACTTAACATGTTCAGCATTTGTCTCCGTTCTCACAACCCATCTACTTAACATGTTTAGCATTTGTCTCCGTTCTCACAACCCATCTACATAACATGTTCAGCATTTGTCTCCGTTCTCACAATCCATCTACATAACATGTTCAGCATTTGTCTCCGTTCTCACAACCCATCTACATAACATGTTTAGCATTTGTCTCCGTTCTCACAACCCATCTACATAACATGTTCAGCATTTGTCTCCGTTCTCACAACCCATCTACATAAAATGTTTAGCATTTGTCTCCGTTCTCACAACCCATCTACATAACATGTTTAGCATTTGTCTCCGTTCTCACAACCCATCTACATAACATGTTTAGCATTTGTCTCCGTTCTCACAACCCATCTACATAACATGTTTAGCATTTGTCTCCGTTCTCACAACCCATCTACATAACATGTTTAGCATTTGTCTACGTTCTCACAACCCATCTACATAACATGTTCAGCATTTGTCTCCGTTCTCACAACCCATCTACATAACATGTTTAGCATTTGTCTCCGTTCTCACAACCCATCTACATAACATGTTCATTATTTGTCTCCGTTCTCACAACCCATCTACATAACATGTTTAGCATTTGTCTCCGTTCTCACAACCCATCTACATAACATGTTCAGCATTTGTCTCCGTTCTCACAATCCATCTACTTAACATGTTCAGCATTTGTCTCCGTTCTCACAACCCATCTACTTAACATGTTCAGCATTTGTCTCCGTTCTCACAACCCATCTACTTAACATGTTCAGCATTTGTCTCCGTTCTCACAACCCATCTACTTAACATGTTCTGCATTTGTCTCCGTTCTCACAACCCATCTACTTAACATGTTCAGCATTTGTCTCGTTCTCACAATCCATCTACTTAACATGTTCAGCATTTGTCTCCGTTCTCACAACCCATCTACTTAACATGTTCTACATTTGTCTCCGTTCTCACAACCTATCTACTTAACATGTTCTACAGTTGTCTCCGTTCTCACAGCCCATCTACTTAACATGTTCTACATTTGTCTCCGTTCTCACAACCCATCTACTTAACATGTTCTACATTTGTCTCCGTTCTCACAACCCATCTACTTAACATGTTCAGCATTTGTCTCCGTTCTCACAACCCATCTACTTAACATGTTCAGCATTTGTCTCCGTTCTCACAACCCATCTACTTAACATGTTCAGCATTTGTCTCCGTTCTCACAACCCATCTACATAACATGTTCAGCATTTGTCTCCGTTCTCACAATCCATCTACATAACATGTTCAGCATTTGTCTCCGTTCTCACAACCCATCTACATAACATGTTTAGCATTTGTCTCCGTTCTCACAACCCATCTACATAACATGTTCAGCATTTGTCTCCGTTCTCACAACCCATCTACATAACATGTTTAGCATTTGTCTCCGTTCTCACAACCCATCTACATAACATGTTCAGCATTTGTCTCCGTTCTCACAACCCATCTACATAACATGTTTAGCATTTGTCTCCGTTCTCACAATCCATCTACATAACATGTTCAGCATTTGTCTCCGTTCTCACAATCCATCTACTTAACATGTTCAGCATTTGTCTCCGTTCTCACAACCCATCTACTTAACATGTTCAGCATTTGTCTCCGTTCTCACAATCCATCTACTTAACATGTTCTGCATTTGTCTCCGTTCTCACAACCCATCTACTTAACATGTTCAGCATTTGTCTCCGTTCTCACAACCCATCTACTTAAAATGTTCAGCTTTTGTCTCCGTTCTAACAACCCATCTACTTAACATGTTAAGCATTTGTCTCCGTTCTCACAACCCATCTACTTAACATGTTCAGCATTTGTCTCTGTTCTCACAATCCATCTACATAACATGTTCAGCATTTGTCTCCGTTCTCACAATCCATCTACATAACATGTTCTACATTTGTCTCCGTTCTCACAATCCATCTACTTAACATGTTCAGCATTTGTCTCCGTTCTCACAACCCATCTACTTAACATGTTCTACATTTGTCTCCGTTCTCACAACCCATCTACTTAACATGTTCAGCATTTGTCTCCGTTCTCACAACCCATCTACATAACATGTTCAGCATTTGTCTCCGTTCTCACAACCCATCTACATAACATGTTCAGCATTTGTCTCCGTTCTCACAATCCATCTACTTAACATGTTCTACATTTGCCTCCGTTCTCACAACCCATCTACTTAACATGTTCTACATTTGCCTCCGTTCTCACAACCCATCTACTTAACATGTTCTACATTTGCCTCCGTTCTCACAACCCATCTACTTAACATGTTCTACATTTGCCTCCGTTCTCACAACCCATCTACTTAACATGTTCTGCATTTGCCTCCGTTCCCTGCGATGTTTCGAGGTATCCCTGAAAATCCCCGTCGATCTTGTATTTTCGACTGCCCCACTCTACTTTGTTTTCAGGAAGTCCTATATGGCATCTTACTCGCTATAGTTATGTCCACAGTCTCTGTTATTTTCCTTCTTGGCATGTAACTCATGTTTCTGAAATGACATGTAACTCCTGTTTCTGTAATGTAATGTAACTCCCATTTCTGTAATGACATGTAACTCCTGTTTCTGAAATGACATGTAACTCCCATTTCTGTAATGATATGTAACTCCTGTTTCTGAAATGACATGTAACTCCTGTTTCTGTAATGACATGTAACTCTTGGTTCTGCAATGACATGTAACTCCCATTTCTACAATGACATGTAACCCCTGTGTCTATAATGACATGTATCGCATGTAACTCCTGTTTCTTCTTACAGATGTATTTAATTCTAAAGGGCCTCTCTCTCCCTCATGATATGGTTTCCATCCCATCTTCAAGTCACGCTCAAAATCATGTTGCGTTATGTGGGTTTTTTTTTTTCTTTCTTTTCTCCAGTTTATTTTCCTTTCCCATCCTTCCCTTGCTGCTGCTGCTGCTGCTGCAGATCCTCCCATATTTCCACGACTTTGCTGTGTTTGTGGTATGTCATTATGCCTATAGTTGGAGTTTCGTCTCCTCCTCCTCCCATATTTCCACGACTTTGCTGTGTTTGTGGTATGTCATTATGCCTATAGTTGGAGTTTCTCCTCCTCCTCCTCCCATATTTCCACGACTTTGCTGTGTTTGTGATAAGTCATAATGCCTATAGTTGGAGTTTCTTCTCCTCCTCCTCCTCCCACTTCCATACTTGTGTTGTATAGTTGGCCCCGCCTCCAGCACGCCATGTGACCCTAACCCCTGTTTACGTGGGTCATGCCAGTTGACACGCCTAGCTCCAGGTGGATACCGATGCTTCTGTCCATTTGGGTACTTCGGACAGAACTGTTCTAGAGGTTAGACCAGCTCTCAACACCGGTTTTATATTCTTCATACCATAGCATTGCCTGTATGATACATGTGTTTGATATGATACTTTAAATTTCAAATCAAACCAAAACCCAGGTTTGTTTCTGAAAAGGAAAAAAACTTTCTATGGAAATAGATATTATTCGATTTTTTTAAATCTTAGACGATACTATGTAATAAAATTGAGGATTGTGAAATAAATTTCTAAAATTTCGTAAGAGGGAAATTGAAATTTGAATTTATCTAATAAATTATCTAACTCCATTACACTGCAATTTCTTTATTGAAGATATCAGATCTGTACTAGATCTGGTTTTTCATTAATATCAATCATTATCTTCATTAACTTTCCAATGAACTAAAATTTCTTCTGAATTCCTATCAACCTTTCCAATGACTCTCGATAGAAACAATGTTTAGAAATGATTGATACTTCTTAATTTTTCACACAAATATTCGATATCTCCAAAAATATAAAATATTTAGAGATTAAACCTTTTTTTTATTTTTTTTTTTAGGGGGGAGGGGGTTCTAGAATAAATTTGAACTCCTTGAGTGCTTTGTTGCCCCTTCAAATCTAAGAATTAAGTTTTGTTATTTCCCTTTAATAGTCATTTTCGATTATTCGGCGCTTAAAGATGCTTAAAGATATTTTTTTCAGCTTCCTTTGAAACAAAACGATTTGATGTTTTCTCCTATTTGTGCCATGTTATCCTTCCACAACCTTCAACTGTACCTCACCTCACATTTGACATAACTCAATCGTTGACCCATTCTCCTCACCATGACCGTAGCTCATACTATGACCCACTCTCACCCTGGCCGTAACTTACACAATGACCCATCCGCCTCACCCTAGCCATAACCCACACACTGACCATTTCTCCTGATCCTGGCCATAAATCACACCACGATCCATTCTCACCCTGGCCCTAACTCACGCAATGACCCATTCTCCTCACCCTGGAAGTAACGCATACAATGATCCATTCTTACCACCCCTGCCGTAACTTACACAATGACACATTTGCTACACCCTGGCCATAAATCATAAAATGATCCATTCTTACTCCCCTGGCTGTAACACAGTGGCTCATTCTCCTCACCCTGGCCTTAACATACAAAATGATCTATTCTACTCACCCTAACCGTGACACACACAATAACCCATTCTCCTCACCCTGGCCCTGATTCACACAATGACCCATTCTCCTCACCTTGGCCCTGATTCACACAATGACCCATTCTCCTCACCTTGGCCCTGATTCACACAATGACCCATTCTCCTCACCTTGGCCCTGATTCACACAATGACCCATTCTCCTCACCTTGGCCCTGATTCACACAATGACCCATTCTCCTCACCTTGGCCCTGATTCACACAATGACCCATTCTCCTCACCATGGCCCTGACGCATAAAATAACCCATTCTCCTCACCCTGGCCTTAACATACAAAATGATCTATTCTCCTTACCTTGGCCCTGATTCACACAATGACCCATTCTCCTCACCTTGGCCCTGATTCACACAATGACCCATTCTCCTCACCTTGGCCCTGATTCACACAATGACCCATTCTCCTCACCATGGCCCTGACGCATAAAATAACCCATTCTCCTCACCCTGGCCTTAACATACAAAATGATCTATTCTCCTTACCTTGGCCCTGATTCACACAATGACCCATTCTCCTCACCTTGGCCCTGATTCACACAATGACCCATTCTCCTCACCATGGCCCTGATTCACACAATGACCCATTCTCCTCACCATGGCCCTGATTCACACAATGACCCATTCTCCTCACCATGGCCCTGACGCATAAAATAACCCATTCTCCTCACCCTGGTCGTAACTCATACAACGACCCATTCTCCTTTCCCCTTGAAAGTGTCCCAGCCGAACAACCCTTGTGACCCGAACCCGTGCATCAGGGGAGCGTGCCAGGCTGATCCAAGCTCACCTAGAGGCTTGCGTTGTCTGTGTCCAGCGGGCTTCATAGGTCAGGATTGCTCCACAGGTCAGCAGACCCTACGGTGATCTCCTCAGCCTGACCACTAGGTCTAGCTGATGACCATCTGTCTATGTAATTAAAAAAGGAACAAGGAAAAATGAAATTAATCAGATAATAAAATGGCAAGAGAGTTCAGAGAAAACAGTGTGTACTACTAAGCATGCAATTTTCAACTGTTCGCACATCGCGTGGCTGGTGGGAATAAGCTAGAATCGGCCGATCTACGCATTCGTTATGTAATATTCTGACCAGGCCTGCTAGATAGATTATATTGGCCTAGCCTCAGCTTCTTTTACTGCTGCGCCCCCCCCCCCTCACCCACCCTCTTTTCTACGCCCCAACTCATCATGTTCTATGGATGTTTATCCTGTTTGTAGCTCTAAATCTTGATTTGCAAAGTTCCAATGTTTACTATATAATTACATGTAACTTGAAAGATTTACAAATTTGATGCAAATGCGTGAGTCAAGCTATTTCGAACTTCAAATCTCATGGGGGTGGGGTGAGATGGGGGGAGGGGGTGGTTATGCTAACGTTGTACCACTGTAATTGGTCCAAATCGTTTGTAGTTGTTTAATTTATTTTGGGTCCTGTTGTGACAATTTGTGGTGCTTATGCTAAGGCAGAATTAAAGATTAATTATACTTTGCTAATTTCAGGTACTTCATATACTTACAATGACCAAAATGATTAGAAATAATTCATATTGTTTCATGTAATACAAAAAAAAATCATTTACCATACTTGTTAAAAATTGCCGACAGTCTCTTTAAAGTTTTAAATTTTTAAGTGCATGTGCGGATAAAATGATCTTTTCTCCCAAAATTACTCCAAATGTGTAAATGAAACTGTATAATGACAAATACATGCTTAAACCAGGTGAAAAGGAGAGTGATTTCCCTTGACTGCCCAAGGACAGCAACTCTGTTTGTATTATTATCAAAATCTGGAAAATTTGATGGTAACGGCTTATTCTTGTAGCAATGGTTTAGGGATGTAGCCAACTTTATATGGTGCTGGTGAAGGATTGTAATACCTATTCACTCATTACCCACCTAAAAAAAAGCTTACTATTTCTATATATATACTCTATGCTTAAAAAGATTACTTTTGGATGGGTTTTGGTTCTTCTTGTTTTTATTTTGTTTTTTGTTTTTTTTATTTGCTATGACGTCTCCGCCTTTTCTCTACTTCTACACTTATATCTTCTACAAACTCTACTTCTACACTTATATCTTCTACAAACTCTACTTCTACACTTATATCTTCTACAAACTCTACTTCTACACTTATATCTTCTACAAACTCTACTTCTACACTTATATCTTCTACAAACTCTACTTCTACACTTATATCTTCTACAAACTCTACTTCTACACTTATATCTTCTACAAACTCTACTTCTACACTTATATCTTCTACAAACTCTACTTCTACACTTATATCTTCTACAAACTCTACTTCTACACTTATATCTTCTACAAACTCTACTTCTACACTTATATCTTCTACAAACTCTACTTCTACACTTATATCTTCTACAAACTCTACTTCTACACTTATATCTTCTACAAACTCTACTTCTACACTTATATCTTCTACAAACTCTACTTCTACACTTATATCTTCTACAAACTCTACTTCTACACTTATATCTTCTACAAACTCTACTTCTACACTTATATCTTCTACAAACTCGACTTCTACACTACTTCCAGCAATACAGCCACCATTTAAAAGTTTACCTAAGTCCTTACTCCTACTACTACTACTATTACTACTGCTACTACTACTACTACTACTACTACTACTACTACTACTACTACTACTACTACTACTACTACTACTACTACTACTACTACTACTGCTGCTGCTGCTGCTGCTACTGTTGCTACTACTATTACTACTACTGCTACTACGACTACTACTGCTACTACTACTACTACTACTAATACTACTACTACTACTACTACTACTACTACTACTACTACTACTACTACTACTACTACTGACTACTGCTACTACTGCTACTACTACTGCTACTACTACTACTACTACTACTACTACTACTACTACTACTACTACTACTCTACTACTACTTCCACTACTACTACTACTACTACTACTACTACTACTACTACTACTACCACCACTACTACTACTACTACTTCTACTACTACTTCCACTACTACTACTACTACTTCTACTACTACTACTACTTCTACTACTACTTCCACTACTACTACTACTACTACTTCTACTACTACTTCTACTACTACTACTACTTCTACTACTACTTCCACTACTACTACTACTACTACTTCCACCACTACTTCCACTACTACTACTACTACTACTACTTCTACTACTACTACTTCCACTACTACTACTACTACTACTACTACTACTACTTCTACTACTACTTCTACTACTACTTCCACTACAACTACTTCTACTACTACTTCCACTACTACTACTTCTACTACTACTACTACTACTACTACTACTACTACTACTACTACTACTACTACTACTACTACTACTACTACTACTACTACTACTATTTTGATATGGAGCCTCAGCATTTGGATAGATTAATATTTTACCTATGGCCCGTGACAACAGCGTTTAGTGAAATCAAACACATTTACGACATGAGAGTGGGTGGAACAAGCGAGAAAGTACAATGAAACATCCTTAGAGAACATTCTGGCATAATATTTTTTGCGTTGTTAAACTCCCTCTCACGATTGCACGTTAAGATTAGGATATTTTTTTCCTTTTATCTTTTTTTAAGAAAACAAAAGATGTGCATAGCCTTGGAAAGTCTCAAGACAGTTGTTTTCTGTAATGGTTGTCTATATTTTAGCTAACATATTTATTTCCAAAGAAAAGATTGTGAGAATTGATCCAAAGACCACAAACGTTTTTTGTGCTGATTAGTAATGTTTGCGTCATGAAAAGCAAGCCGTAATATTTGGTAGATTATAGTTGTTGTTTTTGGTTGTTGCTGCTGTTGTTTTTGTTTTTTTTTTGTTTTTTGAGTCATGTCTCATGACTCTTTGATCAATAGGGAATTCGATTTCACAAAGAGCTATAAATGCCACCTAATTGGATGTCAAGAGCTCTACTTTAAATTGTCCGTAGCGTATTAAGCGATAGCGTCTGCAAGAATGCACATCAGTGTGAATTTGGAAGTAAAAAAGGGAAAACATAAAATGAGTATATATAAGAAAATATTTTACATCAAAATTATTTAGTTCTGCTAAAATTTTGATTGTTTAACAAAACTAATACCTTTCAACAAAGGGACATAACTGTTTGTGAAATAGCATTTCCTATTTTAGATATCTGTCCAGTTAACAATGGACCCCCTATCAGCCAGAATTGGGGTGGGGCTTGAGGGGGGGGGGGGGGGAATGGGGGACGGAAGGGTGTTCTAAAGTTGTTCCACTGCAATCTTTTGTTTTATCGATCTTTCTTATAACGAAGTCCTCATAAAACGACGTCGACATTTTATCATGTTTTCTTGACTTTCGGTTGATGAAATTTTTTCAGAAGGTGAATGCGCACCCTATTTCGCGATTTAGGACATAATTATTATTATGTGTTGTTTTATGACATTCGACATAATGTTGAGGTCCTGAGCCTCACGTAGGATAATTATGGTAACATGAAATAGATTAGCCTTTAGTACATGCTGGGCCTGTTCTTGAATTAAATAATCCACCATTGCAGATTCATTTTAAAAAAGTTTTTAAAGGGATTATTGGGTAAATCAGGGGAACAAGTATACAGAAAAGTATACTATGGAGACAAAGTTGTCAAACGGAGCTGTATTCTTTTTTTCATGAAATATTTTTAAGTTTTCCGTTTTGAATTCAGACTATATGAAATACCTTATGAACTCATACCAAATCTACCTCTAACTTTGTCTAATACAGTTAGATCTAGCTGTTACTGATTGTATTATTGCTTTTATTCTACTACAGCCACAGGCATTCCACCTAATCCAAGCTGCCCTCTGTACCCATGCCCGGCGGATGTGCCCAGGCATTTCTACCCAGACTGGGATGACCTGAGCTGCACAAGGTTCTACGCCTGCGAGTTTGGCAGTGTGGAGCGGCGGCAATGCCCTCAAGGTCAACAGTTTGACCTCATCTCCATGTCTTGCCAGGTGCAGACCAACCCTGCCACAGCCTTCTGCAGCTCGTTCAGGGGGCAGAACCCTGCTTGAGCCAATCAGATTCCTAGTTTTGATGGTCACGTGGGCTCGTGTTTAAAAATAAAATAATAACGATGCATAATATAAAAAATACGAAAATTTACATGATAAATGTGGGCTTTTTGAATGCTTTGGCGTTTGCGTCTTTCTGAAATGAAGATTTTTTCATTTGCGAGTTTCTTAATTTTTTTCCCCTGAGATTTCTTCTTTAGTTGGTAGTTATCAAAAATTATGAATGGAAAATTGAAGGAAAGATACTACACGAATAAAAGAAGTTATATCTTACATTATCGTTATCATAAAAAATTATAGTTGTTGTAATTTATTGTTCCGATCTGATTTGATTTGTTTTGCTTTGTTTTTGTTTTGGGTTTTTTTTTCCTGACAGAATTCACTTAGATAACTTGATCAACCATTTATGAGAGGTTTGACATGATATATAGGACAATTCAACCAAACAGTTATCATAGAGTTGAAACAATAGACTGGACATTTCATTCAAACAGTTGTCAGAGAGTTGACACAATAGACTGGATAATTCGAGACCAAACAGTTATAACAGAGTTGACACAATATACTGGACATTACGTCCAAACATTTGTCAGAGAGTTGACACAATAGACTGGACATTACGTCCAAACAGTTGTCAGAGAGTTTACACAATAGACTGGATAATTCGAGACCAAACAGTTATCAGAGAGTTGACACAATAGACTGAGTAATTCCAGACCAAACAGTTATAACAGAGTTGACACAATATACTGGACATTACGTCCAAACAGTTGTCAGAGAGTTGACACAATAGACTGGACATTACGTCCAAACAGTTGTCAGAGAGTTGACACAATAGACTGGATAATTCGAGACCAAACAGTTATCAGAGAGTTGACGCAATAGACCGGACATTACGTCCAAACAGTTGTCAGAGAGTTGACACAATAGACTGGATAATTCGAGACCAAACAGTTATCAGAGAGTTTACACAATAGACTGGATAATTCGAGACCAAACAGTTATCAGAGAGTTGGCACAATAGACCGGACATTACGTCCAAACAGTTGTCAGAGAGTTGACACAATAGACTGGACATTACGTCCAAACAGTTGTCAGAGAGTTGACACAATAGACCGGACATTACGTCCAAACAGTTGTCAGAGAGTTGACACAATAGACTGGACATTACGTCCAAACAGTTGTCAGAGAGTTGACACAATAGACTGGATAATTCGAGACCAAACAGTTGTCAGAGAGTTGACACAATAGACTGGACATTACGTCCAAACAGTTGTCAGAGAGTTTACACAATAGACTGGATTATTTGACCAAACAAAAGTTTTTATCTCTTTCAGACTATTAGAAAGTAAATACAGTTAAACCTCTACAAAATCGCCTGGCTTTGCTGTCTAAATAGAAAATCTGATTTGTCTTCTTTTTTTTTTTCTTTTTTTTTTCTGTTTTTTTTTTAACGTAAATGACGCATTTCTTTATCAGCCAATTCGACCAAACAGTTATCAGAGAGTTGACCCAGTGGAGAGGATAATTTCACCAAAAACAGTTATAGGGAGTTGACATGAAAAGTTACATTGAAAAATTCGAACAGATATTATCCAAATGGCAGAATAGTCTGGACAATTAAACCAAACAGTTATCAGGGAATTGAGACAATATACTGGACTATTCGACCAAAGAGTTATCAGAGAGTTGACACAATATGCTGGACAAATCGACCAAACAGTTGTCAGAGAGTTGACACAATATACTAGACTATTCGACCAAACAGTTGTCAGAGGACACAATATACTGGATTTTTAGACCAAACAGTTGTCAGAGAGTTGACACAATAAACAATGCTGGATAACTTGACCGCTATCATTTATCGCTATCAGACTTCTAGAAAATATACACAGTTAAACCTCTGAAAATCTTTTCGGCCTTGCTGCGTAAATAGAGAATCTGAATTATTTTTTCTCTTTTTTCTTATTTTTTTTAACGTAAATGGCATCTTTCTTTATCAGCCGAAATGAAGACAGCCTTGTGCCGTGTCTGAATTTTTTGTAGAATTAAATTCAAAACACACACAACGCAAATGAAATCTACTGATAAACCTTCTTCGATTGATGCGGTGACAATACGGGTTATCAAAACGCCGTCACGAGGTTTTTGTTACACTTAGTCATGGCTTGTCGGTTTGTATTGTGTATGACAAACAAAAGACTTCGATTAACTCTGTTTCAGTACTGTTTTCTTTATCAATGCGGTATCAGGCCATTCTCACGCCTGTTCGATTTTAGACAAGCATTTCATGTCAGGGTAAAATCCAGGGATAAAACTTGCTGTGTCATAGAGATTCAAAAAGATAATAGAACAAAATGTGTGGACAGGGTCCATCACCTTTGATCGACCGTAAAATTTACCGTTAAGTAGTGATCTAACTTACAGCATTTGACAGTAGTGATCTAACTTACAATATTTGACAGCAGTAATATAACTCACAACATATGACACCCATTGAGAGCTAAATTTTCCTAAGACATCACGATTTTAGTGAGTTCCTGGAGACACACCTTTTGACTACCTGCCATATCGAGAATTTTTTTTTAAAACGCACACACACACGACTAGATCCTATCATCAAATCTTTTCACTGTAACATGGCGATAAACTGTAGATTGTTTGGAACCGGTTACTATGTGTTGTGAAGGGGAAGTGACGTCATAACCTTTCCTGGCTCTTGATCGGGGTAGTCCATCATCGCCTTACATTAGTGACCAGTCAATATGCAAAGACCAAAAGCATAGATTTAGATATTTACAACCTATGAAGGGCGTACGCTCTCCTCTTCATTCATTCAGTCATAAACAAGCAACTAAACCCAAAAATTTGAAAAATTATCTTTCAAGGCCGATTTTCAAAGTTCAACCGAGGGCGGAGGTGAAAGTTCAAAACTAACAAAACAATACTCGCTTGTCATGAGATGGTCTGATCAGCACCTTTCCATTTATCCGAACTTTTTGATAGTTACAGTTTGCGGAGATAAAAAAAAAAAAAGACAATTGACAGCGAGTCAGATTCGGGTATCGCGCCATCAATTTTTTTAATCGAATACCTCTGCTCTGCATTTTAATGGCTCTCTTCCGTTAATATCACCGAGTACAAAAATACTTTTTTTCCAAGGGATTCGTAATCGTCCTGATAGAGCCTCGGTTTACGCTGACGTTTTGACTATAAAAATCTCTAGATCCATCTAGACCATCATCTACACGAACTCACCGTACAAGCAACAAGATGTCGTCTGCCAGTCTCCTCTGCTTCTGTGTGGTTCTCTTGGCGAGCCAGACATCAGGCGCGAATCTCCCCAGCCTCCTCCCAGCTCTCAACGGTCATATCAATCGCATGAAGGTAAGTCGGGCAGAAATAGTAAATCATGTTGTTTTGTTGTTGTTGTTTTTTAAACTACATCTATTATCCTTTTTCACATTATATACTATTATACAAACATCTTTAGTTTACCAGAGCCTAGAGCACCGAAGTATCTGTGTCATTTATATACAGGTGTTTAGGTTCTTTAGCTCAGCACGTGTAGAATTTCAAGCCCTATGTGTGTCCATGTTTTAAAAGCTGTGTCTATATTCTCTAACTCAGCACGTCCAGAATTTCAAGCCCTATGGGTGTACATATTTTAAAAGCTGTAAGTGTCTATATTCTCTAATTCATAACGTCTCGAATTTCAAGCCCTATGTGGGTCCATATTTTAAAAGCTGTAAGAATCTATATTCTCTAACTCATAACGTCTAGAATTTCAAGCCCTATGTGTGTCCATATTTTAAAAGCTGAAAGTGTGCATAATAGTTAACGTCCAGTGAAAAAATATACTTCAACCCTGTGACCATGCTTTTTGACTTTATATGTCCGTTATTAGACCATGACTAGATCTATTTATCTTTAACAGTGGAATTATATCAATTTTAAACTTAGGTGTGTGTTTTTGTCTTAATATTTTTTTTATTTTTTATGCATTATCCTTTTTCCTTTATAAAAACATATTTCTTTTAACAGCGAAAAGAGTAGTTAAGAATCGGTGTCCCCTAACTATGAGTGTCTGTATCCTCTGGCTTTGATTGTCCATCTTCTCAATGTGCACGTGCCTGTAAAGGTCAACTTCCAGTGGAAAAATCTTTTTCAACCCTGAGCCAATGCTGTATAACGTTACGTGTCTATTGTTATCCTAAGAGTAGATTACTATACCTTTAAATCCTGGAGTCATATCTATTATAAAATTAAGTGTATTTCTATTTTGATATTTTTATGTGGGTTTCTATGCTACCACACCTAGGGTGTTTTGTTAGTTTGCTTTCCTCAGGATATTGCTTAACTCTATCTGTTCAACTATGGGTGTCTTTTCTCCAAGTTCTGGTATCTATCTTATTTAACCCTTGTTCCTCGAGCTCTTTAATTTTATTCTCTGATTTTCTAATGCATTATTAGATTGGAGGCCCGGTTGCCAATGTCTTTAAGTTCAAGAACTGTGGCGGGCCCAAGGACATGGCGAACTTCACCAGCTTAAGCGTCAGCCCTGATCCTATCACCGTGCCTGGAAAGGTCAAGGTGTCCTTCGAAATTGACGTCATGGAGACAGTGCAAGGTGACCTGAGTTTGAATGTCACCTTGGCACTCAGAGTGGGGGGCTCCTGGCACGAGGTCCCGTGTGTCCTAGACGTCGGGTCCTGTTATTACCCCGGAGTCTGTGACTACCTGCAGCCCATAGAGCAGTGCCCGCAGCCGTTTATCCAGCACAACATTCCCTGCAGATGTCCCTTCAGACCCGGTAAGTACAGGCTGCCTGGGTCGACCTTTGACCTGGATCAAGGATTGCCTTCCGCAGATTACTTCATCAAAGTGGTGCTGAAGCAGAGTGCGGGACAGGTGGCCTGTGCTGAAGCCATTTTTACCTTTTCCGAGGCATAGAGTGGCTTCAGAGACAATGATAGATAGGCGGAACGTGCATTAGCCATGTTACCTTGTTTTTAGATATCACGTGTGGGTTAAAAGAGAATGAGAGATAGGCAGAAAGTGTCATAGCTATGTTTACCTTTTCTCAGATATCACGTGTGGGTTAAAAAAGAATGAGAGATAGGCAGAAAGTGTCACAGCTATGTATAACTTGTCTCAGATATCACGTGTGGGTTAAAAGAGAATGAGAGATTGGCAGAAAGTGTCACAGCAATGTTTACCTTGCCTCAAATATCACGTGTGGGTTAAAAGAGAATGAGAGATTGGCAGAAAGTGTCACAGCAATGTTTACCTTGCCTCAAATATCACGTGTGGGTTAAAAGAGAATGAGAGATTGGCGGAAAGTGTCACAGCAATGTTTACCTTTTCTGAGATATCACGTATGGGTTAGGGGAGAATGAGAGACAGGAGGAAAGTGCGACAGCAATGTTTGCCTCTTCTGAAAGTGTCACAGGCCATGCTTACCTTAGGCCATGCCTAAGTTATGACTTGTGGGTTAAAAGACAATGAGAGATAGGCAGAAAGTGTCACAGCTATGTATAACTTGTCTCAGATATCACGTGTGGGTTAAAAGAGAATGAGAGAGGCGGAAAGTGCCACAGCAATGTTTACCTTTTCTGAGAAATCACGTATGGGTTAGGGGAGAATGAGAGACAGGCGGAAAGTGTCACAGCAATGTTTACCTTTTCTGAAAGTGTCACAGGCCATGCTTACCTTGCCTAAGTTATGACTTGTGGGTTAAGGGAGTATGAGAGGCAGGCGGAAAGTGTCACAGCAATGTTTACCTTTTCTGAAAGTGTCACAGGCCATGCTTACCTTAGGCCATGCCTAAGTTATGACTTGTGGGTTAAGGGAGAATGAGAGACAGGCGGAAAGTGTCACAGCAATGTTTACCTTTTCTGAAAGTGTCACAGGCCATGCTTACCTTAGGCCATGCCTAAGT
>JAWDGP010003273.1:0-22500 GCA_033675545.1 Elysia crispata | reverse complement strand
AGCACACAGTCCTGTTCAATACCGTGTGTCATTTTATTTGTTGCTTCAGCAAAGACGTTACATTTAGGCTCAAATTTTGTAAGGTTGCCGTGGGCAAAATATTTTTTCTTTTCCTGTCCATTTCTGTAGGAGATCTTGTACTTGAAGTTTGTTTCTTGATTTTCTGTGATTTACATTGAGACACATTGACACTTCAGTATGACATTATCATTTTTTTTACTTATGACACATTGACATTTAGCTTTAAAACACTTTTACATTTTGTATTGGGGCACTTTGATATTTTGTATTGAGATCTATTGGCCTTTCGTACTCACATACTTCCAACATTTGCACAGAATTAAAACAGAGACATTCGGGATCATGCGTCATATGCATATGTATGAATATAAACGCGGTGAAAATGTGTGAGGCAAAGAGAGAGAAAAGGAGTAGCTCTTGCAGGTACTCTTAGCAAAAGTCGAGCACGTATTCGTGGCAAAGCTCATGCAGGTACTCCTATCAAAGCTCGTGCAGGTACTCCTATCAAAGCTCGTGTAGGTACTCCTATCAAAGCTCATGCAGGTACTCCTATCAAAGCTCGTGTAGGTACTCCTATCAAAGCTCGTGTAGGTACTCCTATCAAAGCTCATGCAGGTACTCCTATCAAAGCTCGTGCAGGTACTCCTATCAAAGCTCGAGCCAGTACTTTTAGCAAAAGTCGAGCAGGTATTCGTGGCAAAGCTCATGCAGGTACTCCTATCAAAGCTCGTGCAGGTACTCCTATCAAAGCTCGTGCAGGTACTCCTATCAAAGCTCGTGCAGGTACTCCTATCAAAGCTCGAGCCAGTACTCTTAGCAAAGCTCGGGCAGGAACTTGCTCAGCTGAATGACGAAGACCACATTACTTATTGTAAGCTCAACTGTCTTAAAGTTAAAAAAAATTCTTACGGAAAGACGGCGAGCGCTCTAATCCATATTATAGTACCCTTGTAAGCAGCCACATCTCGTGCACGTACTAGCAGAGCTCGTGCAGATACACTTTACAAAGCCCGTGCAGGTGCTCCTAACAAAGCTCGTGCAGGTGCTCCTAGCAAAGCTCGTGCAGGTACTCCAAGCAAATCGCATGCAGGTACTCCAAGCAAATCGCATGCAGGCACTCTTAGCCAAGCTCGGTCAGGCAGTCTCAGCAAAGTTCGTGCAGGTACTCTTAGCAAAACTCGCGCAGCAGCAACTTTTGGCAAATCTCGGCCAGATACTTGCTCAGCTCAATGACGCAGACCACATTTTTTATGTCTAGCTCAACCATCTTAAACTAAAAACATAAAAAACAAAAATCAAAAACCAAAAAAAAAAAAGCGAAACCTTGCCTCTGATTTGGTCGCGAAGGAGAAACAAAAAACTGGACTTTTCTTCCGTTCGTGCAGAGTTACTGTACATTGCCTGCCTCAGGTCATGGAGGACTGGACGCTGATCTGCCACCTAGCCGGAGAGCTAATTGGTCCTAAAATTTAAAAAAACTTCAAAGATGAGTAAATAAATAACTTCATAAAAGAAATTACTTTAAAAAAAGAAAATAGGTTGTTGCATCCTAGGACTGAAGCGGATTATAATTATTGTGTTTTTAGGCGCGTCAGCTTTAAAACCTGGCATAAAAGAGAAGAGCAGCAAATTTTCTTCTCGAGGTAATTCGGACGAAATGAAAAATCTTGATCTTTGTATGAAACCTGCAGATATACGCCTCATCAGATCCAATAATGTTTGCTGAACTCGTCACTCTTGATCTTTTCATAAAATAGGCTGTATAGGTGCCTGACTTAATATAAACCAGTACTAAAGAATGCTTCATGTTTAGCGCAAACATGGCCTTTAGAAGAGCTCGACATAAAAAAAAAATGAAGCAAATATTTGTGAGGATTATTAGCCCGTCAATGAGTATTCGAAGGATCTTTTAATAACTTGGGATAGTACCAACCGCCCCCCAACCCCCACCCCAACTTTTCACGATACTCAACAACAATTGTGCAAAGAGGAATGAATTTTTATACTAAATAATGCCTTGTTAAATGAGAGTTACCGTTCCTTGTAATATCTTCAACGGTCCTCTTAATACTAATAATAGGCATCTGCTAGGGTTGATAATGGGTCACCCCTTATCCTATCTGGC
Source organism: Elysia crispata (assembly GCA_033675545.1). NCBI lineage: Eukaryota > Metazoa > Mollusca > Gastropoda > Plakobranchidae > Elysia > Elysia crispata. Next base: position 20,354 of record JAWDGP010003273.1, on the reverse strand, counting down.
CAGGACTGGACAGTCAGTAGACCGACCACCGTAACAGCCCAGGACGTTAGAGTTATTGAACACTGAAGTCCCTCTACTGATATGACCTAAAGGGACGGGCCTCCGCAACACAAGACATGCTTCACTGGCTTTGCCTTGTTTCTCTTTTTCTTTTCGTTACCTAAAGTTAATTTTTTTCTGTTTTAAGATTGTCTTGCACTCTAAATTCACAAAGAATAAGGTGGTCTGTAATAGATGGGTCTTAAAGATGTCTCTGAGAATCTAGTTAGGACAAAATTCTCTCCGACATCATTATCACTTTATGCGATATGTTATTAATGTGCGATCCATTAATCCAATACGCGGTTGTTTTTTTTTCGCTTCTACTTCTTCTAACTTGATACATTTCTCTCTCTCTCTCTCTCTCTCTCTCTCTCTCTCTCTCTCTCTCTCTCTCTCTCTCTCTCTCTCTCTCTCTCTCTCTCTCTCTCTCTCTCTCTCACTTTCTCTCTTTCTCTCTCTCTCTCTCTCTCTCTCTCTCTCTCTCTCTCTCTCTCTCTCTCTCTCTCTCTCTCTCTCTCTCTCTCTCTCTCTCCCTTTCTATTTCTCTCTCTCTCTCTCTCTCTCTCTCTCTCTCTCTCTCTCTCTCTCTCTCTCTCTCTCTCTCTCTCTCTCTCTCTCTCTCTCTCTCTCTCTCTCTCTCTGTCTCATGTTTCGAGACGAATAACAGCCCACGAGTAATCTGAGATAGCAATCAAGAAATGAAAACAGAAGCCTAAAGACGAAATAAAAATAAAATGCACATTAATAAATATAATACAGAAATCGCATAAAGTATTGAGAAATCCAAACAGCTTAAAAAAACTGCATGGTTGTCATGAAAAAAAAATTCCAAATAACCAAAAAAATTCATTAACATCGTTCACGAGACCAATAACTAGTCACATCTACGCCATGTCAGGGATTTGAGTATTTAACCTGGTGGGCTGGATAATTTATTACATTTCATACCTTTTGAGAGTCGGATTTATTGCTATTTCTTAGATTTTTATCACTCTTTATTGTTGGATGGACTAACAAAGTGGCTAAAAGTAGGAAGAGCGGTGGATGCAATGAAAGCGACGAGTAATAGAGATGTATGGGAGGTCATAATAACCTAAGCTAAAGAGCAGGGCACCTGATTGTCCGATTGATTGGTTGTCATCATAAAGAACTTTGTAACGCATGTTCTGGGTATTATCCCATACAATATAGTTTGTTGTAACGCATGTTCTGGGTATTATCCCATATAATATAGTTTGTTGTAACGCATGTTCTGGGTATTATCCCATATGATATAGTTTGTTGTAATGCATGTTCTGGGTATTATCCCATATGATAAAGTTTGTTGTAACGCATGTTCTGGGTATTATCCCATATAATATAGTTTGTTGTAACGCATGTTCTGGGTATTATCCCATATAATATAGTTTGTTGTAACGCATGTTCTGGGTATTATCCCATATAATATAGTTTGTTGTAACGCATGTTTTGGGTATTATCCCATATAATATAGTTTGTTGTAACGCATGTTCTGGGTATTATCCCATATGATATAGTTTGTTGTAACGCATGTTTTGGGTATTATCCCATATAATATAGTTTGTTGTAACGCATGTTTTGGGTATTATCCCATATAATATAGTTTGTTGTAACGCATGTTGTGGGTATTATCTCATATAATAATAGTTTGTTGTATCGCATGTTCTGGGTATTATCCCATATAATATAGTTTGTTGTAACGCATGTTCTGGGTATTATCCCATATAATATAGTTGGTTGTAAGGCATGTTCTGGGTATTATCCCATATAGTATAGTTTGTTGTATCGCATGTTCTGGGTATTATCCCATATAATATAGTTTGTTGTAATGCATGTTCTGGGTATTATCCCATATAATATAGTTGGTTGTAAGGCATGTTCTGGGTATTATCCCATATAATATAGTTTGTTGTAACGCATGTTCTGGGTATTATCCCATATAATATAGTTTGTTGTAACGCATGTTCTGGGTATTATCCTATATAATATAGTTTGTTGTAAGGCATATTCTGGGTAATATCCCATATAATATAGTTTGTTGTAACGCATGTTCTGAGTATTATCCTATATAATATAGTTTGTTGTAACGCATGTTCTGGGTATTATCCCATATAATATAGTTTGTTGTAACGCATGTTCTGGGTATTATCCCATATAATATAGTTTGTTGTAACGCATGTTCTGGGTATTATCCCATATGATATAGTTTGTTGTAATGCATGTTCTGGGTATTATCCCATATGATAAAGTTTGTTGTAACGCATGTTCTGGGTATTATCCTATATAATATAGTTTGTTTTAAGGCTGGTTCAGGGCCTTGCGGGTCAAAACCTTATAATAAATCAGATGGTGTTATCCATCCTTTAGTATTCATATCTCTTTCATCACGAACGTCACAACAGCCTTGCTGCTTCCTCACCCACTTTCTTTTCTACCTTAACTGAACAGATGCCGGCTTTCAACGGTAAATTTGCGATGGACTTTGTGCACGACAAAACATTCTATTTTCTGTTTCTACCTCGATCAATGAGGAAATCGACAAACTCTTTACTTTCCCAACATATCTGTTGTTAGACACTTTTAAAGGCTAATTGGAAAGCTGTGAATTTTTGCATTTAGTGCATAAAAGTGCACTGCCTTGCGGGAATTCTAGCCGCGCAGTTATTTAAACCTACAAGATAGTGAATGTTTTGAAAAAAACTATTAATAGTTTGGATTTTACAAAATTATTTAGCTGTTCTTAACTGGGCAGACATGCAGACATACATATTAGCCATGTTTTTTATTTACTGTTAGGAATATTTTATTCAATATTCTTCTCATCTGTCTACATTATTTTGCCATTGAGAAGGCCCTAACTAAGCTTATTTATTTTTAGTATCGGTCAACTGCATAATGGTCCCAGTCGCTACTATTACTTTTGTTGAAATTTCCGTGTTTTTAACCAGTGTAGTAAGACCGAATAACATCAGTTATTCTGTATTTCCCAAATCTATGTTAAGATCCTTTTAAACGCTTACTGCAAGGCTGTAAATTGCGGGAATTCATAGCTGTGCATTTATTTAAACTCACCAGATAATGATATACAAAGGGATCTAAAAAAAAAAAAGATTTCAGTCTTACAGTATTACGTCTTTTCTTATGGCGTATTAGTCCATAAGCTGGGGTTGCAGGACTTCTTTTTCCGTGAAAAACGACAAAATCGGCAGAAATTTTTCTTCCATTTTAGATATCTGCAGTCGGTTTAAGAAGAAAAGTTTAGACCCAAGTCGTTAATACTTTGTAGCAACTTTGTTCTTATTTTTCTGAACTTATCCCTAACTGCGGAATCAAGAATTTTCTTCTTTATTTTCTTCGTGGGGATAACGAGAAAGGATTGTTTAAACACAAACTTTTGCCATACCTAACCTAGCGTTAAGTTAACCTATCGTTAAGGTGATCGTCAGCTCTCTTTAAAAAGTCCCCCCTAACGATAACCTAACGACCTGTCGTTAACGAAAATTTGTCTTTTGAATGCGTCGTTAAATTAACGCATGCGTTAGCCAGTTAACGACAATCTAACGATGGCGTTAAATTCTTATACTGACAAACACGCAAAATATTGCTGCTTCGGTGTCACGCAGACAGATGTTACCGTCGATGCTCGGTACGTTATTTCGGTTTTTGCGGTTTAAACAACGATTCATATTCCTCTGTGGTTGATAATGAATCTTTTTTTTTTCTTCTGACACATGTGAAGTCCTCTGTTGAAATCCACATCGTGTGTTCCTCGATCTGTGCATCTAAAAATCGCTAAGCGATTGATAGAGCGAGGGAGTGAGAAATTAGGAGGAAATAATGATTACATATAGACGAATAGACGGAATAGCAAGATAATTTCATACAAACTAAAAGTAGGAAAGATAAGATAGAGCAATTGATATAGATTGTTGGGAAGAGATACATGCATAAATACATAGGATATCGGGAAAGGATGAGGAAAATGATTGTTACTTAGAAAGGCAGATAGATTGATAGATAGGCAGTTAGATAGGTAGAAAGATAGGTGATAGGTAGAAAGGTAGATGGATAGAAAGATAGATAGATAGATAAATATAGAGATAGATAGAGAGAGGGATAGACAGATAGAGAGAGATAGATAGATAACAAATAGAAATATATAGAAAGATAGATAGCCTAGATAGGTAGATAAAAGAAGTCTAGTGCTTGTGCGTGTGGTTGTGTTTGTCTTAGAGGAGTGAAGGGAGCGGACTATCGTTCGTGAGTAATTAAACTTACGTTACAGCTTTTACCTACACTCACAAAGAATTTTTACTCAGCCAAAAGACAGACATTAAATAAAACCCTCAAAACGACACCACTTTACGATTTCCAATATATTCGAGATATAGAAAAAATATATTCCTATGTACGTATTTAAAATGTATTTCTTTTTGTAGAATCTCTTGACTTTTTAGGAGTAAAGGTTTGGGTTTTAAATTCAATGATCAACGGAATCAGGGGAGGGCTCTTTTTTTGTAGAGGGGGAGAGAAAACGAAACCAAAAAAAAAAAAAAAAAAACAACGAGTTAGATCTGAAATATACGTTGGTAACGACTATAGCAAGATCTAGCTAAATTCTCGAATGGAGTTGTTACTTAACTAAGTTGCAACATTTGAGATAAAGCTTGCAAAACAATTATGCTTCAAATACCAGTAACAGACACGCCGTAGGCATGATATATACAATATAATATAAATAATATAAATCTAGATCTAGATCTAGTTCATGACATTCACGAGATGGAGATCAACATAGATCGATAAAAACCTTGTCTTTCATATGCTCATGTCCCTAAACTAAGGCTGGATTTAATCTAGAACCTTATGTTATCTGCAGTAAATAACTAGGCGTTTTGATCCTATTACAAGATTGAGTCGTAAGCTCTAGATAGAATGATTATGATAGAGTAATCTACAAGTTTATAGGCCTCTAGCCTAGGCCCTGAAAAGTGATATACCTGCCCTTATCATTTTCAAAGAGCTTTGAAGTGTCAAGTGATCTATTTTAGAGTTCTAAAGACTCGTGCTTCAGCTGATTTGAAAGGATGTAAATTTATTTAATAATGACGTCTGAGGCCCTAGGCTAGACATGTCTGATAAATTAAATCTCACTGGTTTTGGTATAATTATAGTAAATGTGCCTGTACATGCTCTTTGTTTTATAAGTTTGTAATAAATATGATGAACAAAGTAGGCCTATCCATGCAGTGACCCAGAGGACCTTACTCTCCATACAGTTGTACCTCTCGAATCTGGTTTGGAACCACCAGAATTTTAATCTTGAATCTAGATCTAGATCTATATGATAGAATTGTGCTGTTTCTTAAATTTCTAGTGAGCTTAGGTCCTATCCAAAAACAAGTTTTCATCATTTGCAAACTGCAAAACGCAGTCTTCTCTTTGAAATTCATGAATATAGATCTAGATTTATTTGTGGGTCAGTGATTCACTTATTGCATGAATTGAATTAACCCATCTTTTGTTTCTTGTCACAGATTAATGTTTAGTACAGTTAGTTGTGTCTTCATTTCTGCGATACTCATTGGTAAGTCGCAATAACATAATGCTGAGACACTTGCACTTTTGCAACAGTGCTGCTTATTTGTTTTTTAAAGTCCTCTAAATCTAATAGTATAAAGAAGAGGTATTCTGAATGATTCTGTTAGAAAGCAAATTAAAAATATTATGGACATGTGACACTAAAGTTTTGGGTTTTTTTTCCTATATGCTTTTTTAGTTTCAAAACTCTTCTTACTGTTAACTGAAAAATAATGGTACATTAAAATGAGTAAGATTTGCTTTTTTTTTATCTTTTACTTTACTTTATTAAAAACATAATAGACCTTTGTTATTTTGTTATTTTAAGTCTTTTTTCTCCGTCTGAATTTGAAAACTTGCTAACAGCCATGGATGTTTCTCATCTAAATATATCTTCTGCTCTTTTTATTCAGCATTAATAATTATAGTTGAATGTAATTAATGGAATGGAAGGACTTCTGAATGGTTTCGTTACCTCTATCATACTAAGTCTGAAAGAGAGCTGTGTTTGATCAGGCCATACATATAGAGTTTATTGATGCCTCAAGTAAGTGTTAATCATTTTTCTAACCATGAATTACCAATTAAAAAAAATTGCAGCATCATATAATTCATATATATATCCTTTATCATGTCTAGTAATATACTAAATTAATGTACACAATCGAAGTCCTACTAGTAGAATATGCACATGGAAATATGCCAAGTAAATTTATACTAACTTGAACATAATAAATTATTTCAAATCTTGTGTAGAATATTTCCGGATCCATGCAATGGGGGAGCCAAGCATCACCGTGTTTAGCAAAATTCAGCGTCCGATCCAGACCTTCTTACGTCCAGCTGTGTGGATTCCTGGGCTTAGAAATCTTCATAGTAAACGAGAAACGTATGTGAAAACTGGATGATTTTTTTTTTGTTTTTGTGACATCTTAACACATTTTTTTTTTCTTTTGGTGTTCTTGTTTTTATTTCATTTTTGTTTCTTTACGAGTTCTTATACTTAAGAAACTCACAACCTCTAACACTTTCGTTGCTATATTATGTGATATGTGAAATAGAAATTTTGTAGTGTGTGAAATGAAAAATATGTTCCATAAAGTTTTATGTGAAACTCGGAAAAAAATTTTTTTTATCAAAATCTTTATCACAAAAAGTGACAGCAGCAGCAGTGGCAATAGTTTATGTAGTAGTAGTAGTAGTAGCGGTGGTAGTGGTGGTAGTAGTAGTAGTAGCGGTGGTAGTGGTGGTAGTAGTAGTAGTAGTAGTAGTGGTAGTAGTAGTAGTAGTAGTAGTAGTAGTAGTAGTAGTAGTAGTAGTAGTAGTAGTAGTAGTAGTAGTAGTAGTAGTAGTTGAAGGAGTGGTAGTAGTGGTAGTAGTAGTAGTAGCAGCAGCAGGAGCAGGAGCAGTAGTGGTAGTAGTAGTTTGTTATAACAAGCCTTTTTCTCGTTTTGTCTTTAATTAAAAAAAATTATTTCTAATATTTGAAAAAGGTGGACATTCGAAAGCACCTCCCATCAGAGTAATCTCGATTCTATTCTAAGTGCCATCAACAAAGTCATCGCCAACGACACATCAAAGTTCTATTGGCAGGTGCAACAAGTAAGATCACCTCTATGTTGAAACAAATATTCATGACTGCGGGGTTCATTTTGCTTTGTTTTGTTTGGTTTTTTATTTATCTTTTTTATATTTATTGTTTTTTAATCTAAGACCTTGCAAAAGTTTATTTGACAAAGCAAGCCCTGCAATATAATTTTTCACTGTCCTAAGGCAACATGCCTTTACTCTTTACGTAAACTGATTATGAGATAAGTCGATCGTAGAAGTTGCAGTCAGTGTGTTATTTTTATAAAGTTATAGAGTGTAGTTTATGCTATTCAAATATCAAGTGTTTGATGATTCCAACTGACTTTATCACTACCAGATTACACTTTGTGTAATATTCAGCCCAGATAAATTTATCTTTTCACGTCGTTAAACCAGGGTTGATAAAAAATAGGCCATGGGAGCTGAATGTGATGAAGCTACTCATAGCTTAAGATAAGGTGTGTTGAGTGTTTGGAATCGATTTTCATTGGGTGTTAAAGTAACTTATTGGAAATTAGTTTATAGGGCTACTGTTCTTTCCAAATCTATTTTAAGATCCTTTGAAACGCTTATTAAGTGGCTTTGAATTTCTTAAAAAAAAATGTGCCCAAACATTCAGTGCCTTGTGGGAATTCATAAGTGCCTATTTATTTAATCCTATATGTTGCAATAGTCTTGTATGCCTTCTTGAATTGGGACATTTTTTAGTGTTTTATCATGTCTGAATGTGAAATAAAATTCTTTTTTGTTGTATTTGTGTTTATGCCCTCTTTCACCTAAATCTTTTTTTACAATGTTTAAAATTTATTCAAACCTTTTTTATTTCTTTCATCTCAGCCCACAGTTCCACTGGCAAATGAAACGGTATGTACTAAAAGTAACAGACTACCATTGTTAGCTATAAAAAAAAATTTTCGCAACTGGTTTACAAGAGACAAGTACTGCATAAATGGCTGGTGTAATGGTAAAATAAAAAAAATTGAATATTAAGGCACAACCCAATTTTTCAACATATGGAATTATTAAATAATTTGAACTGCATGTGTTTCTCTTAACATTTGGACATTTACAGGTTTATTCTTGCATACTTAGTATGATTGGGATATACACTAATACAAATCAAAAAGGACAACCAAGGGGATAGCTGATTTGTGAAACCCAAGAATATATCTCCTGATAACTAAGAAATAGCAAAGCATAAACTTAACATTTTCTTACTGCTGCGCATTTATTTTACAACAAGATGGTAAGCTTTATAAATGAAAATAATTTCATACTTATAGATTTAAGAAGTTTAAATGTGATGATATCCTAATAACCAATCCTGGAACATTGTAAAGCAACTTCTGAGTTTTGCTAAAATAATGAAACTATTTCTTTGAGCTGCAGTATGTGATAATCACAGGAATAAGCTAACTTAAAACATAGCTGTCAACCGGTACGTTTAATATGTATTAAGTCTGTATTTTGGCTTCCTAGTATATCTGTCGGTATCAGTGCTAAAAAGTACGTATTTGGCAGTGCTAAAAAGTACGTATTTGGCCGTATTCCGCTAATCGGAAGTAAAAGTGCATGCTTGGTGGACCGCTCATAGCTTGCAGCCATGGTGTATTTATTAAACTTATAATAAAGAAAAAATTATGTAAAGTTTGCAATAACTTATAAGTAACAGGTAACATTGTAAACGTTTCATTAAGCTTGTGTTAAAGTCAATATTGATAATTGTACTTAGTGGGCTACATCATCCATTAGGTTTGCAGCGACCAATTTTATTTGTCTTGCTAAAAATCTGTATTTGCCTATTCAAAAGTTGGCAGCTATGTTAAAATAAGTAATATCACATTAAAACCTAAAAATAAATGGATTTGTGGTTGTTGTTTTTTTTCTTTTTGTTTTGGAGGTAGGAAATAAAAAAGAAATGAAGCTCATAATTGCCACATAATACTCAATGTCTGGTTTTTCTCTTAGCGGCTGTATAATTTTATTTAAATCCTCTGGAAAGTTTCCTTCTGTTGTTTACCTATTGAACAAAGACTTATGACTTCAAACAGTAGTTATCACTCCTAGTATTGGACACTGATAAAAGCTTATCACTCTCTTCACACTGATATCAATCATTTTGACCAACTGTGCTAGATTTTGATCTCTGTTTCTGGGTCATGTTCATGTGAAGGCTTACAATAGATTCATAATTGTTAAATAAATTATAGTAAATGTTAGGCATGAATAAAAACAAATTCTGAAGTTATATGTGCCTTTTCAGCATTTAGTTACGCAACTTTTGTGATTGTTTGCCTCTCTTCCCCCCCTGTTTCACTTTGTGCATTTTGATAGGTTTATTTATTGAAGCAATTTGTCGGAAGATCTAGCTGGACACTGGTGCAATCACAAATAATGAAACTTCATTAGATTTTTTTTTTTAGGGGAGGGGGGTATTAAAGGTGGTTTTGTTCTTGTGCCAGTTGGAGTGACTTCCATGGTTTTGTTTTTTTTTAAACTTTACTTTGCTAGTGTGGCAACTTTATTATTTTCAACCTTTTTCCAATTATCTATGTTCTGTTGCCACTTCACTTGAGGACGAAAGCTACAAATCTAGAATAAAACTGTGCATCCAAAGTCTTTTTTTCTTATTTTCCAGTTTTCTCACTTTTGAGATTTCTCTGTGTTTCTTTTAACCGATTCAAATATTTTAGCTTATCATTTTTACAATGTGTAAAGAATTCATTTGAATTGGTTTTTTTTTGGTCAGGTTGTCCAATCTGCTTTCCTTTGTTCAACGACTTTTATTGAAATGTATTAGGGGAAAATGTGGGTTTTTTATCTCTGGTTGTTTATATATTTATTTTTTTTTATTAATTTCTATACAGTTGATTTCCTGCTTTACTTTTATATTATGTCATGTGTAGACTAATTTGCAGGATTCTAAATCTTTTGTGAGGATCTTCACCTTCACCCGAGCTGAATGGCTGGACATTACTGAGATTTCTCTCAACGGGAACAAGGCTGAGGTGACGTAACACTGTCTCAAATATGAACAGAGGCTTAAGATTTTTGTTTCAAAAGATCAAGCAAGATCTAGTGAGCATTGCATGGAAGAATTTTTGCTTTAATTTCTTAAGATCTAGCGCACTAGAAAATATAACCAACTATAGTGCGTTTTACAAATTGCATGCATCGATTTTTAGAGCTGAGGAAATCAGTTGTGTCACTGGTTGCTTGGTCTTTTTTGGGTTGTTTTTTTTTAATTAACTTATATTATTTCATTAATCATAATTTAGAGGGAGATTTTGTATCTCCCAAACACAGTATATCACATGAAAATTGGATGCTTTCGAATTCTTGAATCGTTTTGTACTCTGCAGTCTGTTTAACTTGAACTATATTTTAGATTATCAAACTAAAGCTGATATGCAGTAAAACATGTTGAAATCAAGATTGGGAGTGTAAAGTAAGTTTGAAAAATCATTGAATTCAACTATTCCAAATTCCTCTCTCTGCATTTTTAGGAGATTTACACCAATGTATGCTCAAGAGTTAGCCAGAATAGGAACAGTGCATAGACAGGGAATAGTGGGCCCTGGTAAAATTGGCTGCGTGAAAAATGCATGTTTGCCATGAATACACGCGTGTATTTGTGTAAAATGATTTATCAAAAAGATTAATGAACACTTGAGAAAGGCGAATGTGATTGTTTGATAAATCCCTTTGTTGCGTTTCAGGTGTGGGCTTTCTCCTCTGGCTTTTTGCCGCTCATAATACCTTTTGCTTGTTTCTTGAACGTGGTGAGTAGCCTAACTTTACAGCGACTTAACTGGAAAAGCAGTGCCAAAGTGAAGAAATGGCGTTTCTAGCTCCAAAAACAGAGAATCAGGAGAAAATACCGAAAATAGAAAAAAAAAAAGACATATTCATAACTTAGATATTTTACTACTGATGATATTTGCAGCAATTGTGGTCTATCAAAAATTCAAAAGACATTGTTCAGAAATGATTGATTATCAAACAAAAAGGCTTACCGGGTATTCTTAATCTTGGTGGACTAACAAGTTTCAAATTTGTTCTAAGGTTTATTTTATAGAAATCATCACTTTTGCTAACAAAGTGCTCCACTCCACCTCACAAGCAAACTTTCTATCTCTTTAATGTAATTTTCTACCTTTCTTTCAGCCATTCTTCTTTTTCCCTTTCTTGGACATGGGTCTAAACAAGCTGCGACTGGACAATATTGTGAAAGAGATGAACACAACAGTTGTGAGATCTTAACAAAGTTGGATTTAGTCATTCCTCATCTTTTCATTTAATCATGCATAATTTTTCTGTGGTGTGATGATGTTGACAGATAGCTTCTTTGCATTTTTTATGTGGGACAAGCCAAAGTGCCATTGCATGAAAAGTTTTCTGGACATTAGAATTTAATTCTTTAGAGTGCAACTCGAGATGACTGTAATAATTACTTGTTTTATTGGATTTAAATCAGTTTTATTTATTTCTTGCTTTTTTTATGAAAATTAGGGAGCAAGTATAATTTCAATTACAAGTCATTTTGCTTTTAAATATTTCACGTTTGCTTTCTGAACATTAAGGCTCTGAAAGGAACTAAAAAAAAAAACTATTCATTTTCTAAAGAATTTTTTTCCAGTGATTTTGCGATTTTCTCTCATTTGACTCTGCATGGGTTTTGTTTGTTTGACACAGAAGGTGATATATGTTTTTAACAAACTATTGTTACTATTTCGGAATATATTATACATATGCCATATGATATAAGTTGCTATTCCAGTAGGTAGGCTAGCGACAACACTAACACTTGTTTTCTGACTTGCGGTTACTTAAGTCAAGTAGGACATCTAACTTCTTATGGCAGTTTTGTCCAGATGGTTCCGCAGTGCATCAGATGTCAGTACTGCTTGTGCTGCTGCACTGTGAAATGCTTTTTTCGTGTTCTCTGATAGGTATGACCATGCCACACTAATTTGTACATTACTTTAGGCTTTTAAAGATTTGTTCATAAAATTTTCTATGCTAAGGGGAAAAACAAGGATGATCAAAGGTTCTGCACCAATTTTTTTTTTTAATTGAGTCTTTCAAAAAAAAATTTTTTTTTCATAAAAATTTTGAAATTGCCATTTACAGAAGCAGAAGGCCTGAAGAAGAAAAAACACTGAGATTAGAAATTGTCTCGTTATCCTAGGGCTTTCCACTATTCTCAATCTTGTTATTTATGGTTTCCACTGTACCATGCAGTATTATCAAAATGTTTCTAACACATTCCATTCTAAAACATAGATATTTGTTTCATATTTGTACTTGTAAATCTGCACTGTCTATACTATTTGATCTGGAGGCATATTTGGCATCCAACTTGTAGTTCTTGTGTGGGTGTGTGTGTGTGTACCCTATATAAATGCCAGTTTTTACCCTCTGTTTTCTGGCTTAATTTTGTAACTCTCATAAAAAAAAATCTCCTAACAAAAATGGAGGCCCAGAGTTCATCTATTGTCCTTCGCCAAGAGTGATTGATCCCAATAACCACCCCCCTCCCCCCTAATTTCCCTGTGCGGGAACATCGACTCTCTACTAAAAATCGCATCATGCAACGTTTAATATTGTGCAATGACTGTAGTGAGCTTCTCACTGCTAGTGCAATCTTGACCATCAGAGGTCGTTTGGGCATGCCTCGGGCAATAACTGGCTTCATTTCAATGCATTTACTTGCCTACCTGATACCTATAATTTATGTAATGTAGTAATCATATGTCTTTGATATCTATTGATCAAGGGTTAAGTAATTATTTTTTTAACGTTTGGTCTTTAGCAATAAACCTGGCCCTATGACTTGGTTTAACTTCTTTGATTGTTGGTCACATGGCTTACTGAGCTCAATTTAGATTTTTGTTTTACTTTCTAAAGTGTTGTTGTTGTAGTTTAATTCATGTTTAATTTAAGAGCATAAGGTGAAGAAGTACTGGTAACTTTAAAATTAAATTGATGAGGGTCTCCAAACAGACTACTCCACAAGGGGGCCTTCAGTTGTTAGCTTTGAACAAACATTTTTTTCCCAATTAATTATTAGATTGCATTTGTTATTTCTTTGGCCATAACATACCCAGACCTGCCACTCTCCAGGGAAAGAAAATCTGAATGATTCTGTCAAAAAATCTGAATCTGCCAAAAAAAATCTGAATGACTCTTTTTATTTTTGCCCTCTACAGCGTATATTACAAAACACATAGTGCGGTCTTTGGTGAATGTTCATTCATCGGTTTAGCTGTGAAGTCTGATAAAGACTAGTTTTCTTAGCTTGTAATTCTTTATTGGTGAAAAATTCTAAATAATCGTAAGATCTTTTTTCCATACTTCCTTCAGTTTAAACCAAGTAATCTATGCCTTACAATACTTTTAAGTGACTCAATAAATTGGATGGCATTGGCATTATGCACCATTTCAATTCATTCACAAAGAGCAGAGCTGCCAACCTAGCTCCTGTGGGAAGTGTACATGACTTCAAAAGGCTTATTTTGTATGAAAAAGAGTAAATGTACTCCTTACTAAAAAATGACATATTTGATGCTCTTTCCTGATTTCAGATAGTTTATCTACACATGGCGTATAGGCATTTCTCACTTGACTCGGAAAATTATAAATCTTATGAATTTTGCTGGATCCAGCCGTTGAAAATGTAATCAGATATTTCATGGGGAGCAAATTGACAATTTGATGGAAAGTTATAATTAATGTTTTAATGTATAAATAATCTAAAGAGAGTAATCCGCTCTATTGTTCAATCACTTCATTAAGAAACAGGTCAATTTAAGTACAAAAATTACGCTGTGACGTTGAGACTAGTTAAGCATTATGTAGAATGTAACTTAGATCTAGATCTAGAATCTAGAATCTAGAATCTACATCTAATTCTAAAGTAGATAAAATGATCAAAATCATAGATCTTGTGCAGATTGTAAAGTTTGCATTCAGATAAAACTTCTTAGGCCTATTATCAGATCTAGATTTTACTTTTCACAGTCCTACAATTATTGAGTCTCGTGTCGATGTCATTTCATCTTGATTTACTCTAGTTCTATTTAGGATTTCTCAATCGATCTTGATAACTAACAAGATATAGATAAAAAAAGCGCTGTCCTGTAGTAGAAATTACTCTTAGAAGATATAAGAATAATCCTTCGTTGGAAATAACGTCTAAGTCTGGATGCAAAGATAGAGAGAAGGTAGCACAGACGAATAAACAATAAAGTAAACAACTCGGCAGAATCAATATTGGGGATGGTTACAACTAAAATATTAATATCAATTTCGAAATCGCATTTGATAATATACAATAAAAAACAATATCGATATAATATAACGATATCGTCCGTATTTATTCTTTTGTGCAGGCTGTCTGTCGATCTTGCTGTTCTAATTTAAAAAAAAAACAATTGAAAATGTTTTTAAATGTGGAGGTGAAAACTTAGATTGGAAAAAAAAATCGGAATATTTCCTTAATATTCGGAAAATGGGAAACGGACCAAATTTGCGAAAAAAAAATCGGAATGATTCTGATTAAATCGGTATGAATGGCAGGTCTGCACACCATTTTTCAATAAATTATTTGTTAACTGTATCCTTTTCCAAGAATTAGTTCTACTTTAGTACTTAAATATTTTTTTTTCTTAAATGTAACTTCATATCAGTATTTTAATGCCCTATTTGAAATGCTTGAAACATTCATAACTCTATTTTGTGTATGTAAAGCAGCCTTACATAGTATCTATTAAAGCAGATAATGAATTGACAAAAAAAAAAAACGAAATGTAAATAATTTGTTTACAAATAAAAACACAGCCTATGTTTAAGATTTTGGAACTTTTGTTGTTGTGTGAGGTTCAAAGCATGTGCCTTTTCACCAATCTGTATATGTGTACGCAACAAAATGACATGTTTTGCGGAAGAGAAATTTTTGGGTAATTTGCAGTTTTCCTAAAGTAAGCTTGAAATTTCCCCCAACTTTCATATTTTCCCAGAAGTAAAAGCACTTAAAATAGCGAGGATTTCAAGCCTTCTTGAGGAAAATGGCATTTTCCCCAAGTACTAATTTGCCACAAAAAGTCTCATGTTAATTGTTATGGTGGCGCTACACATGTCGCCTACACTAGTCTCAACTTTTCCCTTCCTCTGTCCCCTTTCAGTGTTTTTCTCTCATTGTCTTTCATACACTCTCAAACTATCCCAGTCTGTACGACTCTTAAGTGAAACATACTCTCAAATATCTGCAGCGATTGCAACCCTTGCTCAGTCTAGACTTGAAGTGAACACGAAATGATGACGCAGCACAGAATGTGTGGCCTTGTGGTAGAGCCAGCATTGCAGGTCATTGCAGCAGGTTAAAACCCATGCTAAGGCTAGATCTGACATTGTTTCATTCATTTCCAGGGATGGTTAAAATATCAGGCATATAACACAACCACCTTTTAAATAAATATATAAGTAGAATAAACCACTCCAAAACATTTCATAGTTTTTAATATTTTTTTTAATTTCTATTTTCAGCTCAGATTTCTCAGATTCCACAGATTCCCACAATGTCTCCAGTCCCTTCCCTTCCCTATTTTCCTATGTATCAAGTGGCTGTTGCTGCTACACTGGTTACTGCTGGTTTGGTAGCATCTGCCCGTATTGAGTTGATTACGTCTTGGTTGATCAGAAAAGTGAACCTTAAACATGAAATCTGTTGAGGATCATAAAAAATGAAAACATCTCCTATATATAAATGGCATTTGAATATTTTTGCTATAGCTCAGATTTTATTTCACAAATTTGATCTTTCTCAATGAAAACCGATAACTTTTCTGTACTTGCAACAAAAAGGTTCCAAATAAGTAAAAGAGCCACACTGATCAATGATGCAATCAAGATTAAGACTTCTTGATATAAACTTTCCACTTTTATTAAGCTATTCTTGATGCATCAATCTAGCTTTTGCCAAAGCAACGTAGATAGAGGAAAGTCAATTCTGATCTATTGTCTCAGTAACCCTATTTAGAGCACACGACTATATACAGTTATGTTCTAAACATTAGTAATATGTCTTATTTATCTGCAGGAAAAAAATTCCTGTTATATGATCATTACTACTAATACGAGGATGTTTGTAAAAACTTGGCAAAATAAGCATGGCTCGAGGAGGTAAAATGAAATAAAAATTATTCTGAGTACTTGATCCTCGATAAGCAGCATCCAAATTGAGCATCGTGCATTCCTTGTCATAAGTCCCTTTGTTTTTTTCTAGTTCTAAGGAACCCAACCCACATTCAAAAGAAACATTTGCTGAGAACTTTGGCATTGCACAAAAAATTCAAAGCAAGAAGAAAACCCCACAGAGTGGCATTAATTGCTCAATGTCTTTTCCCAGCATTTTTCACTCATTGTTTCATGCTGCATACATCAAAATTTCTTTAGTTTACAAGGTATAGGCCATGGGCCTAGCTCAACAGTGAGCAATCGAATCAGAATTTTTTTTTTTTTGTTCTCTCATTCCTAGTAATTATTTTTTTTTTAATTCTCTTTCTGTACCTTTCACCAGACCACTATAGTTCCTTACCTCGACAACAGAGTTGTTATTGAGTTTTTGCTTGTTGCCACACATGACTGGTTTCCCATCAACCAGGATGGGTCGTTTCCCTTCGTTGGCAATGAAAAAGTCTCCGCTGTTTCTGATAAGATTAAAGCAATACACTAAGAGAAACTATTAACCCAACAGAAACTGATGACGTTTAAATGATAGCTAGATAAGTGAGTACTAACAATGTGGTGACTTAGAAAATCAGGGTCATTGAATTTTGTTATTTTTCGGAAACTGCTGACATAGTAAAGTCAAACCAATACTGCAAAAAGCAATTTGATTTTCTCTAATGCCGATTAACACTACATGCTTATTCAACATTTGCTCGTCTTTTTTGGATGTTACGAGAAAAACACAGTTTTTCTGAACAAAGTGTTGGATTTGGAATAATTTCTTTTTAGATGACTCTTTTACACAATGGCAAAACATTTTATATTGTTTTAGCAATAGGCGCTCAGCATATTTTTTTTTTCTTGCTGCACACCCCACCAAATCAACTCGGTGAACAGCTATACCTCAATTTGATGATTCCCTGTCTGCGGGAAACTTTCCAGGCTGGCCCCTCTAGGGACAGATCAACGTCCACATGGTTGTCTTTGGTTCTCCGGCCCAGGGAGATCTGGAGAGAGATTGTCGTTGCTATCATTTAGTTACGAGGAAACTTGCGGATCAATAAGAGAGCTCAGGTTTAGAAATAAGAAACTGAGTAAAATCCAAACAAAGTGTGTGATTTGCCACGAAAAAAATTCTTTGTTCCAAAGGAATGTTAAGGCTACTTAACAGTGAATTACTATAAAAGCTCTGAAAGTTCGAAGCACATTAAAGAGGAGAAAAATTTGTTTTAATATAAAACAATTTTGCTACAAGTTTAATTTTTGTTAAGGCTTTTCATAAAAGACTCAACGATAAGTTTTAAAATAATCCGCCGATGAAATAACAAAAAATCATTTAATAAAAGCTTAGTGAGCTGAACTATTACAAACCAAGAAATGCAATTTTCAACTTTCTATAGAACAGAGCTTTTGCACAGTAAAATCATACAACTAGGCCTAATACAATAGTTATTTTTTCCAAAATATATACAAAGCCTAAATAGTACAGAATGAGGACATATATGGTAATACATAAACCCAAACATTGGTATATGAAGCAACAACGGGTGATGAATTCATAAATCAATCAATCAGGTGCCATTCTCATTAGCGTAGTTAATCATGACCTTCCTCTATCCCTCGTCCCTTTTAGTGCTTCTGTCACTCTTCCTACTTTGAACCACTTTGTTAGGTCACCCAACATCTTTTCACGCTGTTTTCCCTCAATCATTCCAGTTGTCATGAATAGAGATAGGATATAAACTTGCTTTTTACTAAATTACTAAAATATTGGGGCTTAACTAATGCTGAGAGATCTATAAATAAACAAACCTCTCTGGATCTCATAAGGTAGCGAACAAGCCGCCCTCGCAGCACTCCCAGCGTCTGACTGTCAAAATCCGGCATGCTTATACCTTTAGAATCCAGAACAGAAAAACAGAAAGATAAAAACAAAACTGTTTCTTTCTTTAAAATCATT
Organism: Elysia crispata; assembly: GCA_033675545.1. Classification (NCBI taxonomy): domain Eukaryota; kingdom Metazoa; phylum Mollusca; class Gastropoda; family Plakobranchidae; genus Elysia; species Elysia crispata. Next base: position 1,933 of record JAWDGP010003273.1, on the reverse strand, counting down.
GTAAAGACAAGATTAAAAAGGTTCTAATACTCTTTCCTGACTACGGAAAATGCTGAATCAAGATTTTTTTTCTTTTTTTTTTTTCAGAAGAGATACATTATTATTTTTTTTTTCAGAAGAGATACATTATTATTTTTTTTTTCAGAAGAGATACATTATTATTTTTTTTTTCCGAAGAGATACATTATTATTTTTTTTTTCCGAAGAGATACATTATTATTATTTTTTTCCGAAGAGATACATTATTATTTTTTTTTTCGAAGAGATACATTATTTTTTTTTCCGAAGAGATACATTATTATTTATTTTTTCCGAAGAGATACATTATTATTTTTTTTTTTCCGAAGAGATACATTATTATTTTTTTTTTTCAGAAGAGATACATTATTATTTTTTTTTTCAGAAGAGATACATTATTATTTTTTTTTTCAGAAGAGATACATTATTATTTTTTTTTCCGAAGAGATACATTATTATTTTTTTTTTCCGAAGAGATACATTATTATTTTTTTTTTCCGAAGAGATACATTATTATTTTTTTTTTCCGAAGAGATACATTATTATTTTTTTTTTCCGAAGAGATACATTATTATTTTTTTTTTCAGAAGATACATTATTATTTTTTTTTTCAGAAGAGATACATTATTATTTTTTTTTCAGAAGAGATACATTATTATTTTTTTTTTCAGAAGAGATACATTATTATTATTTTTTCAAAGTTCCTTGAGTTGAGGGCTGCACAGGGCAGTAATATTTTACCCTCAGGAGTTGACCTGCAGCTAGGACTAACATAAAGTGCTCAAGTTATGATGTCCACGTAGCCTCATCGAGTGTATGACATACTCCTCTATTGAAATTATAACTATCCTAACCAGTGTCTGGCTGAAGGTAATCTTTGAGCCGAATGGAGGGCGTTATAAGCCTTACATATATGTTTTATATCTTTTGCTCAGCGTCAATTGTTTGGACCAGAATGGACTTATTGTGAAGCATCAATATCAAGGATCTATCAGCACGTTCTGATCTTCAGAGATCTACTATCTGGCCTGGTGTGTGCAACATACATTCAAAATTAGAGAAGGGCCAAATGCCTCCTGCCACTGACCTGTGACGCTGTCGACCAGAACCTGCCACTTGGGCAGCTCTTGCTCCAGGTGCCGGATCTCTCTCTTATTCCGCCTGTCGACCAACGCTAGCTCTGACAAAGTTAAAATTATTTAACTTGTTACAGGTTTCCATCGCATTAAGTTACTTTTAGTTAAAAAAAAAAGAAACATGCTACTAGGTTATAAAATCAAACACAAAGAATTCGATGATTTGTGATATCTGCATCTTTAAACTTTTGCTGCTGTTAAATAGGGAAGGATTACAGTTTATTCTTAAATTAGGAACAAGAATCTACATTCAAAAGTTTTTATGGTCCCATATTCATTCTCCAATTTATAATAACAAAACAAGTTCAAGAAATAAAACTGAGATATACACAGAAAACTCAAACAGTGCACAATTTGAATTTGACAATGGCCAAACTTTTTGAAAACTAAATAAAAAAATCTTTGCTTCGAAGTTGTATGTATTCCTGTATAACTTCTGATAGCTGTTTGTTTACTTTAAGAAATTGTAACATGCATTTCCCAGTGTTGCTCTCTATGCAAAATATAAATTCTTTCTACTGCCCAAGTTATTATACTGTTGGATTAGATTCAAAGGATAAACTGATTTATTTTCAATGCACTCATCTTCTTTTTTTTTTTTGAACACATCAAAATTTATCTTATTTGCGATCAATAATTTCCACTAAAGAATTCCATCTTGGGTTGTCTCACCTTGTTCCACCATTTCATCGTCGCCTTCCCTGGAAGACACAGATAGATTGATATAAAAAAACGACCAGAACTAAAAGAACAATGAGTGAAAAACTTGTATTTAAATG
>JAWDGP010003272.1:0-5000 GCA_033675545.1 Elysia crispata | reverse complement strand
GAGTTTAGGATTGTCTGAGTTTGTGTACGTGTGGAGAGAGTTTGGGATTGTTTAAGTGCGTGTATGTGTGGAGAGAGTTTTGGATCGCGTGAGTGTTTGTATATGTGGAAAAAATTTGGGATTTTGTTAGTGTGTGTACGTGCGGACAGAGTTTGGAATTGTGTGAGTGTGTGTACATGTAGACAGATTTAGGATCGTGTAGGTGTGTGTATATCTAAACAGAGTTTAGGATCGTCATAGTGTGTGTACGTCGGACAGAATTCATAAATCATTTGAGTGTGTGTACATAAGGATAGAGTTTGGGATCATGTTAGTTTGTGTACGTGCGGACAAAGTAAAGGATAATGTGAATGTGTTAACATTTAGAAATTGTTTGGGACCGTGTGAGCGTGCGTATGTGTGGACAGAGTTTGTTGGTCTATGTAAGTGTTTGTACGTGTTTACAGAGTTTTGGATTGTATCAGTGTGTGAGAACGTGTGGACAGAGTTTGGGATCATGTGAGTGTGGGTACGTGTGGACATAATTAGTTCCCCTATGTGAGTGTCCGTACGTGTAAACAGAGTTTAGGATCATGTGAGTGTGTGTACGTGTCGAAAGTGTTTAAGATCGTGTGAGTGTGTGTACGTGTGGACAGAGTTTAAGATCGTGTGAGTTTGTGTAAGTGTGGAGAGAGTTTGAGATCGTGTTAGTTTGTGTACGTGTGGAGAAAGTTTAAGATCGTGTAAGTGTGTATACGTGTGGAAAGTGTTTAAGATCATGTGAGTTTGTGTACGTGTGGAAAGAGTGTGAGATTGTGTGAATGCGTAATTGTGTGGAGAGAGTTTCGGATCGTGTTAGTATGTGTACGTGCGGACAGAGTTTGGAATCATGTGAGTGTGTGTACATGTGGACATTGTTTTGGATCGTGTAATTGTGTGTACGTGTGGACAGAGTTTCTTGATCTATGTATGTGTGTACGTGCAACACAGTTTAGGAAAGTGTGAGTGTATGTACGTGTGGACAGAGTTTGGGATCGTGTGAGTGTGTGTACAGGTAGACAGAATTTGGGATCATGTGAGAGTGTGTAGGTGTGGACAGAGTTTTAGATCGTGAGAGTCTTGTACGTGTGGACTGAGTTTGGAATCGTGTGAGGATGTGTACGTGTTGACATAATGTGTTCCTCTTTGAGTGTGTGAGTTTAGGATCATGTAGTTGTGTGTATATGTAAAGAAAGTTTTGGGTTCGTCTGAGTTTGTAAACATGCGGACAGAGTTTGAGATCGTGTGAGTGTGTGTACATGCGGACAAAATTTGGGATCATGTAAGTGTGTGTACATGAGGACAGAGTTTGGGATCGTGTTAGTGTGTGTACGTGCGGACAGAGTTTGGGATCATGTGAGTGTGTGCACATGTGGACATGGTTTTGGATCGTGTAATTGTGTGTACGTATGTGTACAGAGTTTGTTGATCCATCTAAGTGTGTGTACGTGTGGACAGAGTTTTAGATTGTGGTAGTGTGTGAAGGCGTGGACTGAGTTTGGGATAATGTGAGTGTGGGTACGTGTGGACAAAGTTTGGGAGTGTGTGAATATGAGTACGTGTGGACAAAAATTAGATTCGTGTGAGTGTGTGTACATGTGAAGATAGTTTATTTCTCTCTGTGAGTGTGTGTACGTATAAACAGAGTTTGCGATCATGTGAGTGTGTGTACGTGTGGACAATGTTTACGATCATGTGAGTGTATGTACGTGTGAACATAGTTTGTTTCTCTGTGTTAGTGTGTGTACGTGTGGACAGAGTTTGGTATTGTGTGGTTGTGTCTACATGCGGACCGAGTTTAAGATCATGTGAATGTGTGTACGTGCGGACAAAATTTAGGATCGTGTGAGATTGTGTTGGTGTGGACAGAGTTTAAAATCGTGTGTGTATGTGTGGTCATGTGGACAGAGGTTTGGATCGTGTGAGTGCATAAACATGTGGCGAGAGTTTCGGTTGTATCAGTTTTTGCCCGTGCGGACATACTTTGGAATCGAGTGATTGTGTGTGCGTGTGGAGAGACTTTCGGATCATGAGAATGTTTTCATGTGTGGACAGTGTTTAGGATAGTGTGAGTGTGTCTTTTTTGTGGACAAAGTTTAGGATCGTGTGAGTGTGTGAACGTGTGTACAGAATTTGGGATCGTGTAAGTGTTTTGCACGTGAGGACAGAATTTGGGATCGTGTGAGTGTGTGTATGTCAGAACTGAGTTTAGGATCGTTTGAGTTTATATACGCGTACACAGAGTTTGGTATCGTTTAAGTGTGTATACGGATGGACAGAGTTTTGGATCGTGTGAGTGTGTAAACGTGCGGACAGAGTTTGGGATCGTGTGAGTGTGTGTACGTGTGCACAGAGTTTTGAATTGTATGAGTATTTGTTCGGGTGGACAGAGTTTTAGATCATATGAGTGGGTGCACGTGTGGACAGAGTTTCGGATTGTGTAAGTGTCTGTACGAGTGAACATAGTTTATTGCTCTCTGTAAGTTTGTGTACGTTTGGACAGAAATTGGGATCGTATAGGTGTGTGTACATGTGGACACAGTTTGGCATCGTGTGAGTGTGTATACATGCAGACAGAGTTTGGGTTCGTGTGAGTGTGTGTACGTGTGGACAGAGTTTGGGATCGTGTGAATTTGTGATCGTGTGGACAGAGTTTGGGATCGTATGAGTTTGTGTCTGTTTGGACAGAGTGTGTTGCTATGTGTGAGTGTGTGTACGTGGATAGAGTTTGGAATTGTGTAAGTATCTGTACGTTTAGACAGACTTTGGGATCATGTGGGTTTGTGAAAGTATGGACAGAGTTTGGAATTGTGTGAGTGAGAGTACGTGTGAACATATTTTCTTTCTCTGTGTTAATGTGTGTATGTCATGACATAGTTACGGATAATGTGAGTGTGTGTACGTGTGGACAGAAATTGGGATTGTGTGACTGTGTGTACGTATGGACAGAATTTGAGATCGGGAGAGTTTGTGTACGTCTCGACAAAGTTTGAGGTCGTGTGAGTTTGTGTACGTGTGGACATAGTGTGTTGCTCAGTGTGAAATACTGTATGTGGACAGAATTCAGAATTGTGTAAGTATGTGTACGTGTGAACATAGTTTGTTTCTCTGTGTTAATGTATGTACGTCATAACAGAGTTTCGGATCATGTGAGTATGTGTAAGTGTGGACAGTGTTTGGGATCGTGTGAGTATGTGTACATGCGCACAGATTTTGGGATTATGTGAGTATGTGTACCTGCGTACATGGTTTAGGATCGTGTGAATTTTTGTACGTTTGGACAGAGTTTAAGATTGTGTGAGTCTGTGTACGTGTGGACAGTGTTCGGGATCGTGTAAGTGTGTGTGTAAATGAAGAAAGTTTTGGACCGTGTAAGTGTTATCGTGTAGACAGAGTTTTGGATTCTTTAAGTATTTGTACGTGTTGACTGAGTTTGGGATCTTGTGAAGTGTGAACATGTGCAAAAAATTTGGGATCGTTTGATTTTGTGTACAAGCGGACAGAGTTTAGGATCGTGTGAGTGTGTTAATGTGTGGACAGTTTTTTCGATCGTGTGAGTGTTTTGACGTCTGGACAGAGTTTGGTATCTTGTCAGTGTGTGTACGTGTGGACGAGTGTGGGAACGTGTGAGTGTGTGTACATGCAGACAGTTTTTTGGAACATGTGAGAGTGTGTGAGTGCGGACAGAGTTTAGGCTCATGTGACTTGGTGTACGTGTAGACAGAGTTTGGAGTCGTGTGAGTGTGTGTACATGTGCATAGAGTTTTAGATCGTGTGAGTGTGTGTACTTGTGCAAAGAGTTTAGGATCGTATAAGTGCGTGATCGTGAAGACAGAAGTTGGGATCGTGTCTGAATGTTTGAGGACATAGTTTGGGATCGTGAGAGTGTGTGTACGTGCCGACAGAGTTTGGGATTGTGTGACTGTGTGTACGTATGGACAGAGTTTGGGATCGTGAGAAATTGTGTACGTGTGGACAAAGTTTGGGAACGTGTGAGTGTTTTTATGTGTAAACAGGGTCTGGGATCGTGTGAGTGTGTAAACGTGTGGACAAAGTTTGGGATCGTGTAAGTTTGTGTACGTGTGGAAATAGTGTGTTTCTCAGTGTGAATTACTGTATGTGGAAAGGATTCGGAATTGTGTAAGTATGTGTACGTGTGGAGAGAGTTTGGAATTGTGTGAGTGAGTGTACGTGTGAAAATAGTTTGTTTCTCTGTGTTAATGTGTGTACGTCATGACAAAGTTTCGGATCGTGTGAGTGTGTGTACGTGTGGACAGAAATTGGGATCGTGTAGGTGTGTGTACATGTGGACAGATATTGCGATCATGTGAGTAAGTGTACTTGTGGACAGAGTTTGGGATCGTGTAAAAGTGTGTACATGCGGACAGAGTTTGGGATCACGTGAGTTTATGTGCGTACACAGTTTGGGATCGTTTGAGTTTTTTCTCCGTTTGGACAGAGTTTAAGATTGTGTGAGTCTGTGTACGTGTAGACAGAGTTTGAAAACGTGTGAGTGTGTGAACGTGTGCAAAGAGTTTAGGATCGTGTGAGTGTGTCAACGTGTGGACAGAGTTTGAGACCGAGTGATTGTGTGTCTGTGAGGACAGAATTCGGGATCGTATAAGTGTGTGTAGGTATGAACAGAGTTTGGCATCGAGTGAGTGTGTGTACGTGTGGTCAGAGTTTGGGATCGTTTCGGTGTGTGTACATGTGGACTGAGTTTGGCATCGTGTTAGTGTGTAAACATGTGCACTGAGTTATGGATCGTGTGTGTGCTTACATGCGGACAGAGATTGGGATTGTGTATGTGTGTGTACTTGAGGACAGAGTTTGGGATCGTGTGAGTGTGTATACCTTTGGACAGAATTTGGGATCGTGTGAGTGTGGACATAGTTTCTTGCTCTGTGTGAGTGTTTGTAAGTGTAAACAGGGTTTCGAATGGTTTGAATATTTGTACGTGTGGACAGAGTTTGACATTATAT
>JAWDGP010003271.1:7500-11237 GCA_033675545.1 Elysia crispata | reverse complement strand
TACTACTACTACTACTACTACTACTTCTACTACTACGACTACTACGACTACTACTACTACTACTTCTGCTACTACTAATGCTATTATTACTACGACCAGTGCTACTACTACTACTTCTCCTACTACTACTACTACTACTACTACTACTACTACTACTACTACTACTACTACTACTACTACTACTGCTGCTGCTGCTGCTGCTGCAATGACTGCTGCTGCTGCTGCTGCTGCTGCTGCAGGCTGCTGCCGTTGCCCAAGCCTGCTGCTGCCCTGATCGGCCTTCTGCTGCTGCTGCTGCTGCTGCTGCTGCCTGGTGCTGCACCTTGCTGCTGCTGCTGCTGCCACTGCTGCTGCTGCTGCTGATGCCTTGCTGCTGCTGAAACCTGCAGTAATGACTGCTGCTGCTGCTGCTGCTGCTGCTGCTGCTGCTGCTGCTGCTGCTGCTGCTGCTTGCTTCTGCTGGTTCTGCTGCTGCTGCCACTGCTGGTTGCTGTTGGCACCACTGCTAGTACTGGTTAGCAGCTTGGCTGCAGTTATGTGCTGCTGCAGGCTGCTGCCTTGCTGCTGCTGCTTGCTGACTGCTGCTGCTGCTGCTACTGCTACTGCTGCCTGCACTACTACTGGTGCTGCCGCTGTCTGCTGCTGCTGCTTTTCTGCTGCTGCTGCTGCTCTGCTGCTGCCTGCTGCTGGTGCTGCGCTTCACTGCTGCTGCTGTTGACTAGCTGCTGCTGCTACTGGTGCTGCTGCTATGCTGCTGCTGCCCCTCTGCTGCTGCTGCTTGCTGCTGCTGCCTGCTGCTGCTGCTGCTACTGCTGCACAAGCCTACTGCTGCTGGTGCTTGCCTGCTTCTGCTGCTGCTGCAGTTGCTGCTGCTGCTGATGACTGCTGCTTCTGCTGCTGCTGCTGCTGCTGCTGCTCTGCTGCTGCTGCTGCTCTGCTGCTGCTGCTGCTGCTACTACCTTACTGCTGCTACTACTGATACCTGCTGCTGCTGCCATGTTGCTGCTGCTGCTGGTGCTGCTGCTGGTGCCGCTGCTGCTGCTGCTGCTGCTGCTGAAGGGGTTAGCTGCTGCTGCTGCTGCTGCTACTGCCCTGCTGCTTCCTCTGCTGCTCTGTCTACACCTTGCTGCTGCTGGCTGCTGGGCCCTGCTGCTGCTGCTTGCTGCTACTGTTGCTGCTGCTGCTACTGCTGCTGCTGCGCTGCTGCTGCTGCTGCTGCTCCTGCTGCTGCTACTACTGCTGCTGCTACTGCTACTGCTGTAACCAAGCTACTGCTGGTGCTATATTAAAGCAGTTGTATGCTGCTGCTACTGCTGCTGCTGCTGCTGCTGCTGCTGCTGCTACTGCTGCTAGCTGCTATGGTACTGCTAGTACTGTACTACTACGTCTACTAGCTACTGCTGTCTTCTGCGCTACTAGTGCTACTGCTACTACTATTTGCACTACTGCTGCTGCTACTACTACTACTTCTACGGCTGCTGCCACTATTGCTGCTGCTGCTGCTACTTCTGCTGCTGCTGCTGCTTCTACTGCTGCTGCTGCTACTGCTAGCTGCTGCTGCTATTGCTACTGCTGCCTGCCACCTGCATGGCTGTGCTATCTGCTGCTGCTGCTGCTGCTGCTGCTACTGCCTACTGCTGCTGCTGCTGGTGCTGCTGCTGCTGCTGCTGCTGCCTACCTGCTACTGCCTTCCTGCATGCTACTATACTACCCTGCTCTCTGCTGCTTGCTGCCTTAGGCTAGCTACTGGGGCTGCTGCCCAGCTGGCTGCTGCTACATGCTGCTACACTGCTGCTGCTGCCTCCTAGCTGCTGCTGCTATAGCTGCTGCTACTGCTGTTTCTGTTGCTGCTGCTGCTGTCTTCTCTGCTGCTGCTGCTGCTGCTGCTGCTGCTGCTACTGCTGCTGCTGCTGTCTTGCTGCTGCTACTGCTGCTGCTGCTGCTACTGCTGCTGCTACTACTACTACTACTAATGCCACTGCTGCTGCTGGTGCTACTACTGTGTGGTGCGTGCTACTAGACTGCTGCTACTGCTCTAGTGCTCTCTGGCTACTGGTGCTGCTCTACTGTTGCTTCTGCTGCTTGCTTTGCTGCTGCTGCTTTACTTGCTACTAGCTACTGCTCTGCTGCTGCTACCTTACTGACTACTGCTGATACAACTGCTGCTGTTCAGTGTTACCCCGCTGCATGCGTACTGCTGCTGCCCTGCTGCTAGTCTCTGCTGCTGCTGCTGCTGCTGCTGCTGCTACTCTGCTGCTCTGCTGCTGCTTACGCTGCTGCTGCTGCTGCTGCTAGGCTGGTTCCTGCTGCTAGCACTCTGCCTCTGCTCTGCTGCTGTCTGCTGCTGCTGCTGCTGCTGCTGCTGCTGCTGCTGCTGCTGCTGCTGCTGCTACTGCTGCTTTAGCCTGCTGCTGCTGTTGCTACCTACTGCTGCTGCTGCTGCTACTACTGCTACTGCTGCTTCTGCTGCTGCTACTACTGCTGCTGCTGCTTCTGCTGCTGCTGCTACTACTGCTGCTGCTGCTACTACTGCTGCTGCTGCTACTGCTGCTGCTGCTGCTGCTGCTCCTTGCTACTGCTAGCTAGCTACTCTGCTGCTGCTCAACTAGGCTACTTCTGGCTACTGCTACTGGCACTGCTGCTGCTGCTGTTGCTGCTGCTGCTGCTGCTGCTGCTGCTGCTGCTGCTGCTGCTGCTGCTGCTGCTGCTGCTGCTGCTGCTAGTTGCTGCTGCTGCTGCTGCTGCTGCTGCTGCTGCTGCTGCTGCTGCTGCTGCTGCTGCTGCTGCTGCTGCTGCTGCTGCTGCTGCTGCTGCTGCTGCTGCTGCTGCTGCACTGGACTACTGCTGCTGCTGCTGCTCTGCTTTCTGCTGCTGCTGCTGCTGCTGCTGCTGCTGCTGCTGCTGCTGCTGCTGCTGCTGCTGCTGCTGCTGCTGCTGCTACTGCTGCTGCTGCTGCTGCTGCTGCTGCTGCTGCTGCTGCTGCTGCTGCTGCTGCTGCCCTGCTACTGCTGCTGCTGCTGCTGCTGCTGCTCTGCTGCTGCTGCTGCTGCTGCTGCTGCTGCTACTGCTGCTGCTGCTGCTGCTGCTGCTGCTGCTGCTGCTGCTGCTGCTGCTGCTGCTGCTGCTGCTGCTGCTGCTGCTGCTGCTGCTGCTGCTGCTGCTGCTGCTGCTGCTGCTGCTGCTGCTGCTGCTGCTGCTGCTGCTGCTGCTGCTGCTGCTGCTGCCTGCTGCTGCTGCTGCTGCTGCTGCTGCTGCTGCTGCTGCTGCTGCTGCTGCTGCTGCTGCTGCTGCTGCTGCTGCTGCTGCTGCTGCTGCTGCTGCTGCTGCTGCTGCTGCTGCTGCTGCTGCTGCTGCTGCTGCTGCTGCTGCTGCTGCTGCTGCTGCTCTGCTGCTGCTGCTGCTGCTGCTGCTGCTGCTGCTGCTGCTCTGCTGCTGCTGCTGCTGCTGCTGCTGCTGCTGCTGCTTACTGCTGCTGCTGCTGCTGCTGCTGCTGCTGCTGCTGCTGCTGCTGCTGCTGCTGCTGCTGCTGCTGCTGCTGCTGCTGCTGCTGCTGCTGCTGCTGCTGCTGCTGCTGCTGCTGCTGCTGCTGCTGCTGCTGCTACTGCTGCTGCTGCTGCTGCTGCTGCTGCTGCTGCTGCTGCTGCTGCTGCTGCTGCTGCTACTACTGCTGCTGCTGCTGCTGCTGCTGCTGCTGCTGCTACTGCTGCTGCTGCTGCTGCTCTGCTACTGCTTCTCTG
>JAWDGP010003271.1:0-2500 GCA_033675545.1 Elysia crispata | reverse complement strand
CTTAATGAATATGTATTATTGTGCAGGGACATGCCTAAAGATATGCGGTGCGTTGGATTTGCCAGGGGTGAAGAATGGCTGGAAAACAAAAACTAAAAAAAAGGTTGATGATGAATAACTCTAAATCTTGTAAAGATATAAAAAAAAATCGTGTATCGTGTATAAAGACACTCGTTTTATCAGGACTCAATATTTGTTTTGAAAATTGAGAATCTGAACCTCTACATTCTGTTTTATTTTTATTTTCACAGAATAAAGAGTGCATCATGCTAGATAAGGTCTGTTTACATGAAATAATTTGCAGCTAGCAACACCATTACACAATATGTTCTGATGTCACAAGCAACGATTCGTGTTGCTAGCGATTTATGGAGAGCAGCAAATGTTCCAATTTTATTGGTAAAATTTGCAGTAAGCGATTCGCAGCAAGCCACAACAATATTTTTATCATGTGATCGTAAGTTAAAGTGTGCTTGAATAGCAGTACAATTAGGGCGTCTTGTTAAATGATCGTGGGGTAAACTTCACTAGCACTATTTGCTCATAGAGGTATAGCAATATTCTCAGCAAATGAAAAAAAAGTGAAGCTGAGGGGGAAAAAAATCTCTGTGTCTGTTCCTTGCTACAATAATAGAACTGATATTGGTGCAAAGACCACTTCAATACACGAGTTAGCTGCTAAAGATCGCTCAACCTTTCCTCATTTTGCACAGATGGATTTTGAGTGTTTTTATCAGTTGTTGGAAATATTAATATGGATCTCGTTATTCAGACTACTGTAATTATTTTCCAGATCAAATCTACATCTATTTGGATTAATCTGCAATCTGACTTTTCTGGAAATAATCTTCTTCCAGTATGCAGTAGTTTTACTTTGCTTACTCTGTACTAGCCTTAATTGCACATTAAACTATTATCTACATCTAGATCTTCACATATATATATAACGCTAGATTTAGCTAATTTCAATTTAGCGAACAGGATAAATAACAATAGAGTTGGGATAAAGTCGTCCACCCTACCTTCCCCATACCCATTGTCCTTTCTTGTGTTTACGTCTTTCATTCTTTTTGTCGGTCTCAAATCAAATGAATCAAATGTAGGTTCGTGATCGCTGCTTCTTCTTTTCTATTCAATTGTTTGGTCTAATTTCGTCTGTACATTTTCGTAGTTTGATTGCCCTCTCTATTACAAAAATTACTACACCATTTATGCTGTTGCCACAGGTTGCTACTGCTGCTGCTACTACTACTACTACTACTACTACTACTACTACTACTACTACTACTACTACTACTACTAGTGTGAAGCACCGTAAAAAAACAACAAAAATAAGTAGAGAGCGGCTTCAAAATGTACAAAACAAAACACGTGAACTACTCAGAAAGCTCCAACGCAACATTCGATTTAATTGACCTTACTACTACTACTACTACTACTACTACTACTACTACTACTACTACTACTACTACTACTACTACTACTACTACTACTACTACTACTGCTGCTGCTGCTGCTGCTGCTGCTGCTACTACTACTACTACTACTACTACTACTACTACTACTACTGTTGCTATCACTACTTCAACTACTACTGCTGCTGCTGCTGCTGCTGCTGTAAGACGTGGCACTAAGCTTGTTGTAAAAGTAGTATGCAGGAAAACTGATCAATTAAAATTTCCATTCACTCAAGTAACTCTCCCGTAGTGCTGGAGCTCTTAAAATCTCAGTTACAAGTATTTATTAAACTTCAAGTCTGTACTTGCTTCTAGACTATAAATTCAAGATAGAGATTGAAATGAAGATCCTGAAATTTAGGTGTTGAATTTAGATGAAAAAAGCTTGGATCTAAATCTTGATCTCTTATCTTTATCATTGATAGTCCAGCGACAAAAAATATTGATCTAGAGTTCATCATGTACGTGTAACTGAGATTTAAATAGCCTGACATATACTCTCTAAGATCGCATATCTTGTACTTTTGTTGAGGCTTAGTGGTGATATTAATTTTGTCCTATAAACAATGATGGCATTGGAACTCATCAATAATCTCAGAATTAACGCCTCTAATTTGGTTGCCCTTAAACTTACAATATCTTGTTTTCTATAAGCAATATCTGAAAGCGCACGTCAGAAATGTTTCGAGGTCTTCTCTATTTAAGAAATCGCTAGGGATGTGCAGAAAGCGACAGGTAGGAAGCAGCAGAGCGCCAAATCACCTCGTGTAAACACATTGAGATTTGTGGCAAGCGATTCTCTGCAGAAAGCGATTTATTGCTAGCTAGAGATTTCTTCGTGTATCCATATCTATACATTTAACTCAAGCAACTTGTTTCTTTCTCATCATGGTCCAAGCATCACAGATTTCCCTTATGACCCACACCTCTCTGTATTATGCTGGACAATGGCACACTATTGATTCTCAAGCGACGCGTCCAAATTGCGGGCATCCCAGTGCAGAAAATGGGCTTCGCAATAAATATGCATGATACTGACAAAC
>JAWDGP010003269.1:12500-80000 GCA_033675545.1 Elysia crispata | reverse complement strand
GGTTTCATCTTTCTGGTCCTTGAATCAATATTTACCAGCAATACTTCAACGTTACAATCTTATTGTCATCAGTCTCCTTGCTTCGCGTTACCGTTCGATTTTGAAAACAGTTTTTCTTGCGATACCTTGCATTTGACCCATCTGTTATATTGTTACAAATTATACCATGTTTGATGCCTTTCGAACATCAGCTTTTTATCATACCTCGTCTTTTATTATCGTATGTGTCGGCCGACATGTGATTCAGTCTCTATGATTTTGTCTCCAATGTTCCTTTTTAAAACATGTGGATGCTTCCGAAGGTATGAGGAAATTGGAGGTCCATGAAATGCGTGTAAGACTTGGTGCAACCAAAAATAAATATTTGTATACATTTATTTCCCGCCACCACCCTAGTAGCTACAACTGGTCTATATAATACAAAGCACTTTGCACGAAATGTTTATTGTCTTTCTATAAAATCATGATTGAGATTGTTATATTCAATTTGTTTGAGAATTTTCTGTACTTGATTTAAAAGATATATGTGCATTTATCAACTTAGTTATTAAATAAAATACAATCTACGACACAAGCCAACGAAAAGATGCATTTTGTATAATTTTTCAGGCTCTACGGTGTAACTTGAGAACCGCAGCAGGTGCCGCTAGCCAGTTCGCTGAGAGGTGCCGAGCGGGACGGACGTGAATTTCTTCCATTCGCCTCTGGACTTAATTGTGTTAGCTGCTTCAATGAGGTTGGCTAATTAGCGCTCTGCCATCTGCGTGAACTTTGTGCCTTTTAAAACATTGCAAATTTCCTAACTCTGCAAACATATACAAACATTTCATGCTGATTTTGCCTATGCTGACAGATATACAAACATTTCGTGCTGATTTGGTCTATATTGACATATTATATATACAAACATTTCGTGCCGATGTTGTCTATGTTGACATATATACAAATATTTCATGCTGATTTTGTATATGTTGACAGATATACAAACATTTTATGCTGATTTTGTCTATGTTGACAGATATTCCAAGTTTTCTTCCGGTAAAAAATTACAACTTTGCTGATTATGTTTCTTTTGAGAAATAACTGCTGAGAATGCATTTTTTTTAATTGAACAAAAAAAAAAAAAAAGACTAAACTAAACAGAAACAAAAAAAAAACAAAACTCCAAAATACCACGAAGAAACAATTTAGATTGCTAATTATTTTTTTTTTTTGAATCGCAAAATATATTAAATCGTTGAAGCTAAAAAGTTGGGGGTCAAGAGTTTTAAAAAATACTTTACCAAGTTGAATATAACTGTATATATATATATATATATATATATATATATATATATATTTTTGAACACCTATCAAATTTTGAATAAATTTTCATTCCAAATTTTAAAATAAGGCCCATATTAAGGCCCTATTTTAAAATTTGGAATGAAAATTTATTCAAAATTTGATAGGTGTTCAAATTTAAATATTTAATTGTTTTGGTGTTTCCAAATAAAACATAAAAAATAAGTTTATTGATAAGACCTATTTAACATCACTTACATGCCGGCATTTTAAATATTTCTATACGCCCAATCATTGAGAAGAGAACATTTGAATAGTTGTACTTTTTGTCTCATTAAAAGATATGTAATCTGGAATTAAGAAAAAAAAATTCTTATAATGACCTACATGATTTGTATTACAGAAATAATTTTTGTTTTATAGTTTTGACAATAAAGTTAATATTTTTATGCACCAATTTCTTTTATTATTATTATTATTATTATTATTATTATTATTATTATTATTATTATTATTATTATTATTATTATTATTATTATTATTATTATTATTATTATTATTATTATTATTATTATTTTTATTATTATTATTTAAAAAAATATCGTATTTTTCATAGTGCCACATAGTGAATTAATACGCTTGAGATTTATGCCTAAAAGCTTTGTGTAATAGTGAATTAATACGCTTGAGATTTATGCGTACCTCCAAGTCCCGAGAGATACAGATAATATTTCCCTTCTAAACGTTAAAGCTTAAATTTGTTGACGTTCATTTTTGTTTTTCATTTTTTTTTCTCTTACTTATTTAAAAAGAAAACAATTTTGTTTTTATACCTTTAACTTCCGAACTCCTATTGCATATGGGCACTTTTTTTTTCTAATGTTTTTCTATAAAATTAATTGTTACATTTCACTGTAAAGTGTTTTTAATCCTCACAAATATATATATATATATATATATATATATATTTCTCACTTCATTTCAATCATAGTTTGATCTTATCGTTACTAGCTTTTTCGTGTGTTGGTTTTTTTTCCTGTTACTGATTTTTGTTTTCTTTATGGCGTGTCAGAAAAAAACTTGTAAAAAAAGCATTTTCTATCGTTCCTTTACTTAAAAAATACGATTAATAAAGATTAGTCAACAGTGTGCATGAGTTTTGGATTTTCTTCATTTTAATATTTTACATCATGCTTAAGCTAAATCAGTTTTCTGTTTTTCAAAGCGGGATTGATATTACTGAGCTCTTGTTCGTGAGGAAAATTAACATAATCAAGATACAATGTTTTTTTTATATTCACAACTCTAAAAAGTCTATTGCCAAACCCGATGGGTCGGGTGTTGAGAATATGGAAAAAAAGTTTAAATAGTTATGGCTTGCTTCAAATCATCAAATTACAATGATTAATACGTGCAATTTCCATTAATCAGACATAAAAAAAATTAGATTAGTAAATACTCTTTATTCAACACTGTTTCCAATATTCTTTTTCTTATGTGTGTATTTCCAATCAAATGGAACAGAAATTGAATTGATACAGAAATATGTTTTAATTGGTTTAGACAATGCTTAAAAAAATCTTCGTCAATTTTATCATCAAGATAATCAAATTTATTAAACCTCAAAGCGGTATTTTCCAAGTGATAATCTTTTTTTTTTTTTGTTTATAATCCGTTTACTTTCCTAGAGTTTGGGGGACATCATATAAAAAAAATTCAGTGTCTATGTTATTTTGATAAAAAACATGTATACATTATTGTATCTTGTTTTACAACGTCCAGCATAAATACGTCGTTTTAATACCATAAAAGTTGTGAAAATATAATAAACAGAATAAAACCCCCCCACATTTGCTAACAAAATATTCAGATGTAAATAACAAACACGAGGATAAGGAATTGAACGAAATATGAAGTTATTGTGTGAGGCTTTATATAACTTTATATGATGAACAGTTATGAGGTGTAAAGAAAATCCTGGATAATTAAGGCAGAAGGAACAGAATAAACTCCTGGTGATAAACTAAAATAAAAAAAAAAAAATGATATAACTTCACATGCAAAGTTTAGCCTTCCGGAAAGTCATAGTAATGTTAAAAAATCATATATATATATATATATATATATATATATATATTAAATAGGTCCAGATTTAATTTAAACAAATTCAAAGTAAAAATAAATGTTTATGCATATGTTCCTGTATGTCATAGAATAACAAAAACTAGTATGTATTTGACGTATACAATTCATGGAAGTCATTCATACAGATGATATACAAAATTATGTGGAATTTGTGTTGGAAAACAGTCAGTGGATAAATCGACGAAAAAAAAAAAATCTAAAAACTTGAGAGGAAAATTTGTGTCACTATTTTACGAAAATTAATGGTCTGAAACAGCTCGAATTTACAGACTCAGGGTAAAAACATATGTACCTGGAACCATGTCAAAAAGCATTCATATCCATTTTTAAAATATTTCATTAAGACATGAAAATAGATCATCCTTGTATATCACTTTTATAGACGTGAGAGACGTTAACATGTTATGAGTTTCTCAAGAAGAATCCAGTCATGGTAAACCATTTTCACAGACTTAGGAGACTACAAATGTTGTATTGCTCAGTCCGACTCCAGTTATCGAAAACCACTTTCACAGACTTAGGAGACTTCAAATATTGTATTGCTTAGTACGACTTTAGTTATCGTAAACCACTTTCACAGACTTAGGAGACTACAATATTGTATTGCTCAGTATGACTCCAGTTATAATCTTATACTCTCTTCATTTGAAGAGACATTGAACTCCTAAGATTTTATTAGGAAGAGGTCAATCATGAAAAATTACTGTCAAGGACTTAAGAGACATGAAAAAAAGGGAAATAATTCCTGGTATCCCCAAAATGACCAGAACGAAGCAATAATTTTCAAATTGTTCACAGGTCATAACACTGACTTGAGACTCACAAGATCAGATAATCTCTATTCTGACCCTGTGGCTCTGAGTCATAGACAGATTGTTCACAATTCATAACAGACCACTGACTCACAGGATCAGAAAATCTCTACTCTGGCCCTGTGGCTCTAAAGTACGCTCCAGATCAAAGTTAGGATAATTTAAACAACTATCAGCTAAAAATTATTAAAAAAAATACCCAGACAATGAAAAAGTGATTGTAAATCGTACAATGTCATCATCTTCAAACTAAAATATTTACATTGACCATCATCGAAAGGTACAGCAGCATCATATAAGACAAATATTTGTCTTGAGTTTAAAAAAAAGCAAAAAAAAAAAAGACTATTAAGCGACATAATTTAAGCATTTCACGAAATATTACACAACTATTTATCAAACAAAAATATCTGCAAACCACAAAAGAAAGCTTAAATCATTTATCCCGCTAGTACGTCAAAATATTAACGTGTTGAGGGAGGCAAGTGTTCACTCGATATTGAGGAAGAACATCGTACACCTCAACGCACTATAATTGACTGCCAATGCTTCACCTCCCTCATCGCCTACTATTGGCTCTCTGTTTCTTGCTCTTGTTCTTGTTTCCCCTTTTTCATCTTCTTTTTCATCATCATCTTCTTCTTCTTCTTCTTCTTCTTCTTCTTCTTCTTCTTCTTCTTCTTCTTCTTCTTCTTCTTCTTCTTCTTCTTCTTCTTCTTCTTCTTCTTCTTCTTCTTCTTCTTCTTCTTCTTCTTCTTCTTCTTCTTCTTCTTCTTCTTCTTCTTCTTCTTCTTCTTCTTCTTCTTCTTCTTCTTCTTCTTCTTCTTCTTCTTCTTCTTCTTCTTCTACATACAGTCTTAGTAAGTACATGTATTATTTGGTAAACAAATAAATAAATAAAACCCACGGTGCATTCTTATGATTAATGTATATATATATATATATATATATATATATATATATATATATATATATAAAGTAACTTTTCGTCTTGTCTTTTTTTTTTTAAATAAAGATATTTTTCCCTGTCTATCACTTGGGAACAAAAAATTACATTTTGTTTTCTCCATTGGATTTGAGTCCTGTTTTATGGTAATTTGGGGTCAATTATTCCAAATATGACATCAGTTTTTTTCTATCAGGTCAAAGTTTTTTTGCAATGAGCTGAAATATTTTTTGCCATATTTTGACTTTCTATATATAGAATATATATAATAACAATTAAAATCAGAACAAGAACAATTAAAAGTTCACCTAAAATATATGCATAACCTTTAAACAATATTAGAATAGATGAAAAGAAAGATACTTGTAATTTAAAGTCATGATTTGGAAAATGAATTATTATTCAACTAAAAGAATTTTGGTGAAAAAGTTATATTCTGAGTGACTTTACTCTGGAACAAAATTTCGTTTGATCGATCTTCTGGAATGGGCTTTTCCAAAGCGTTCTCGTTGAATACTCCAGCAATAGTCTGCCACCATGTGGATTCCCATCGTTTTTGGTATCTCTCTTCCATAACTTTAATATCTTGATGAAAACGCTCGGCCTGCTCATCGCTGACTGCTCCGAAATTGTCAGGAAATTGCTCTAAATGACTGTTAAGAAAGTGCACCTTTATACTCATGTTGCAGCCAAATTTGTGATAGTTTTCCAACATTGTTTCAACTATGTTTCTATAATCATCAGATTTAGTGTTACCTAAAAAGTTCTCAACTACAGAAACCAAGGACAACCATGCTCTCTTTCCGTTTCATCCATTGAATTGGGGAAAGCGTTGTCCTTCATATGTTGTCTAATCTGTGGACCATCAAACACACCTGCTTTTATTTTCTCATAAGAAACCGCTGAGAATGACTCAAACAAGTACTTAAAGCAATTGCCATCAGTATCGAGAGCTTTTACAAAATGCTTCATAAGGCCCAGTTTAATGTGCAGAGGCGGGAATATAATCTTCCGGCGGTCGACGAGCGGTTCATTGATGATGATCTTCTCACCAACTGTCAGGTGTTTTCTTACAGGCCAGTTTTGTTCTCAGTGTATCTCTTTGGTTCTGCTGTCCCACAGGCAGATGAAACAAAGATATTTTGTATAGCCACCTTGTTGACCTAGCAAAAAGTTTACCATTTTCAGGTCAACACAGATGATTATTTCATGCTCGCTGTTCTTGAGAAGTTCGACTAGATTTACTACACATTTGGACTGGAATGATAATACACAATGTTCAATGAACACGGTAGCACTGGAACAGACAGGGACGGAAATTTGATATCGTTATGCAAAACCATTTTATACAAAAAAAAAATTTATAAAAAGGTACGTTTTCTTTCCTCAAATGTTACATTTAAATTTATATAATTCTTTTTATCTTTTAACTTGTATATACTTAAATCTTAAGCTTAAATATTTAAATTTAACAGTGTATTTATTTTTTTTCATTTTAAACCTTAAACATACCGTAAATGTTATAGTTGGACTTTTTCTTTTAAATTTAAGTAAACTTTGTTACTTCCCTTGGAAATATTTTTCATATAATTACTTCCCCTTAAATTTGACGGAGTCATCTAAACAATTTAAAATTCAAGATAGCATAAAAACTTGACCTGATATAAAAAAATATGGATGACATTTCCAGAATCAGCGGCTTAAAATCTTTAAGAATCATCTTTCAGATCTCACGCAGAAAAATGTGTGTTCCCCAGTGTTATTATTTCTTTACCAACTGTACTCTTCAAGCATTATTGTTGGGAAACTGGGTAGGTCTATATACTAACACATTTAACAGAGGCATTGTGGTTATGTCCCGAATGATCTGCAACACTTTATCTTTTGTTCTGAGCAACATAGATTTGTCTGACTGTATACGCCCATATGAATATCAAAATTTTGTATATAACATTACACTTTTATATTTGTTTATGTGATCTAAATATAAAATGTTATTGGATGAACATAATTTTTTAAAGCAAAAAGTGTTTATTCGTTATTTATTAAGGTATTGTCTACAATGATGGTTCTATAGGAAAAGGATGGGAACTGCATATTTATTTACGACTATTCATACGATGCTGGCAACATTTTTCTTCCAAAACACAACCTTAATAAACAGTTTGCTCTTTATCTGTCGATCATAGCCACAAAATAGTTACAAAACTCCTTTTCCAATAACGACTGAGGATTTCAAACGTTACGAAAATATCGGAGTTAACAAATACATTTTAAAATAAAAACAATACAGAATGTGCAAAGACTCAAGAAGATGTCACATACAGACATAAAGAGTCTTAGTCAACAATTATGCATGTGTCTAAGAGATATCAAATACATGTGTTTCACCATCGCTGGTAACAGCCACACACACACTACCACTAATGCTCACACACCGAGGTTCATTCATATAGCTGGAGCCACGAGGATGTCTCCACAGCTGTCTGTACCAGCGACCGTCTGGTGTGACCAGGTGGAGAGAGCGGGTGTCATTGTCTGAGACAACAAACCACCCGTCCTGGAGAGTGGCGACACCAGCAGTTATTTTTATCACTGGAACTGTGGAGAAATAAGGATCAATTATGAGCAGAACATTCAGAAACGAAAATTAATACAATGGTTTACATAAGGAAATGAAACAAACGCGACTTAAAGTCAGACTCGGCTTGGTCAGAAGGTTGAGATGTTAAGCATGGAATGCAGGGCAGAGACAGTTGGAGTAAATATGAACATGACCAAATAGATTTAATTCAAACGTAAGCGATGAATTAATATAGGAAACAGATAGAGCAGGGGAAATATATATATATATATATATACAGAGAGAGAGAGAGAGAGAGAGAGAGAGAGAGAGAGAGAGAGAGAGAGAGAGAGAGAGAGAGAGAGAGAGAGAGAGAGAGAGAGAGAGAGAGAGAGAGAGAGAGGCAGAGAAAGAAAAAAAAGACAAAGCTGATTAGAGAAGTGGCACTAGAAAGAAAACAAATTATAGACATTTAAAGAAGCTAATGCGTAGCACCAGGAAACCAGAAAGAGTGAGAAAGCTTTAATATCTGATACGTTCCAAGGATTCTTCTATCTCTCCAGGCGAGTGAATCGCTGGAGCAACGAATGTAGCGTGAAATTTACGTATATATCTTTCTTATAAAACCGTTACCCATTTATCTATGCGTCGGTTTAACTATTTAATTCTCTAGCTACCTAGCTATATACCTATATATCTATCTCTTCGTGTACCTCATCATGTATAAATCATTCAACAAATACAATATAATGTGTAAACAATCACTATCGCTCACTCTTTCATTTTCGTATTTTTCCTTGGATCGCTCTCTTTTCCCCAATATTTAGTTGTTGTCTGTGCATGAGTCTATCTGCTTGACTATATGTCTCTTGTTTCTGTTTCTCCAATGTCTCTCTCTCTCTCTCTCTCTCTCTCTCTCTCTCTCTCTCTCTCTCTCTTTCTGTCAGTCTCTGTCTCTATTTTAATTTTTTTATGCCTCTCGATCTCCATGTCTGTCTATCTTTGCATAGGTCTTTAAATTCGTTTTAGCATTTATCTTACTGTTTGTAACTGTCAAAAATTGTTTTTCCTTTTCTTCTACAAAACTTTATTTTTCTCGTTCAGAGCGTTAATGAGAAAGAAAAGGATTCTGCGTGAGGCTGAAGTAAAGCAACTTGTACATGAGATCTGAGAGGTTACTGTATTGTATCAGCAAGTAAAACATAGAGAGGGAAAGATGTATCTAGTACTTTAGAAGGACGCTTCCTCTCTCTCTCTCTCTCTCTCTCTCTCTCTCCCCTCCCCTCCCCTCCCTCTTTCTGTATTTTGTTCTATTGCCTGTATATTTGACTCGATATCTCACTTTTTTTTCTTTGCTTTGTATCTCTGTATATTGATCATTTTAGCCTTCTCTTTTTTTTCTTCTCTGTCGCTTCTTTCTATTTCCTGCGTCTATATATGAACTAAATACTAAAGACTATCTACTGAGCCAAAGTCCAGTGTCAACAGGTGTCACACATGTTGTCCGTTGAAAAAAAAAGCCAGAATTTTCCATGTCATCAATAAACTAAACGAACTGGAGAGAGACGAAGAAAATCGGATCATTAATTCCTGGCAAAAAAGACGTAGAAACAAGGAAACAACTATGCACAGCTGTGCTGAGAAAGCTTAAAACACAATGGATAGGAGGTGACAAAATAAACAAAGACATAAAATTAAAACTCTACCAGGCACTAGTAAAATCGATCCATATTTATAATTGCAGCATATGGACTCTCACACAAACAGAAGAAGCTTAACTAGATGCATTCCACCACAAACAGCTCAAACAAATCTTTATATAAAAACTGCAATGAAATACGGCTTCTATAACCATCCTTGAAAGCCGGTGGCTCCTATCTGGACATATTTTTTCTGAGGCGAGATAGAGACATTCCTGCAAACAAAGCTATGGAGGCATATTAATTTGTTCCTAAAGGTAATAAATTTCGAGCGAAGCCCATAAAAACGCTGCCAACAGTCATCAACAAAGACCTCATTAGCAAACCAGCTGGCGAGCTTAAACTCAAAACCAAGAACGACCTTGACTATCTGAAGTTAATGGCAGAAGACATAGCACAGTGCAGGAGACTATCAGCCAACATCTTAGAGGCAGCCGATGCGTCCATGTCAGAGCACTAAGATGTGATATATTATTGCGATATATTATGCCTCATGTCTTTTAGTTGTTTTCAGTCTCTCTCAGCTTTTTAGTATGGGTATTAATAAAATATATTCTGTCTGTACAAAAAAAAAAAATAAATAAAAACGACTGAATCTTTAATAAGATTTACCGGCCGTAATAAAACCAAACACATAGAAATGTAAAGCGGTCGGCACCTCATTGTCGGTGTGCACGAGTGCCGACCTGGAACTTAGAGAACTTCAGCATAAAATCAGAACCAAATATTAGCGTCTTGACAGCGCTCACACAACCACGCCCTGCTGTATACATTTCTATTAAACGGGATTAGACCATCCGCACCAATCTATTGAAGACGTACACACAGACACACAGAATGAGAAATGTCACAAAAGAACAATGTTCATGAAATACCGAGAATAATCAACTTCTCTTTATCTATCACAATCCTTTCTTTGAAGCCGTGTTATAAAAAGTGATTGAATTATTTCATTTATTTTTTTTCCATATAATTGTTGTGGGCATAGATCTAAATTGAATTTTAAACAAACCAAAACCTCAACTGCATTTTCTTAATTCAACAAAACGAAATAGCACACACACTTTGTTTGGTACACGAAAAAAAATAATCGTTGATAAACTTTTTTTTTAATTTAGTTATAAATGTAGAACATGATTAAAAAAAAATATATATATCTGATAGACTTAAGGTTACAAAGAGCAATAGCAAGATACAACTAGTTAAAGAGAGAGAAACGGAATAGATCGACAGATTAAATAGCAATAACACATTGCAAAATACAAATACACACAATTACGATGAAACTTTTGATAGTTACCAATACGAATCAGAAAAGCGGTTGAAGAAGGCACACACACGAACACACAAAAACACAATTAATTTAAAAAAAAAAAACCAACTAAATAAACAAAGTTTTATGCCTAACCACTGTGTGTGCCTTCATTGGCCAGTTAGAAATACTTTTTAAGACCATTGTTTTATAATATTTTAGTGCAGTGCTGGGCCCCAAGAGCTGACAAACCTGCTTTGTGGAAAATTATCTTTCCGTCGTGAATCTTCACTTTAGCCAAGTTGTTCATGGTAGACATGAACAAACACCCGTCCTGCGTGACTGTCATGTAGTCTGGATTTAACGTTTGACCTGAGAGTGGAGAAGAGATGCAGTTCAAAACACACTTTTCCTTCTTAATATAAACATTTGTTAATAGTTCTTTAAATACGTATCCCCTAAGTTCTATTTACTATTACATTTGTATGCATATCGTCTCATAAATTTGGCAAAAAACTTTCCTTAAAAATTCCATACTTGATATTTTACTTTTCTCTATGTTACGGGTCACTTAAGTTCTTTTAAAGGTCTATGCTATAAGATTTCTATATAATCGTCCCATTAAGCTAGTTTTCTATTTCAATGATCTTAGAAGCTACCTATGTTTCGCGCCCTATAAAATGTACATTACTTTTTTCCTTTAAAAATAAAAAAAAATAAAAAAAATAAAATGCAGCTTCTCTCTTCCCGTATCCTAAACTAAAGCTGCAAAAATGAATGCTACAAAAGTAAAAAAAAAACAAAAAAACAAAAAAACTTTATCGTTGTCTAAATTCATCAATGCGATCATTACATTACTTATGCATGCCTATTGTCCCATAAATTCATGAGTAAACTCATGCCTTTATTGTTCGTTTTCTTATCTTCTCATAAGTTATCTGAAGTTTTAAACGATCACTTAATGGTTTTTGTCCCCTAAGTTCTGTAAATAGTTGAATCGTATTATTGCTTCCAAGTAATTTTGTCCCCTAAATTAGAAACGTGCAGAAAAAAAGTAGATGCAAATGAAAGAATTGTGCCACATGTTTATAATAAAAAAGTGGAGATGGGAG
Organism: Elysia crispata; assembly: GCA_033675545.1. Taxonomy (NCBI): domain Eukaryota; kingdom Metazoa; phylum Mollusca; class Gastropoda; family Plakobranchidae; genus Elysia; species Elysia crispata. The sequence continues at coordinate 68,186 of JAWDGP010003269.1, read as the reverse complement.
AAAAAACAACATGTTTCTCATTGGTTACAAAGTTATACCGGTAACTAGCGCAAGGGGTTTTATTGATGGTCCAACAGGATTGTCTAATTTTGTAATCAGAGGTGAAAATGTTTTTTTTACTACTCAATTTTTTTTCGTCCTCTGTTTCAATCTCTCTCTCTATCCTTATGAAATCATACTTTCTTCATCTTGTGCATCTCTTTTGGGTACCTGTACTTCTCTTTGACTTCAAATACTCTCTTTCTTATATTGCATATTCTATTACTCTTTCTCTCTCAATTAAATATTCACTCATTTATGACTAAGTAATGTACACCATCTCTCTCTCGCTCGTTCTTTCTCTCTCTCTCTCTCTCTCTCTCTCTCTCTCTCTCTCAATGCTTAGTAAAACATATTTCCCGTGAATATCATATTTCTCGTGCATCAGTAAGTAACTATAACTATAAGTATATTGCACTCTTCGCCATTTCTATGACTCTTAAGCTAACTTTCTATCCACTAGTTTTTACCAGATTGTTGAAACGAGATGTATCACAAGCCCTGGTGGTGTAGTCAGTGTAAATCATGTGCTTCGATTTCATGGAAAAATAAAGTTGTGAATAGGCGAAAAAAGTCTGTCTTATAAGGGGGAATCATAATTTATTTTGGCACTAACTTGATATTAGTCTATCTTACTTTCGTCCCTTCACACTCTCTCTCTCTCTCTCTCTCTCTCTCTCTCTCTCTCTCTCTCTCTCCTCTCTTATCAACTCGCAGGTCAAAGAAGCTTTCGTCACATCTCTCTCGCTTCCAATCTCTCATACCAGCAGATTTTGCGAGCTGACCTGAGTGTCATATGATTGTCAATAATGACATTTGTGGAGGGTAGCGGCTTATCTGTCTATGGCCGCATAGCTAACATGTGTCCTGAGTCTCAATTCTATGAGAATAATGACATATGGGGAGGGTAGCGGTCAACCTCATTATGGACAAACAGGTAACCTGTGTCATGAGTCTCAATACTATGAAAATAATAAAAGATGGGGAGGCTAGCGGTCAACCCACTAATATGTTTACACTGTTAATATTATGGTCTGGAAGATGGGCTATGGCTATGATGTTAACATTGTTAATAGTATGGTCTGGAAGATGGGCTCTGGCTATGATGTTAACATTGTTAATAGTATGGTCTGGAAGTTGGGCTATGGCTATCATGTTAACATTGTTCATAGAATGGTCTGGAAGATGGCTATTGGCTGTGATGTTAAAATGGTGTATTGTGTGTTCTGGAAGATTAAAGTGTTTTGCCCCAAATAAGCAATTTGACATTTTTGATATCAAATTTATGACTGGTGAATCTTTTTCTAAGTTTTGTTAGTTTTCTCCGGTGCAATAATTTCTGCATTAGCTTTGATGCACCTCTTGAAGTAATTTATGCTGTGTGAAAGGCAGGAAAAAGTGTCAAGTTTTGAAAGATCTTTGATCGTTGATGAATGGCCTCAGGGATGAAGCAAGTGAGGTATTCACCTGCTCACTTTGTCATTACCTCGAAACTTCTGAATTCAGTTTTTGCCCTTGTTTACATCTTCACCGCTTCTTCTTTTCTTTTCCAATAAATTACTAGTAGGACGGATAGGCTAGCAATACCTTTAGATAAAAATAAGAGAGGGAGAGAGAGAGAGAGAGAGAGAGAGAGAGAGAGAGAGAGAGAGAGAGAGAGAGAGAGAGAGAGAGAGAGAGAGAGATCGACGGAGAGAGAAAGATCGAGAGAGACAGTAAGACAAAGGGACATTCAGACAGAGAGACAGATAGAGAGAGGGACAGTCAGAGAGAGAGACAGACAGACAGACAGAGTTGTGTTTTACAGTTCGAGAGAGTAACAGATATATTGATTAATCCAGAGCGACCATAGTTGGATATATTCCATCTATAAAGTTTTAGTATCGAGATTTCAACATATGGGAGAAAACAATTTTACTTTAATTCTCTAATGAGATATAAAAACGTAAAAACATATGAGTGAAAATAAGGGTGACATCAAATTAGTGCACGATAAAGAAAGTGTTCGCTCTTATTCCACATAATGATTAATGTAAAACAAGACAGGTAGAAAAGAAGCAAAGCGTGTTAGAAATCTCACAGAATGACATAGAGTATAAAAATTCACATACCGATTGTTTTAATATCAATGCAGTAGGAAAAAAACAACAACACACACACAAAAAAGATTTTGAGAGCTATAAATGTTACGAGTCTTGAGACTTACTCAATCGACGCAGGACGCGGCCCGTCATGTCAATCAAGTCAATCCCTGAAACATCATAGTACCCGACAGCCAGGGTCGCGCTGTCTACCGCTGTTAAAGCCCAACACCAACCGGACTTCTGTATGGAGGTCTGTGGAGGACACAACCGGAGACTCAAAGACAGGTAACTCTTCTCATCACACAAGTCTCTCAGACTACCGTGTATTTTCATCTTGCTCTGTTGGCCTTAGAATGACATAAAGTTACTGAGACCTCGACCCAAAAATTACATGATATAACTCGTCCACAACAAGGGGACTTGTCTGTCTCGGTTTCCTTATTGTTTTATATAATTGCAAAAACAATATAATCTTAAACATTATCTTATGATGCAGATGGTGACATTCGAAATTTCATGCATTCGAATCAAACTGTCGTGTTGCGCACGCAATTTAATATTACCTTAGTTCTTTAAATGTAAACAACTCTCTCTCTATTGTATTCCTGGTTATAGTCTGGAAATGACTGTAGTCGTTTTACTAGAGTGGGCGAGAGAGAGGAATGTCTTGGAGATGCGAATGTGTCTACACACAAGAGCAATGATACCATGTTTTGCACGCTAGAACGGTGGGGCTTTAGGTATGGCTTCATGCAAATGAGATGCTTGGGGTTTTCGGGAATACCCTGACGCTGGAGAGTGTTAAGATGTTTGACGTTAGGTTGTTTTGGTAGAAAGTTTTTCGTATGAATCGTCATATGAAAATCTCTATTTTTAAGTTAGGAACTTAGCACGTAATGCTGTGACTGCTTGGCCTTAAATGGATTGTTTATGTCCGGTGGAAGAGCATTTGGTATTTGTGGAGGTTGTTTGTATGGAGATGATTAAGATTATCTATGGTATAAAAGGAACATGTTTCGAGAGAGAAGACAGAGACTGCGATTTGAGTCCTGAGCTGAGGCTAGGAGCATCGATGTGCTAAAGAGACGCTGTTGTGACGAAGCGTTACTTTGACTTGTCAGCCTGTGCGCGCTGATACTGTGTTGTTGATACTTCTCAGATTAATTAAAGTATACTAGTTCAATATCGGCTGGCTTGTGATTTCTTTCACTCGAGTTGGATTGAAAAACCTGTGGCACTATAAATGTTCACGTGATCAACCTATACTGGAGCATAATATTAAGTGTATTGACCGGCTAGGAATAATTCCACACGTAACACGTAGTAAGAAGAGACAATGGATATCTTAACTTATCTCATGTCTTAAAATAATAAAGACCTTTTAAATCTGCAGAGAAATGGTTTTCTATTCAGTAAACTCCATATAACTACATCAGTATTCTCATCAATCAGTAGAGGGGTATGCATATTTTTGCGTCTTCAAAGGACAGTGGAGAGATACCCTTGTATAATTATGATGTTTACATCTGTATCCCACTATGTGCGTAGAAAGACATCTGTGTGTGTGGTGTGTATCCTAATAAGAAGTTAAAAAAAACAAGGTGTTAGTTCTCCTTCCGACCGACGCAAACAAGTTGTTGGTACAGTGGAAAGGACCCTATGATATCATCAACTCAGTTGGTCTTAACGATTACAAGGTCAAGATCAATGGAAAAGAGAAGACTTTGCATGCAAATCTTCTCAAGAAATATCTCTCAAGAAATGATGAAACTAGTTCAAGAGTGCTCAATGTCTCGAGCCAGACTCGAGATGATCTCAACATTCCATCGTGTGTAGCCGTGGTCGAGGACTATGACTACGAGGCAGATAATGGTCAAGACAATCTGGCCGGTGATGAGCAAGGCTCCGAAGATCTACCCGAAATTGGCACTTGGGGACAGAGAGAAGATGCTGCGGATGTCAAGTTCGGTGAAGCCCTGACATATGACCAAAATCGGGAGCTTCAGATGTTGGTCGAGAGGTTCAGTGAGATATTCTCAGATCGTCCAGGCGACACTAATCTGGCTGAGCACCGGATCGACCTGATTTCCGACGTACCTGTACGCCAGACGCCGTATCCTGTACCATTCGCCCTGAAGTCTTCACTCAAGAAAGAGCTACAGCAGATGGAGGACCTAGGGTTAATACGGAAGATCAAAGAGCGACTCACCATACGCGTCGCCTGTGGTCGTTGTGAAGAAGAAGGACGGGAGTAATCGTATCTGCATTGATTTCCGTCGTCTCAACAAGATTACGGTTACTGAGCCTCAACCAGTTCCTTCGCCAGCCGAGTCTTTCCTTGGTATGAGCGAAGACAAGTACTTCTCCAAGCTCGACTTGACCAAGGGTTATCACCAGATACGTGTGAGGCCTTTAGATGTCCACAAGACTGCTTTCGTGACGATGGGTCAACACTATGAGTTCCTGCGGATGCCGTTCGGGATGGTTAACTCCGGCATGACCATGACAAGAGCAGTGCGACGACTTCTGGAGAGAATGGACAACGTAGTTGACTACATCGATGATCTGCTGGTGCGTACCAAGACGTGGGAGGAACACTTGCAAGTCCTGGAGGAACTCTTCAAGAGGTTGAAAGCGGCCAACTTAGTTGCGAGACCAACAAAGTGCGAACTGGGAGCAACACAAGTCGACTTCCTAGGACACCGCCTTGGACGGGGGACAGTTGGACTTCAGGACTGCAACGTTGAGAAAGTGAAAGACGCCCCGAGACCGACCACCAAGAAAGAGATTAGATCCTTTTTAGGTTTAGTTGGTTATTATGAACCATTCATACCTAACTTTGCTGCTATTGCCGCCCCCCTGTCAGATCTAACTCGTAAAGGTCAGTCTAACAAAATTGTGTGGGGAGAGCCCCAGGAAAAAGCGCACGCCGCATTGAAAAAAGCTGTAATTAGCAAACCTATACTGGTGCTCCCTGACGTTAATAAAGAGTTTGTTCTGAGAACAGATGCATCTGATATAGGGTTAGGCGCCACCCTGTTACAGAACAGAGATGGGCACATTTTTCCTGTCGCTTATGCAAGCAGGAAGCTTCTAGATAGGGAGAAGAGATATTCTGTGATGGAGAGAGAATGTCTCGGAATTGTTTGGGGTATAAAGAAATTTACTTTGTATCTTTAAGTAAGCAGTTCACGCTTCAGACAGACCACCGACCCCTCGAATTTCTAAAGGTTTCTAAATTTGATAACCCTCGTATCATGCGTTGGGTATTGGCTCTGCAGAGTTTTGTTTTTAGAGTAGAACACATTAAAGGCAAGGATAATGTGGGAGCTGATTTTCTTAGCAGAGTTCCTGTATAATATTTTGAATATTTATTATTAAATGTAATGTTTAGATTGCATTGTTGGCATTGTTGTGAAGTAGGCAACTTCTGATATGCCTGTACTTATTGTAATATTGTATTTTACCTTTTTCGAAGTAACACTTCTATTGTTTGTATTGCCAGTATGTTCGGGTTATACTAAACGTAAAGCATGACTGCCAGTATGCCCACATCAAGTAAAAGTCTCGTGATGTATCCATTTTATTGATGATATTTGTATCAAGTGGAAAGCAGTATACAATGCTTTGGATGTGAGAATAAATTTTTAGGAAAAATTATCTTAAGTGGGGGGATGTGTAACGCATTGTACTATAAGTTGATCTATTCATTTCCTCACCCTTTTTTGGTGCTTAACTTTTGGGTAGCGGATCGGCTAGATCTATGTACATTATCTTGTTTGGTTGCATAACGTTTGTATTTCAAGCCTAAGAATTTAGTTTTGTTTATTGAACACAGCCCGCACTTGTATGGTCAAGATTCTTCTTGAATCTCCGACTTAGTTCTAGCATAGTAATGATCTAGTCACCCCTTGTTTACCTTTGTTTTGATTGGTTGCTAATTGCTAATGACGTGTACCGAGAATGTTCTCTTATGATTTATGTAATTCATGTAATTCCTTTTCTCGATGATTCGACGAGATTTTGTATAAATAAGAATCGAAATTATATTTAGTCAGTCAACATTGATTCTACAGTGAGTCAACATCATAGAGTTTATAGTGAGTCGACATTGAGTCTACAGTGAATGATTAATGAGTCAACCTACAGATATTGTACAGTCTAGCTCTTGCGTTGGATTAAACAGTTTGCAATTGTTACTTGCGGACTTCGGACTTATTTTCTACGGACGAGTCGTGTGATTGGCTGTGTATATTTTTAATACCCCTAGACAAATCTGGTCCATGATATCTGTATCTTAATAGGCTGGTAAAGAGACAGCCCTGTTTCTGTTGTCTGTTTTCCTTAATCTGGTCCATGATATCTGTATCTTAATAGGAGGGTAAAGAGACAGCCCTGTTTCTGTTGTCTATTTTCCTTAATCTGGTCCATGATATCTGTATCTTAATAGGAGGGTAAAGAGACAGCCCTGTTTCTGTTGTCTGTTTTCATTAATCTGGTCCATGATATCTGTATCTTAATAGGCTGGTAAAGAGACAGCCCTGTGAATGATGTCCTAAATATATATATATATATATATATATATATATACATAGAGAGAGAGAGAGAGAGAGAGAGAGAGAGAGAGAGAGAGAGAGAGAGAGAGAATACAATGAAGCTTGTAGGAAAAGTGACCTAAATGCTGGATTGAACAGACTAAGAAGATGAATCGCTAAGAACGACGAAGCCCAGGTTTTTGCAAGACATAAACAAGATAGCTACTATCGGATATTAAGATACATCTTTGATTGAAATAAATAATTACAATATTGAATATAAAGAAAGAATTAAAAAAAGATAGAGTCTGGGTTAGACATATCTAGATCTAAGGATCTATAGATGCAAGTAAATGAAAAAAAAAAAGAAATAAACAGTATACTGAAGGTAATCATAAGCCTAGATCTATGGTAAGACTGACAAATTGGACGGGAGACGAGAAAACATGATAAAGGTCATATAGTATGGAGTGGGATCGAATTTACATCTAGATAAGGGTCCATCCATTTAAATACAGACATAAAGACTATTGACATGAACAAAATATTACTTGTGGAAAAAAAACAAAAACAAAACAAATCAAAAACAAAACAAGTGTTTTTCTTTCAAGAATGTGCTGCCACTAGCTTAAACTGCTGTTAAATCGATTGGGATAAAGATGTGACAACAAACAGAAACTTCAGACTTTAAAGTCAATCAAGGGGTCTCTTAAAGAACAAAAACAAACAGAAACTTCAGGCTTTAAAGAGAGAGTCAAAATCCTGAGTAATCTAGGGATCACTTAAAGTAAAAACAAACAGAAACTTCAGACTTAAAAGACAAAGTCAAAATCCTGGATGATTTAGGGGTCTCTTTAAATGTGCTGTCACTCACCAGCAGTGCGACGGAATCTGGAGTAACCTCCAGTATAGCGATTATCTGGTCCGACGGCAAGGTCACTGCGACCTTCCAAGTGTTGCCGGGACCAGAGTCAATGAATGCTAGACGGCGAGGATAACTGCAGAGCTTCAGGCTGTGAAGGTGGTCACCCTGGAAAAATTAGAAGAGAGAGTGAACATTGAGATAAAGTGATGTGATAAAAAGGATGAGTAAAATAGATAAGTATACCTATCTCTAAATCTATCAATCTAGCTGTCTATGTATCAATCAACCTCTCTCTATATATATTTATCTAAATATCTTTCTCTATTGTAAAAGATATATCTGCTTGTTTTTGTTTTTCTCTTTACATATGTCTCTTGCTTGTGAATCTCTTATTCACCAGAAGTCTATGTATACTCTTATCGTTCAATAATTACATATCTTCTTTCATCCCACTCTTTTCTTTCTGTCCTTCTGTGGGCCAACCTGTATGTAATAAGTCAATTGTTAAACCTTTATTCTTGTCTCACTCATCTGATTTCTTTCTGCTCGTCTCAATTTTTTTCCTCTTTCACATTAATCTTTCTATAACCTCTCTATAACCTTTCTATAACCTTTCTATTATCTTTCTATAACCTTTCTATAACCTTTCTATAACCTTTCTATAACCTTTCTATTATCTTTCTATAACCTTTCTATAACCTTTCTATAACCTTTCTATAACCTCTCTATAACCTTTCTATAACCTTTCTATTATCTTTCTATAACCTTTCTATAACCTTTCTATAACCTTTCTATAACCTTTCTATTATCTTTCTATAACCTTTCTATAACCTTTCTATAACCTTTCTATAACCTTTCTATAACCTTTCTATACCTTTCTATAACCTTTCGTCCTCTCAGCCCATTTTTCTTCCTCTATGTCTCCTGTCCCATGCCTTCTCGCTTCTCTAATTCTCTCTTTTTCCCCTAATATCCTTCTGGTTTCTGCCCCGTCTTATCTGTGTGTTTGACTTTTTCCCCAGTCTCACAATTGGAATATTAACTTTTTTCCCCTGAACATGTCTTGGTTTTCATCATTGCACACACGGCCGTATAAAACCCGCGGATTGCGGCCCTAGTAGTTTGTCCCCTAAGGATACCCCAGGGACCCCACCAGCGGCGGGTTGCGGCCCTAGTAGTTTGTCCCCTAAGGATACCCCAGGGACCCCACCAGCGGTGGATTGCGGCCCTAGTAGTTTGTCCCCTAAGGATACCCCAGGGACCCCACCAGCGGCGGATTGCGGCCCTAGTAGTTTGTCCCCTAAGGATACCCCAGGGACCCCACCAGCGGCGGGTTGCGGCCCTGGTAGTTTGTCCCCTAAGGATACCCCAGGGACCCCACCAGCGGCGGATTGCGGCCCTAGTAGTTTGTCCCCTAAGGATACCCCAGGGACCCCCACCAGCGGCGGGTTGCGGCCCTAGTAGTTTGTCCCCTAAGGATACCCCAGGGACCCCCACCAGCGGCGGATTGCGGCCCTAGTAGTTTGTCCCCTAAGGATACCCCAGGGACCCCACCAGCGGCGGGTTGCGGCCCTGGTAGTTTGTCCCCTAAGGATACCCCAGGGACCCCACCAGCGGCGGATTGCGGCCCTAGTAGTTTGTCCCCTAAGGATACCCCAGGGACCCCCACCAGCGGCGGGTTGCGGCCCTAGTAGTTTGTCCCCTAAGGATACCCCAGGGACCCCCACCAGCGGCGGATTGCGGCCCCTAGTAGTTTTGTCCCCTAAGGATACCCCAGGGACCCCACCAGCGGCGGGTTGCGGCCCTGGTAGTTTGTCCCCTAAGGATACCCCAGGGACCCCACCAGCGGCGGATTGCGGCCCTAGTAGTTTGTCCCCTAAGGATACCCCAGGGACCCCCACCAGCGGCGGGTTGCGGCCCTAGTAGTTTGTCCCCTAAGGATACCCCAGGGACCCCACCAGCGGCGGGTTGCGGCCCTAGTAGTTTGTCCCCTAAGGATACCCCAGGGACCCCACCAGCGGCGGGTTGCGGCCCTAGTAGTTTGTCCCCTAAGGATACCCCAGGGACCCCACCAGCGGCGGATTGCGGCCCTAGTAGTTTGTCCCCTAAGGATACCCCAGGGACCCCCACCAGTGGGTTGCGGCCCTAGCAGTTTGTCCCCTAAGGATACCCCAGGGACCCCACCAGTGGGTTGCGGCCCTAGCAGTTTGTCCCCTAAGGATACCCCAGGGACGCCACCAGCGGCGAGTTGCGGCCCTAGCAGTTTGTCCCCTAAGGATACCCCAGGGACCCCACCAGTGGGTTGCGGCCCTAGCAGTTTGTCCCCTAAGGATACCCCAGGGACCAGCGGTGGGTGGATCGGTTCTAGATCGCCTTTCTGGCCGACCGCATGACATTTAGGGGACGATATTCTTTCTAGAGCCAGCCGATCGGCAAGCGTACTTTTTCTTCGTCTTTGATTCTCGAGATTGGCAACTTGTTACCCGATTTTGTACATCAATATCTATGGTACTTCTTTCGCAAAGTTGTATGTGCTGGAATCCATTTTAAAGCTCAAGTTTCTCAAATAATACGCACAAATTTTCACGTCACATAAGAAACAATGTACTTGATATTTCAAAAAATATGCTTTATGTTTAAAAAAATGCCAAAGGTCATAATTGTTATGACAATTATCGAGCTTCTAAATGACTATTTCAAAACCGGAACAATATTGTTGCTCAAACCTATTTAATTATTTTAATAATTTACAGCTTAAATCATGAAGAAACTTCCGACGCGTTGAGATTTTGTTGATATCATGTGATAAAAACGACTCAGACAATTAAGTGGAAATTGATAAATTTTAGTCAACAAAAAAATTAATCCATCCAGCAATCTTTACTGTTCGTATTGTCTACAAAGATCTACCTTCATATAGACTAAAAACTTTCCCCGACTAAGAAAAATAATTTAGCCACATAAAATTCAACAATGTTATACTACCTTGGTTTATCACTTTCGATAAAATTACTCTCCATCTAGTACTAAATTTTTGCCTATACTGCAGATTAAGTCTATGAAAAATGTATAAAACTGGAAGTCTTTTCTTAAAGAATGCGCGCTTTACGTATACATTTCTCTGATAAATCAATAATATGTAAATTCCATGCGAGAAACAATATCAGAATTGATACATGATCGGCCGAGACACAACTCTCAGATTAAGGAATAAAAACGGTAAAATTAGGAGACAAAGAATACAGACTCAGTAGTTTGTTAATTCTGTAAAATAAAGCGTTTGTAAAATTCCATCTTACAAAATGACCCAATAGCCTAACGTGGTGTCAATAAAATGAATCATTTCATGATACACCGCTGCAAATACCTGGACATCAAAACCGCTCTACAATTTAAAAAGTAGAGCATACATTTTTTTCCCCTATGCTGAATGAATATGGTACTTTTATGTTCTGTGATTTTGGTTTATAATGATCCAGCAAGTTGGGATAAGATGAATGTTTACATGTTATTTAGACAAATCTAAAACACCCCAGCTCAAAATCAGGAATCCCCGTTTAACCCGGCAGTAAGTTGATTTCATTACTCGATCAATTACAGTTAAGGGAGTTGGTAAACTAAATGGCTGCTGTTAGCGATTATCTTTGCAATTACCTTCTTTGTTTTTTTTTCCTTCTTTTCTCCGTCCTAATCTTTTTCACTATCGCTAATCTACTTCCTGAGTATGTATAGCTTTTTCCCTCTCTCAAATTCCCTTTCTTGCATACTGCACTACTAGCTGTGAAACCCCCCCCCACCCAGGGCTCTCTCTCTCTCTCTCTCTCTCTCTCTCTCTCTCTCCCTTTCCCTTCCTCTTTTTGTCCTCATCTTTTCTAACTCTTTTTTAAATCCAATTACAAAAGCAAAACCACCACACTCGGGGGACAACTTGGAATTATGAAAGGATCCAAAAGGACGCGTGTGTGTCTGTAAATAGTATGATCCAGAGTCTAAAACAAGACAGGCACACAACTTTGTATCTACGGGACTAAAAAAAGAAACAACACAACTATAGATTTAACATATAAACGTTTTCGACTTTTAATGTGGCTTCATCAGATTGTGTGTAGAAGAAAATGACTTCAATAGTTATACGAAACATTCGAAGAGCTGGGCTCAGACGGGACAAATGATTGGCTGGGGGAGGGGCAGTGCGCAGAATGCTTCAAGGCTCAGTGAAATGGGTGTAGATGGTGATGGCAGAATACGTGACCTGCTTGATCTGAGGGTTAAATCAGGCTAGAGCGCGTGTTTGGTAATATTTACTAGAGCTGGTTAGACCCTATAAAGAAATAAAAATTCCGAAATTGAGAAAAGATTTTTAGATTTACACCTTTACACCTCGCCTTCTCACGTATCATTCTTCTACCTGCGGTTCTCTATTCGAATCAGGTGTAAAAGTAAAAAAAACCTTTCCCGATTTTTGAATTTTTATTTCTCTATAGATACTAACCACCTCTAATATCTAATACCAAACACGCGCTCTAGGCTTGTCTAACCCTCATATCAACCAGGTTACGCCCTTTGGCATCACCATCCATACCCATTTCACTGAACCTTGAAGCATTCTGCGCACTGCCCCTCCCCCAACCAATCATTTGTCCCCTCTGAGCCCAGCTCTTTCAATGTTTTATAAAACTTATTAAAGTCATTTTCTTCTACACACAATCTGATGAAGCCAGATTTAAGGCGAAATGTTTATAAATTCAATCTATAGACGTGTTTTTTTTTAAGTCCCGCAGTCATAAAGGTGTGTGCTTTTCTTTTTTTAGACCCTAATTACCTCTTACCCACTGTCAAATGGTCCCGCTTACTTTGTCCTTTTTATTTTTTTTTCAATTTTTTTATGTTTTCCTTTGATTTTCTCTCTTTTCAGTCTTGTTTTATTATATATGTAGTATAATATCATGGTTGTTTTTTCATCTCAGCATATGTTATTTAAATTAACATCTATCTCTAACTTGGCCTACGTATTTTACAGACAATTAAACAGATGCCACTCGACTGAGAACGATATATATGTGTGTGAGAGTGAGTCTGTCTATTTTTCTTTCTATCTCTCTCAATCTCTTAGAGCTCTAATAAGAGAAAACGTACTGGACTATGTTCACAATCCCAGGCATTGAGAAATATATGAAGCATTCTTTTCATTCGACCCAGCAGTATTTAATAAATTAAAATGCGAAACTCACAGCCGAAATAAATTACAATATTTATGGAATCAAGAGGCTTTATTCACTCCTAGATAGCTGACAAATCCTCTTGTTTCACTATTGTGTCTGCATTGATTATTTTGTCCTCCTTTTACCAATGATAATGATGGTGTGCAGTGGCGTCTCGACGATTGGGAGTTTAGTGTGGCTGAACAATGGCATCTTAGCTTAATAAGTCTAACTTTATTGACCCATTTTACTGGTTAACCTGCATAAATAATGCATCGGTAATTGTTTGAATTTGTCCAAAAGCTGATCTTCATGAGCCAGAGAACTGCAGCGATTTTGAAGCAAACAATCTCAATTCATTGTGTAGTCAAATAAAAAAAAATCATAGAAGTATATTTTTATATAAAGCTTAGATTCACAGATGCTTTAATTAACAAGTGAATTATAAACAAAAATGTATAATATCTGAATCACACTCTTTCAGTCTGTCAGAAAAATGCGTTACAGAGACGACTATAACAATGGGAACTTATCTACTTCACTGTATGAAGCCGATACAGAAAAAAAGATATTACATTTTAGGGCTTGAGCGGTGTACAATTACACTGAAATGGCACCTAGTATTTTTTTCTGACAAGGCTCGACTTAAGTCAAGCAACACCGTTAATTGTGTCTCTTGGATCAGAAAGTTCTTTAGCTTAACGGACAGACCAATGAAAAACCTTTTTACCTTCTTACAGGAGTGCAATGCTTGTTAGAACAAAAGGTTACAGCAACTTAAGTAAATATACTTCGACCAATTATTTTGCAAGCGCGAGATTTGTATATTGGCGCCTCATAAAGTTATCACATGGAATAATTGCTTGGGACACCTTGTTGTTTAGATCAATAAACCAAACGTGAGAACAATGGAGACATAAATCTAGCTTGCAATTTTCAGTTGGTGATGATGGTTATCGTAATCTTCTATTTGAGAATTTAATGCGTGAAATTGAAACGGGACAGCGATTATGCTCAAAAGAGTCCAAACCACAAGGTGGGGGCTGAAGCTCCAAGCCCCAGGTCATACAACGTCACTGAATTGTTGTGTATCGTATTTCAGAATATCATCAACCCAAAATTCAAGTTTTGGAGATGCTCTTACTAAAACATTTTATGTGTCACTTTTTTATCTATGTAAAGCTATTAGAAATATTTTGAACCTTCAAATTAATCTAGTTTAATCTTTCTAAACATTGAAAAATCTCCTTAGTTTTAAATTACTTGAGACAAACTTTTGCAAAACTCAAGGATGCACACTTTGACTTGCGACTTAGGATTATCATGTCTGACATCCTCACCTGCTCATTAAAGAGCCTGACTGATTGGTTCCTGCTATCAGCCAGCAGCATCAATCTTTCTGAGACGAGTATAACGTCCTGGATTGCGAGTGTTGAACTTTCATCAGGACACTTACCGCGGAAGTTTCTCCTCTCACTGTGGAAGGAGAGTGTATTATCAAACATATAAAATTTCTTTTCTGGCGGTTGCAACCACATGATTCTTATTGACTCTCTGATCTAGTGCGTACAGCTTAAGCTTAAAAAAGTTCTTGTCTAGTGTGGTTAGCCACATTATTCTTATTGACTCTCTGATCTAGTGGGTACAGTTTAAGTAAGAATTATAAGAGCTAGAATTTTAGGTAGTGCTCAGCAGTGGTTAGGATAAGGATTTAAGTGAAAATGACCGAAAATGCTTGCATTTGTAGGATTAGAACCATCGACTTATAGATACTTCGGCACCCATCACCTTGCCACTTATAGAGAACATAGCTTATAGCAAGACGCCACTCTGCTCCCTAAATGAAAGAGAGTTTCATGGCGAAGGTATTTACTAAACCTCCCTGAGTGAATTGCAATCTTGATTGAGAAAGCCCAAATCGCACCAAAGACAGCCATTCAATCAGGAAGAACTACACTTTCCATTGGCCGCACAAACATATAGGACGAACAATAGCAATATGTATGCCTCAAATGTATAGTAGTTTCAAATTTAGATCTAGTGGAGGCAAACCACTGGGTTAGTTATAAGTAAGAATTACAACAGCTAGAATTTTCGGTAGTGCTCAACAGTGGTTAGGATAAGGCTATGAGTGAAAAAGACCGAAAATGCTTGAATTGGTGGGATAAGAACCAAAGTAGCGTCTTGCTATCAGCTAGGTTCTTTTAGCTTAATGACTCTCTCGTCTATCAGATGAAGCAAGACAAGCTTAATGGCTCTCTTGTCTATCAGATAAAGCAAGAAAAGTTTAGTGCCTCTCTTGTCTATCAAATGAAGCAAGATAGGTTTATGACTCTCTTCTCTATCAGATGAAACGAGATAAGTTTAGTGGCTCTCTCGTCTATAAGATTCAGCAAGGTAAATTTAGTGGTTCCCTTGTCTATCAGATGAAGCAAGATAAGCTTAATTGCTCTCTTGTCTATCAGATGAAGGAAGATAAGCTTAGTGGCACTTTTGTCTATCAAATAAAGAAGGAAAAGTTTAGTGGTTCTCTTGTCTATGAGATGAAGCAAGTTAAGTTTAGTGACTTTCTTGTTTATAAGATAAAGCAAGATAAGATTAATGGCTTTTCCGTCTATCAGATGAAGCAAGATAAGCTTAATGGCTCTCTCGTCTATCAGATGAAGCAAGATAAGCTTAATGGCTCTCTTGTCTATCAGATGAAACAAGATAAGTTTAGTGGCTCTCTCGTCTATCAGATGAAGCAAGATAAGCTTTATGGCTTTCTTGTCTATCAGATGAAGCAAGATAAGATTAGTGGCTCTCTTTTCTATCAGATGAAGCAAGATAAGCTTAATGGCTCTCTTGTTTATCAGATGAAGCAAGATAGGTTTAGTGGCTCTCTTGTTTATCAGATGAGACAAGATAAGCTTAACGGCTCTCTAGTCTATGAGATGAAACAAGTTAAGTTTAGTGGCTCTCTTGTTTATAAGATGAAGCAAGATAAGCTTAATGGCTCTCTCGTCTTTCAGATAAAGCAAGATAAACTTAATGGATCTCTTGTCTTTCAGATGAAGCAAGATAAGCTTAATGGCTCTCTTGTCTATCAGATGAAGCAAGATAAGCTTAGTGGCTCTGTTGTCTCTCAGATGAAGCAAGATAAGGTTAGTGGCTCTCTTTTCTATCAGATGAAGCAAGATAAGCTTAATGACTCTCTTGTTTATCAGATGAATCAAGATAAGTTTAGTGGCTCTCTTGTTTATCAGATGAGGCAAGATAAGCTTAATGGCTCTCTTGTCTATGAGATGAAGCAAGTTAAGTTTAGTGGCTCTCTTGTTTATAAGATGAAGCAAGATAAGCTTAACGGCTCTCTCGTCTATCAGATAAGGCAAGATAAACTTAATGGATCTCTTGTCTTTCAGATGAAGCAAGATTAGCTTAATGGCTCTCTTGTTTATCAGATGAGGCAAGATAAGCTTAATGGCTCTCTTGTCTATGAGATGAAGCAAGTTAAGTTTAGTGGCTCTCTTGTTTATAAGATGAAGCAAGATAAGCTTAACGGCTCTCTCGTCTATCAGATAAGGCAAGATAAACTTAATGGATCTCTTGTCTTTCAGATGAAGCAAGATTAGCTTAATGGCTCTCTTGTCTATCAGATGAAGCAAGATTAGCTTAGTGGCTCTCTTGTCTCTCAGATGAAGCAAGATAAGCTTTATGGCTTTCTTGTCTATGAGATGAAGCAAGTTAAGTTTAGTGGCTCTCTTGTTTATAAGATGAAGCAAGATAAGCTTAATGGCTCTCTCGTCTATCAGATAAAGCAAGATAAACTTAATGGATCTCTTGTCTTTCAGATGAAGCAAGATTAGCTTAATGGCTCTCTTGTCTATCAGATGAAGCAAGATAAGGTTAGTGGCTCTCTTGTCTATCAGATGAAGCAAGATAAGGTTAGTGGCTCTCTTGTCTATCAGATGAAGCAAGATAAGGTTAGTGGCTCTCTTGTCTATCAGATGAAACAATACAAGTTTAGTGGCTCTCTCGTCTATCGGATGAAGCAAGATAAGCTTAATGGCTCTCTCGTCTATCAGATGAAGTAAGATAAGCCTAATGACTCTCTTGTGTATCAGATAAAGCCAGATGAAGCAAGATAAGGTTAGTGGCTCTCTTGTCTATCAGATGAAGCAAGATAAGGTTAGTGGCTCTCTTGTCTATCAGATGAAACAAGATAAGGTTAGTGGCTCTCTTGTCTATCAGATGAAACAAGATAAGGTTAGTGTCTCTCTTGTCTATCAGATGAAGCAAGATAAGTTTAGTGGCTCTCTTGTCTATCAGATGAAGCAAGATAAGTTTAGTGGCTCTCTTGTCTATCAGATGAAACAAGATAAGTTTAGTGGCTCTCTTGTCTATCAGATGAAGCAAGATAAGTTTAGTGGCTCTCTTGTCTATCAGATGAAGCAAGATAAGTTTAGTGGCTCTCTTGTCTATCAGATGAAGCAAGATAAGTTTAGTGGCTCTCTTGTCTATCAGATGAAGCAAGATAAGTTTAGTGGCTCTCTTGTCTATCAGATGAAACAAGATAAGGTTAGTGGCTCTCTTGTCTCTCAGATGAAGCAAGGTAAGTTTAATGTCTCTCTTTTCTATCAGATGAAGCAAGATAAATTTAGTGACTCTCTTGTCTATCAGATGAAGCAAGATAGGCTTAGTGATCCTGTCGTCTATCAGATGAAGCAAGATAAGTTTAGTGGCTCTCTCGTCTATCAGATGAAGCAAGATAAGTTTAGTGCCTCTCTTGTCTATCAGATGAAGCAAGATAAGTTTATGGTTTTCTTCTCTATCAGATGAAACGAGATAAATTTAGTGGCTCTCTCGTCTATAATAAATTTAGTTTAGTGGTTTCCTTGTCTATCAGATGAAGCAAGATAAGCTTAATTGCTCTCTTGTCTATCAGATGAAAGAAGATAAGCTTAGTGGCACTTTTGTCTGTCAAATAAAGCAAGATAAGTTTAGTGGTTCTCTTGTCTATGAGATGAAGCAAGTTAAGTTTAGTGGATGTCTTGTTTATATGATAAAGCAAGATAAGCTTAATGGCTTTTCCGTCTATAAGATGAAGCAAGATAACCTTAGTGGCTCTCTTGTCTATCAGATGAAACAAGATAAGCTTAATGGCTCTCTTGTCTATCAGATGAAACAAGATAAGATTAGTGGATCTTTTGTCTCTCAGATGAAGCAAGATTAGTTTAGTGGCTCTCTTGTCTATCAGATGAAACAAGATAAGCTTAATGGCTCTCTTGTCTATCAGATGAAGGAAGATAAGTTTAGTGGCTCTCTTGTCTATTAGATGAAGCAAGATAAGCTTAATGGCTCTCTTGTCTATCAGATGAAGCAAGATAAGTTTAATGTCTCTCTTGTCTATCAGATGAAGCAAGATAAATTTAGTGACTCTCTTGTCTATCAGATGAAGCAAGATAGGCTTAGTTATCCTATCGACTATCAGATGAAGCAAGATAAGTTTAGTGCCACTCTTGTCTATCAGATGAAGCAAGATAGGTTTATGGCTCTCTTCTCTATCAGATGAAACGAGATAAGCTTAGTGGCTCTCTCGTCTATAAGATTCAGCAAGGTAAATTTAGTGGTTCCCTTGTCTATCAGATGAAGCAAGATAAGCTTAATTGCTCTCTGATCTATCAGATGAAGGAAGATAAGCTTAGTGGCACTTTTGTCTATCAAATAAAGCAAGATAAGTTTAATGGTTCTCTTGTCTATGAGATGAAGCAAGTTAAGTTTAGTGGCTCTCTTGTTTTTAAGATAAAGCAAGATAAGCTTAATGACTTTTCCGTCTATCAGATGAAGCAAGATAAGCTTAGTGGCTCTCTCGTCTATCAGATGAAGCAAGATAAGCTTAATGGCTCTCTTGTCTATCAGAGGAAACAAGATAAGTTTAGTGGCTCTCTCGTCTATTAGATGAAGCAAGATAAGCTTAATGGCTCTCTTGTCTAACAGATGAAGCAAGATAAGTTTAGTGGCTCTTTTGTCTATCAGATGAAGCAAGTTAAGTTTAGTGGCTCTCTTTTTTATGAGATAAAGCAAGATAAGCTTAATCTCTTTTCCGTCTATCAGATGAAACAAGATAAGTTTAGTGGCTCTCTCTTCTATCAGATGAAGCAAGATAAGCTTAATGGCTCTCTCGTCTATCAGATGAAGTAAGATAAGCCTAATGACTCTCTTGTGTATCAGATAAAGCCAGATTAAGCTTATTGACTCTCTTGTCTATCAGATAAAGCAAGATTAAGCTTAGTGACTCTCTTGTCTATCAGATGAAACCAGGTTAAGCTTAGTGACTCTTTCATCGAGCGCATTAAAGTTTCTTTTTTTCTTTTCCCATAGTTCAAAGTTCTTAGAGGCGTAAATGTGATTAAAAGGAAATATTGAAAGCAAAGGAATTGGATTTTTTACTTAAAATATTACGAAAACATAAAATCTTCATAACTGATGAAGTGAAGTGTGGTTAACCTTTTTTCATTTCTTTACGTTTTTGGAACAAGCCATCGTAGCTCTAGTGTTTATAATGAAACTTTATCGATCACTAACCAGTTAACGTGTCAGAGGTACAGAAATATTTTACCATAAAGATCTGGATGATCCATATAAGCGTCCTGAACCTGAAGTGGCACCCGAATATGGCGTTGATGGTGATGCTGCTGCTGTAGGCATAACTTTAGGTGATTTTAGTACAACTGGTGCCAATGTTGAAACTGTTAACTTTGGTGTTGTTCCAAGTGATGGAAATGTAGCAGTCATGGCTGTATGTGATGTTGTTATGGCCACAACAGAAGCAACAGTCTGGAATAATGGTATCAACAACAAGAACAACACCTAATGACTTTCGACGATCTGTTACCAACTCAGCTAAAAATCCATATGAGAGTGAATAAAACTTGATGTATTTAACGATCCATTATTGACTCTGGCAAAACATCGATAGGGTAGTCAATAAAATTTGATGTTTTTGACGATCTGTTACCAACTCAGGTAAGAAAGCAATAAAAATTATGAGAGTGAATAAAACTTGATATTTTTAACGATTCATTACTGACTCTGGCAAAACATTGATAAGGCAGTCAATAAAATCTGATGTTTTTGACGATCTGTTACCAACTCAGGTAAGAAAGCAATAAAAATTATGAGAGTGAATAAAACTTGATATTTTTAACGATTCATTACTGACTCTGGCAAAACATTGATAAGGCAGTCAATAAAATCTGATGTTTTTGACGATCCGTTCATGATCCTTCTTACCTCAATCTTCGATTTGAAGATTTTTTGAAGTTTTTTAAGACTTCCAACATGCTCGTTCGTTTCATCTAATCTTGTATATATCTGAAAGTAAAACAAAAATAATAAAAAAAGAAAACTATGTGCATATTTATCTAAATTTAGTGTATAGTTTTTGATTTAATGATTCCCTATCACAAGAGAGTAAAATTCATTAAATAACCCTCTTATGTTTTGTGGTTTAGTTTTTTTTTTAATTATTAAAAGGTTTCTAAATCCGTAAATAAATCCAATAGTACTTAATATTTCAAATACCAAACCACTGAAACATAATGGGTGAATTATCACAGCTAGTTAGCTTTTGTTTTTGTACTGATCATACAAATTTTATGGCACATAAAAAACAATATTTCGTAATTTAAAAAAAAGATAATTCGGTTTTAGAACACCACAAAATAACTGCAGTCTTGATATTTTACACATAATTTACAGTTGAATTGGTACGTCTCACCTTATTTAGACGAATGGCTGTCTGTGCCTGAAAGCTTTCAAATTTTGTCTTTACTGAGTCTAGCTTTTTCGAAACTTTAGAAACTTCTTGTTTCAATATTAAAACATCATCCACAGGGTTCGCCCTCAGGTCTGAATAAAAAAAAAAATCATCAAACTGTTTCATAAGTCTTCCATAAATCTAAGAATTTTAAACAATTTGATTGAATATAAAAGAGTTATGACTTCTTCAAAATTCTACTTTGTAATTTTTAAAAACTCAATCAAGTTTTGTTTTGTTTTAAGCAATACAAAATGGACTGGTACGTCTTAAAAAAATTATATATTACAGATTATAAGAACAATAGTATATTAAACACAAAAGCTATTGATTAGACTTGAAACCTTGTTGATACGATATTTTAGTAGAACATTACCCTAAGAAGCAAGTGACAATTTTGCTACATAGCATGATACTATACAGTATGACATGGAGAGAATAAAGCACAGCGCTATTCTATACCACTATTCAGTTGGTCTGAGGATAACAGTAAGTGCTTCTGTAGATAATTATGTCCGCACAGAGAGAGAGAGAGAGAGAGAGAGAAAGAGAGAGAGAGAGAGAGAGAGAGAGAGAGAGAGAGAGAAAGAGAGGGAGTTTGTCTCAATGATTAATATGCATAGACATAAAAGCACCTAGCAAATTTCATACTTTTTCTCTCCATATAAAGAAAATGTTCTCATTTAAATAAGAAGAATATTTGGCAAACGATCTACAAAGTGGAATATCAAATTACATAAAGAATCATTTATCTAACATTGAACATCACGAAAATTTTGGCTTTAAGTGTTTGAGATGATTTGACTAACAATCGACACTGAGAAATATCATACAAGACCAAAATTGTTTGTCTTACTTTGGACATCCGGAAATGGTTGTGTCAAAAAGTCGACAGCAGTTTCAAAATTTTCGTTCGCTCTATCTTTGTTTTGGGATTGCATACTTGTTTCAACCTGTATATAAAAGTTTATGATTAAATTCAGCTTCTGATTACAATACAACAAATTGGGAAAAAGCATTTAATTGGTTTTAATGTTCTTTGAATGATTGATATTTGAGAAACAAATTTAAAACAGTGTTACGTTCTATTTACTTAGAGACGATGGAGAATTTAATAAAAAGGGAAATATAAACAGATTGTTAATGAAGAAAGTAACGATAGGTTTGACGCCTTTCAATAAATTTCCTTGTTTGCTGTAATTTATAAAGAACATTTTTGAGAAAGTCTAATTATACCAGATTTCAAGCAATATCATTGATCTTGGTTCTGAAAAATAAAGTTAAGAATGGATTATGAAAAAGCATTTTCGGTGTTTACTTGCAACGTTTTCCTAATTCCATGATGTAATACCTAAAAAATAATCTTTTTTTGGCACGCGATGTAAATTCCTCAAGACATAAGTTGAGTCAGTGAGATTGAATGGTTAATGCTCACAATTTTTTGTGAAGTAAGTGTCACCTAAGCTATTCGAAGCCGCTGTAAGCAATCTGTTTTCTAGAAGCAGTGCTTGAAAGAACTTAATGTATTTAGGTGTATCCTAAGTTAGTCTAAGCCCTTGACGTAGTTAGCAAACTGTTTTGTAACAAGATTTTAGCTAGAATTAGATTAATTTATTTTGTTGTCACCTTAGTCGCTTTGCTTGGTCTCTTTATCTGGCATGATATAGTTTCACATAAGTTATTTTAAGTGTATTATTATTTGCCAATTACTATCACTTAAACCAGTCAACATCGATTACCAACAAGCCATGAAGTTATGTTCGTAAATGTGACGATTGAGTTTACCTGAGCAATATCTAAATGAGCCTTAGGAACATTTATCACTGTGTCATAAAGAGTGTTAGATCAGTTGACATTGTGTCCTGTCTTAGAGATGCTAAATCAGCTACAGTTTTTTTTCATTTTTACAGATGGCCAGAAATGAGTTATTATCTATATTTATAAAATGTACTCACGTCTTTCAGGAAGTTCTCCAGTTTTAAAACATATTCATTTTTCAGGTCTTGCAGCCATTTTTGTTTTGCAATAAAAACAGATTTGTTCATGCTGATAGAACAAAAAAAAAAATAAATGAGGAAAACAAACATTCTTATTCAATATGTGATAAGATAAAGTAGAAAACAAGATAGATTACCAAGACAGACGTTCTTGTTTATTCTATTATAACATAAATGATGAAACCATGACTGATCAGGTCAAACATTGGTGTTCTTACTACAAATTATAGGAGGGAGCTTGAGTTGCTTTTAATAAAAAGGCTTTGCGTTTTGCGTTTTTTTTTTCAGTTGTGTATGCAAAATATACATGCGGATACATTTTTCTCCGCGTCTATTACTCCCTTCTTTTGCAAACAAACACACAAATAAAGAGAGACAGAGATAGCGACAGAGAGAAAGAGACAGAGAGGCAGAGAGAGACAGAGCGAGAGACGGGAAGAGAGAGAGAGAGAGAGAGAGAGAGAGAGAGAGAGAGAGAGAGAGAGAGAGAAGAGAGAGAGAAATGATATTTTTTACTCATGGCAGGTGAGTGGTTTTTAGATAAACTATTTAAATTTTGAAAGCCTAATGTGTTTGAATTTTTGTACCAGCAGATATTGTGAGGTGCATAATTAAAAAAAAAATTAAGGCCAAAAATTTTGAAATATGATGGTGATGTATTAATATCTTGGTATTAAATGTAAAAGTTTGTTCGTTGCTTTGTTTAGAACTCATTGTTGTGTTATGTGGCTTATATATGAATAATTGATAATGCAAGTACGAGAAACTTACCTTTGAAATATATATATATATTTAATAGTGAGGACTGACATTTGATTCTTCAGATGCATTTTATGCTTCTAATTCCAAGACGTATTTTGAAAGCACTGGAAGGTATACATCTGCTTATACAAGATGATGGATAAATTAGAGTTATATTACTTTTTAGGGAAATGTAAATGTAACTATCGTTTTTTTTAAAGTTTAAAACATATTTTTTTGTATAAGTTTTTTTCCTTACAAGTGAAATTGTGTGTTGAATAGCCTAGAGAGTAAGAATGAAAATAATTGAAAAAAAAAAACTATTATATCATACAAGAGAAAAGGATTTGAACATACGCCGAGAAAAGTTTGAAAAATATTTTTTTTGTATTCATCTATTTTTCTCGGATAGCCTATCAAACCGATATTGATCAATTGCTTGGCTTATGTGAAACTAATCGTGACCATAATATTATGAGCAAAGATTGTTTTAAACATTTGGAAAATATATTCTTAAAGCAGATCATTACGGTTTACCGAGAAAAATCTACGGGAGGAAACTAAATTCAACTTCAGCTACAAGGTACTTTAATGGTTGCTTCTCTTTGTAAAGCGTTTTTTTTTTCTTTGTTTTTTATTTCAGAATGATCTGTGGAGGAAAACAAATTTCAAAATATATGGATCTTCACTAGACCCTAGCAAATTGTGATAGGATAATAAACTATAAAGTCTGAAAAGTACAAGTTAGAGATCTAAACAGTTTCAAACTGAATATTAATTGAAATATTTCGAAATAGTCTTATATCTTACCTGGCAGCCATCTTTTTTACAATGGTCCACGAACTGAGGTCTAAAAAAGTAAGAAATAGAAAACTGGCAAAGCGGATGTCAAGTTCTATGTAGATCTAGATTAGAAATCTACAGCTGAGACTTGAATAAATGTTCAAATAAGAACACTGACACAAGAGAGAAATTGTATTAGAAATTTCTATCTTAAACAGATTTCAAATAATATAAATAATGCAAACGTCTGATTTGTACAGATGTAAATCTTAACTTTTGAAGTGGTTTCTGATGCGTACAGTCTAAGTGACAGAACCAAGGGATCTATCGACTCGATATTGATACTAAAAGCAACACTATTGAAGAAGGCAGCTAGATGTAGGCTAGAACGGTGTTGTACGACAACGATACGACGTTGATGCAGAAGGGAGCGGCCCCAGACTTTTTAAACCTGAACCAGTTCTACAGGACTGACTCAGCAAACTATGGCCTTATTTAAAACGGATATAATATATAGGGAGAGAAGGGAGAAATAGTAGGGAAGGAAACCAAGGAAAATCATAGATAAAAAAGGAAAGAAAGGAAAAAGATTAATTTAAAAGAACATAGAAAGGGCAAGAATAGAACTTTAAAAGACGAAATGCGTACTAAATATAGCACAGTAAAAACGATGGTGCAGGAAGAAAAAAGAATTAGTCAAAGAAAAAAAAAACCCTTAGAAAGGATGGAAGCAAAAACACAAATAACAGTAAGAAAAGATAAAATTAAGAAAGAAAAAAATTGAGATAATGATATAAATATACATATTAGTGAGAGTCAAAACTATGTTGATAAAGCATGAGGTAAGTTAATTTGAAGAATCAGGAAGACACCTGTGGTGAATATGTAGAATATCAAGGAAAGAAAAATTAACGACAAATCGAAAATAAAACGCAGGTAAAGAAAAGTTTTAAGCACAAGATATACAAAAACAGACTAAAAAGTAAGAAAGACAAAAAGAGAAGAAAAAAAAAGAAAAGGAGACAAGAACAGAGAGAGAGAGAGAGAGAGAGAGAGAGAGATTAAGCGAGAGAGAGTGTGAGAGAGAGGATGAGAGAGGCGTGAGAGAGAGGTGTGAGAGAGAAAGAGATGAAACAACTCCAAACTATTGCACTACTTTGCCTCACGAATATTGTAGCTTTAAAAATACAAATTTAAAGAAACAAAAATCTAAGATATCTCACCAGGCCAGATCAGTACCTTACTTAGAACACAAACATTATAAAAAAATAAATCTCATTGTGTGCTCCCCTCCTCGAATTTTTGCCTATTACCACAGACTTATTCAGACGCTTGAAAACTACAAAAAAGTTTTTTTTTTTAATGAAACATTATATATCAGATTAGGGACACGATCCCCATCTTTTAAAAAGCAATGTTTTGTTGTCATTAAATAAAAATTAGACCTTTGATATTATTTGTTCTTCAATGTACACCTCCCGCAATGGCCACCAACTTCACTAGATAGCGATAATGGTAAAAAGTTTGGTCGTTACCCATCACCACAGACTTACACATTCATCGTTGGCCATCACCACAGACCTACACATTAATCGTTGTCCATCATCACAGACTTACACATTAATTGTTGTCAATCACCACAGACTTACACATTCATCGTTGGCCATCACCACAGACTTACACATTAATCGTTGCACATCACCACAGACTTACACATTAATCGTTGCCCATCACCACAGACTTATACAGTCACTTAAAAATAACAAAACATTAGGGACATGATCCCCCCACTTTTTAAAAAGTAATGTTTTGTGTCAATAGATCAAAATTAGATCTTTGACATTACTTTTTCTTCAATTTAGATCTAGATCTACCTCCCCCACATAGCCTAGGCCAATCAGCGATAAGACCACCTCAGTCTGAGTGATATAACTAACTATGGAAGATAGATCGATATCACCATTACAGGTGAGAAAAAGAGACGTCGTTTAAGACGATCCAGATACATAGAAACACTCAATCAAAATCAAATCCCCCAACCGCATCACCACTAATAACACTTGATCAATCATCTATATCTATTAATCCAGATCGAAATATAGATCAAGATCTACGACAAACTGGATCTAGATCTATAGATCAACCAAGATCTGAACCAGATAGGGAAAACAGACGTAGCTCTAGATCTCCACATCATAGACCCAGCTTTATATCTGCTACACCACCACAAGAAGCAGATAGACCCATACGGATTAGATCTACATCACCGCTACCGCCTTTACCTTACATCAGATAGGCAGCTTCTACACTTACATCGCCAACTGCCTCAAATCATGACAATATTAATATTGTAGCCCACAAGACTGTCATCTCCCATTCACACTCAGTAGGATACAGTTTCCAAAAAAAAAAAACCGTCCTATGCCATGACTATAAACAAGTCACAGGGTCAAAATTTGACAAAAGTTGGAATTTATCTTCCACAGTCAGTTTTCACTCATGGTCAGTTGTATGTAGCTATGTCAAGAGTTAAAAGCTATTATGGTTTACAATTTGCATTGGTAGCGCCATCAGACAACTCTTTGATAAGCTACACCAATAATGTTGTCAGCATTAATATTATAATGGTGAGTACACTAATTTTCTGTTAAATTTAATAATACATGGGTATTGATTTGAACTTTCAATCCCGCAAATTCGCGGGCTTTTAACTAGTGTGTGTGTGTATATATATATATATGTATATAACTCTCGACAGGAATTGATACTAAAGATGGACGGTCTGGACGAGTCGATAGAGTTACCGATGGTGGCAGTAGTGTTCATAGTATTGGTAGAAGTAGTAGAGATATTTGTTTGTGTGATAATGGTGGTGATGATGCAGATTGTACTGGTAGTGGAGGTTTTGAGGTAGAAGTTTATTACTGTGGTGATGTTATTGGTTTAAGTTGTGGCGTGTGTGGTAGTGGTGCAGTTGATTTTTACAATGGTGCAGGCTATACTGGTGGAGTATGTAGTGGTAGAGCAGTTAGCTATTATGATGCTGCTGATATTATTGGTATGTAGAAGTGGATCAGTTCGTGGTTGCGATTATGATGGTGATTATTCTGCTAGCATATGTGGTATTAAAGCAGTTAACCATTATGATGGTGCTGATTATACTGCTGGCGTATGTGGTAATAAAGCAGTTAGCCATTATAATGGTGCTGATTATACTGCTGGCCTATGTGGTATTAAAGCAGTTAGCCATTATGATGATGATGATGATGATGATGATAGTGATACTGGTGGCGTATGTAGAAGTGGATCAGTTGATGGCTTCAATTATGATGGTGATTATACAGCTAGCGTATGTGGGATGAGATTATAATGTGATTAAATTGAGAAGTTAAAAAATAGTTGATGTCAGTTTCATGGTGCTTACTGGAATATGTTTAAAATGCAATGATTTGTTACACTTATTGTGTTCGTAAGAATAAGTTGTAGCTAATACATATTGATTGAAGTGATATGTTATATAGCTTATGATAAAGGATCATAATTTTTGCAGCGAAAGATTGCGTATATGGTAATGCAAAGATGATTGAGTGTACAATAAGAGCTTATTAAAAAATTTATTGCTCAATATTTAAGGTTTCACAAAGATTGGATAGGAATCACATATTTTTTTAAATAAATGAAAGCATGATATGTAAAAACAAAAGAAAACATTTAAAAAGAATAAATTGAGTCTTTATTAACATTTTTGCGCATTTGGTTTATGTGTTCGCAGAATTTTTTTAATGGAACAAAAACTGGAAATAAATGAAGGCGTAAAGTTTAAACAACCATATTATTTTTAATGATTCCATTAAAAAAAAAATATTACAGAATTGCGTTGACTAAGATGCTGCCTTTGTATTTTTATATCTTTTTTTTGTTGTTGTTGTCTAATTCAAAATCATCATCTTTATCTCTTTGATCTGTATCATCACTTTAGTCATGCATGTGAGTAGGCATCCATTTAGCTATCAAATACGATATCCGTTCATTTAACTAACTGAATTTTTGTATCTAACTGATCTGAATAGCTGTTTCTATATTTAATCATAATTATATTCATAAAAAGTTACTATCTTCATGTCTATGGAATAACTAATCACCAATGAATCTGTCTATCCATATACAATGAAGTGGTAGTGGTAGCAGTGGTGGTGGTAGTCGTGGTAGTGGTAGTAGTGGTAGTGGTAGTAGTGGTGGTGGTATTAGTGGAGGTGGTAGTGGTGGTAGTGGTAGTGGTAGTAGTAGTAGTGGTAGTAGTAGTAGTAGTAGTAGTAGTAGTAGTAGTAGAATTAGTAGTAGTAGTAGTAGTAATAGTAGTAGTAGTAGTAGTAGTGGTAGTAATGGTGGTGGTAGTCGTGGTGGTGGTAGTGGTGATGGTGGTAGTAGAGGTAGTGGTAGTAGTGGTAGTGGTAGTAGTGGTAGTAGTAGTGGTTGTAGTAATAGTAGCAGTAGTAGTAGTAGTAGTAGGAGTAGTAGTAGTAGTAGTGGTAGGGAGAGGAGTAGTAATAGTAGGAGTAGTAGGAGTAGTAGGAGTAGTAGGAGTAGTAGGAGTAGTAGTAGTAGTAGTAGTAGTAGTAGTAGTAGTAGTAGTAGTAGTAGTAGTAGTGGAAGTGGTAGTAGTGGTAGTGGTAGTAATGGTGGTGGTAATCGTGGTGGTGGTAGTGGTGGTGGTGGTAGTAATGGTAGTGGTAGTAGTGGTAGTGGTAGTAGTGGTAGTAGTAGTGGTAGTAGTAGTAGTGGTAGTAGTAGTAGTAGTAGTAGTAGTAGTAGTAGTAGTAGTAGTAGTAGTAGTAGTAGTAGTAGTAGTAGTAGTAGTAGTAGTAGTAGTAGTAGTAGTAGTAGTAGTAGTAGTAGTAGTAGTGAAAGCAGTAATACTATAATTTTTTGATTGACTCGGCATTTCTGACTGTAATGTTGTTACCTAATAGGGCAGGGAGTGATTCTTTGTACGTTTGTAGTATTGATATTTTGATGGAGTAAAATCTCTTTTGCTATTTGGTTTGAAACATGTATAATTAATGCACAAAATATTTTCAGAGAAACGTCTTGGTTATTGCTGTTACTTATTCAACGAAGCCTCACATTATACCGTATAAGATGTTGACAGCATTTGTACACATACCCAGAATACCCACATCTGCGTCTCTGCTTCGTGATTACAACTTGTACGACCTTGGCTACTGTGATAACAGCAGGAGAGGTGCAGCGAACGATCTCCTGATAAGGTTATACAAACATGTTTTCTTCGAGAGGACTCTGGAAGGGTATATAACGGACTAAACACATAATAGTTCTGTTTTTTGAGTGTGCAATATAACCAGGGTTTGATAAATTTTACCAGCAAGAGACAATGACTCAGGTTTATCATGCGCCAAGCTTGTGTCATTTCCTGAAGAAATGAGAACCTTTTGTCCCATAATGTTTGACGAGAATGCTCTACTTTATACCAAAAGAAGCATTCCATGGATAGATTCAACGCCGTATTGATATTTCATCGTGATTAAAAAGACCACTAGATATAAAGATAGATAGATATTATGTTTAAAAGTATTAAGGTTTAAAAAAAAATGTATACATATACATAGATGACAATCGTAAGTCAATGGATAGGTGAAGAGAAAGGTGGAAGGAAAATAGGGAAGCATATAAAAAGAAAGATGACAAGATAAACACATAAATACAACGATTAACCCATTTATGAGGTCTTTGAGAATACCTCTGCAATATATCTCGTTATAATAATTTTCCAGTTAAGCAACCGTTCTTTAGTGCATGATGAAAATAATAAAAATCTGGACGATGCGTGGGTATTTTCACGTAAATGGGAATGTCTTGCATGGTTTGATGTTTAAACAGTTCTAACAAGTCTTTCTAAGTCACATTTTTTCTACCATGATTTGTTTCCCCAAGGTTTGCTTGCAAGGGGATATACTCTGTTGAACTGGACAAGGAAGATATGCAAAATATCAATGGTGGTCGATGGAACAACAAGCTATCTGTTTGGTTCAACATACTTAAAAAATGATAACTACCAAAAGGTTTCTGTAAAATCTCTTACAGAAAGATTTCTAAATTACTGTCGTTAATTCTAAAAAAAAAACAAAACAGAAACAAAAGCAAAAGAACAAGAAGAAAAAGCAACCTTATGAGATTGTATCTATAGTTCTTTCTCACTAATCTATGTACACTTTTATTTAAGAAAATGAGGTAGGTGCAGGATAATTTATTTCCGTTAGCCTTAGTCAGTCTCTGTGTGTCAGTGTCTCTGTTTGTGTGTGTGTGTGTGTGTCTGACTGTCTGTCTAGAAATCTGTTTGTCTCTCTCTGCCATTCTGTCTGTCTGTCTGTCTGTCTGTCTGTCTGTCTCTCTCTCTTCCGCTATATTTGTCTCACTGTCTCTATTTCTGTGTGTGTGTGTGTGTTTCTGTCTGTCGGTCTTTTTATGTATCTTTCTGTCTGTCTTTCTTTCTTTCTCTCTTTCTCTCTCTCTCTCACTCTCTCTCTCTCTCTCTCCAGCTCGACATACAGTGGTAGATAAAACACTTGAATTTCGCCACCATCATTGAGCGATTAAACCACTTGAACCGAATCGGACTGGGTTTTTATTATCACATGATTTTGGCGTGTTGGATGAACGCATGCACGCAGCATGGATGGTACAGGATCAGTTCGATAAGAACAACATTTCTCATAATAAACAGAGAGGCTAAGTCACGCATCATCCTCGTGGCAAAGATAGGTAATTTTATCCCCCCGCCCCCTATTTTTTTTCTCCTTTGTGTTACTTCATGTATCTACATACTGCTCTAAATATTATCTTTAAATAAGTTGAGGTAACAATATTTTTGCTGCTTCTACCGCTTCTTGTTCTATCTTATGAGTCATGTTCCTGCAACTTACATAACTCGTGCGCCTGTTCTTTTACTAACTTCTGTACTACTATTTACACGTCTTCTGCTAGTGTCCTTACTACTACTACTACTACTACTACTACTACTACTACTACTACTACTACTACTACTACTACTACTACTACTACTACTACTACTACTACTACTACTACTACTACTACTACTACTACTACTACTACTACTACTACTACTACTACTACTACTACTACTACTACTACTACTACTACTACTACTACTACTACTACGACTACTAGGACTACTAGGACTACTACGACTACTACGACAACTACGACAACTACTACAACTACTACTCTCTCTCTATTTCTCTCTCTCTCTCTTTCTTTCGTTCTCTCTCTCTTTCTCTCATCTTTGCGCATGTTCTTTCATTTTTGACTGTTCTTTGATATCTTTCAGTTCATTTCTAAATCAGTATATTATTCAGTCTTCCTCTGTAACTGTGCGTCGCTATTTCTTCCTCATTCTTTCTCTCTCTCTCTCTCTCTCTTTTCTCTCTCTCTCTCTCTCTCTCTCTCTCTCTCTCTTTTTCTCTAGAAAATCTCTCTTTCTGTTTATGTCTGTTTATAACTAACTCTTTCTCTTTACCTGCGTCTCCCTATTACTCTCTTTTTTTGCAGGTTATTTCGCTTCAACGTAAGTGCTCTCTCTGTCTCTCTCTTCCCCTCTCTCTCTATGTGTCTTCTTCTTCTTCTTCTTCTTCTTCTTCTTCTTCTTCTTCTTCTTCTTCTTCTTCATCTTCTTCTTTTCCTTTTATTCTTCTTCTTCTTCTTTATCTTCTTCTTAGTTCGCTATGATTTTCTTCTCGTGTATGTGATTCTTTTGTCATTACTGAATTTTTTTTTCTGTTTCTCTGCCTCTGTCAGTTTATTACTGACGGTTTCCATGCAACTGCGTGGGCCTTTTTCCCTTATATTCTTGGCTATTCTGTTTCTATTCTCTCTCTCTTTCTCTCTCTCTCTCTCTCTCTCTCTCTCTCTCTCTCCCTTTCTCTCCCTGTATATATATATATATTTTTTTTTTCTCTTTCGCTCTATTTCTGTCTCATTATATATACATGTATATATGTGTATCTGTGTGCAAAAATGGTATCACCTTTGTTTTGTTTTTTTTTCATAAAGTTTTAAGAGTAAAAATTTAAATATCACACTTTAGTCAAAAGATTTTGTGTTTTCAACGAACGCAAGTCCAGAAATATATAAAATCACATTAAAAATAAAATCATCTAAAAATCGTTAAAGTAAAAAAAAATGTTCTTGTCCAAGCCTTTTTTATTTTTTTGATAAGATATGAAAAATCAATAGAAATTAATATGCATGAGATTGGACTTTCTTCTGTACTGTTGTTTCTTAATTATCCAACAGCTAATGTTGACTGTAAAGAATTGGGATAAAAAATAAAACGCTTGTCTTTTAATATTAAAACTTGAAATCTCTTCTTCAACGACGATATCAATTTATAGCTCTCTGTATATTTAATGAATTTAAAATTCAAACAAACATTAAAAGCCTTTGTTGCTTTCATGAGCCCAGTCGTTTTGTTTTTTTTCCATACTGTACAAGCCTTGAGTAATTCAAATTGGGAGCGCATCATGGACTCAGAGCGTGTGCCGGTGGCTGAAAGTGTCAGTCCCAGTCTAAACTGGCGTTACATGTGCGCCAAACAACAACGCCATTATACCTGCTCAGCACCGACTGCAGTACGAGATCACAAAGAGCGAGAGCCTTTCTGAATTCCAAGCGAAGGCAGCGACTGTTTCGCCCTCTTCTCCAAATTAATGCCAAAAAACAAACAATCTAAAACAATTTACATTCTACATTCCTTGATCGCAAGTGTTCAAGGTCAAAGTCTCACCTTGACGGCCTAACGTCGATACGATGATGATTTATGCTCTCGTTACGCGAGTCACTAACATAGACACGACATGATGATGATTTACGCTCTCGTTACCCGAGTCACTAACATAGATACGACATGATGATGATTTACGCTCTCGTTACGCGAGTCACTAACATAGATACGGCATGATGATGATTTACGCTCTCGTTACGCGAGTCACTAACATAGATACGACATGATGATGATTTACGCTCTCGTTACGCGAGTCACTAACATAGATACGACATGATGATGATTTACGCTCTCGTTACGCGAGTCACTAACATAGATACGACATGATGATGATTTACGCTCTCGTTACGCGAGTCACTAACATAGATACGACATGATGATGATTTACGCTCTCGTTACGCGAGTCACTAACATAGACACGAAACCATGATGATTTACGCTCTCAGTACCCGAGTCACTAACATAGACTCGACATGATGATGATTTACGCTCTCAGTACCCGAGTCACTAACATAGACTCGACATGATGATGATTTACGCTCTCAGTACCCGAGTCACTAACATAGACTCGACATGATGATGATTTACGCTCTCAGTACCCGAGTCACTAACATAGACACGACATGATGATGATTCACGCTCTCAGTACCTGAGTCATTAACATAGACTCGACATGATGATGATTTACGCTCTCGATACGCGAGTCACTAAGATAGACAAACCTGTAGCTTTTAATTCAAGTACCTGATTCTTTTTTTTTTTTAAAAATATGTGATACTGGATATTTCATCTACGTAGGTTTAGACCTAAACGGAAATGTTGTGTGCTCAACAACCATGCTTTAATTGGTTACTTTAAGTTTCAATAATCTAATTTTTATGTGTTAAGCTTAGGATGTTAATACGGTGATGTAAAATTCATATACTATTTGTAATGAAATACACGATATGAACAATAAATGTTGTAAATCAGGTTATACTTCAGATAACTATAGCTTTCTTCATTCCTGATTATATTATTATTACTTTTTTTTCGCTTTAAAGTTTCACGTAACCGTTTCAACTAAGAATTATAGCACTCTGAAGGCAAAAAGTTATAATGAGTGTCGCTTAAATCAGAAATAAAAAATATTTATTATATTTATGATTCATTTAGGTCTATTTAAACGCCAATAATGATAAAATATTTTTTGGAAGATCAACGTTTTGATTTCTTCGGGACAGAATGCACACACAACACTTTTGGAGTAGACTGTTCAGAAGTCTGCAGTCCCAAATGTGGTGGACCAGACAACGCCTGCTATAACTTCAGTGGATTCTGTATTTACGGTTGTGACGATGGCTATCAAGGAGAAAGATGTGAGGCTGATAAGTAAAATCAAGACTGTTCACATGGACTCGCTATTATAGGGTACCGTTCCGTGTATCGTCTACTGTCTGCCGAATAGCTGACTCTTTCGTAACACGAGTGGGTTCTAAAAAAGGTTATTCTTTCGGTCATTACTTCATAGCTTGGGAAGTAATAAGGCGAGGTCGATAATTTTGTAAAAGGAGAACTAGAACTCAACTTTGTGGGCTCTAAAACAGATATAATAATAATAATAATAATAATAATAATAATAATAATAATAATAATAATAATAATAATAATAATAATAATAATAATAATAATAATAATGATAATAATAATAACTTAATCAATTTCCAGTTGTAATATTTTAGAATTCGAATCAGTATTTTCTGTTATTGGTGAATTAACCACCTGGATAATACCAAGGAAGAAGGGTTGAACACGTTTCACCTTTTAGTTCTGCCTCTTATAGGCAATCAGCTGTTCTAAGCTCGATCAGTATTTGAATTAAACGTTTTATTTATTAAATTTATCATAGAATATTAACGAGTAAAAACCTCTTATTATTTAAAATTGCACTTTCATTCAGCTTTTTCTAACAACAGTTTTAGAAGAAACTGTACAAAAGAATGCAGTGAAAACTGTGGTGGGCCACAGAATACCTGCAACACCGTCAATGGATTTTGCCTGCTCGGTTGTGCTGCTGGCTTTCAAGGAGTTAGGTGTGAATATCGTAAGTAAAGCAATTCAACCAACTGGAATGGTCGTAGATTCTTAAGATCCCAGCTTAGGGGAGGTGAAAAGTGGCAAAAAATCTCGCATGCAGGTAACAGCGTGAGTTTTGGTGCTCATTTTTGTAGTGTTCTTCTTGCATGCTACACAGGGCCGTGCATGCCCCTCACACAAAGTTCTTGTGTTCTTCTTGCAATCTGCACAGCGCCGTGCATGCCCTTCACACGAAGTTCTTGTGTTCTTCTTGCAAGCTACACAGCGCCGTGCATGCCCTTCACACGATGTTCTTCCATAAGAGGCAACGAGGTGAAAAGGTTGTCCGTGTAAACACGGTAGTTCCAGTCAGGAATCTCACTGAGAAGGTCCAACACAACCGAACCTCCCATTCCCATCAAAGGTTGTATCCTCCCTGTGCCTGCGCCTGATATGGCTCCATCTGCACCAGGTACCTGTCTCGGGTGTTGAAGCACCACATTAAATAGCCATAGCGGATAGGCTGTCCTCTAATGGATTGTTTTTTGCTGTTGCAGCCGTAGTAGGACACCATTGATTCATCAATGTTTACAGACTGAGAGAGGAGGAGGGGGAAGATATGCAAACAGCGCTCATTCAGCATCATCAGGAAAGGACGGATCTTCGCCATTTTGACATAGATCATTATGTATGACTGGGTTAATGACAAACTGGTAAAAAGCGGCTGAGCGTTAAGACGACACACTGCTAGTTTGCACCCTCGGCACGCAAGTCATTAATATGGACAAACTGAAGACTTTCAATTTAAGTTTTCCAATTATTTAAAAGCAATTGGTTTTGGGATTTTTATTCACGTAGTCTGAAACTATCAACCAATAAATTAAGTGCCGTGCTATTTAGCGCAGGCAATCATGACCTTGCACGTATCTCTATCTCTTTGTTTTCAATGCATCTATCACACGTCCTACTTTGAGCCACTTTCTAAGTCCATCCAACATCTTCTCAGGCTGTTTTCCCCTGCTGCGTTTTCCTCTGATCATTCCAATCGTCACAAGATGTTTTATTTCTCTCTTCTCGTCACATGGCCATGCAAAGTTTCTTGGCGTTTACGTATTCTAATTATGAGTGATCGCGTTGTGTGGGTTTCTCGTAACACCGTTTTGTTTGATTTCTTAGTACTTTCACGACGTCTCAAAATCGGCTCTCCAGAATTTCAACAGAAGACAGGAGAAAGCAGTCTATACCCTAGTGATGCGAACAATAATGATAACCGCACTAGCTGTAACAATAATACAAGTATCTATGAGAATGACTATATTCCTCAGGGACAAAACCATGCAAATACACTTAATGATCACAACCATAAAATCTCTTCATATCAGTACCAGCCTACTGTTGCAATCGTATAACGTATTGCCTCCAGTTTTTGTGCCTGTTTTGGAAATGTCCAAGTCCTCGCATCCATACATCAGAATGGGTCCAACATTGCACTCCAGGGCTCTTCTTGTGGTAATCGAGATGTGGTTATTTGTTGGTATTGATTTCATTCTATGAACATTTTGTTTTTTTTTTGCTTGCGCTATCATTGATACAATTTCAGTGTTGTTGCATCTATCACTTAATATTAAAATATCCAAATATTTGAACTGATCCCTTTGCAGGAGTTTATTTCCATTGATACAAATATTTGATCTGTGGAAACTCATTGTCTCCATACCTTTCTTGCTTCTTTCTCCTTCAACGATGTCTAATAACTTTAGCAAGTCCTCTTTATTTTCTGCATTATTTAGTGTCATCAGCATATTTTAAGTTGTTTACATTGTGCCCTCCTAATTCAATTGCTGGAAATTCTCCTACGTTTCACATAATCATTTCACTGTATGGAGAGAAAAGGTCTGGGGAAAACACACATCTCTGCCTGACATCAGGTTTCATTTTTCGAAATGATCTAATTTCCTCATCAACGCGCATTTGCTGTCCGTTCCCACAGTATGTCTTTGTTAACTCGTGAAATTTCCCATCTAAATTAAACTATTTTAGTTGTGGGGTTTTCTCATCATTCTCACACTGTAGAATGTCCTAATGTAGTCAAGTTTACCTAGAGTAAATGAGAAGTGTTTTGTATTTATACTGAATAACAATGTGAATTGTTTACGTTGACGTTTTAGGTATTTTTTGCGTCTCTATTTGACCCGTAACTTTCGTAAGATATATTTCCGTCTTATTTATATAATATTTCATGTGATAATGATGCTAATGAAACGTGAATAAGTACAAAATGTCATTAAGCAATATATTTGCTGATCGTTACTCCGTTACTTATTCTGTTTCGATTAATTTTCAAGTTTCATGTTATCTTATAAAAAAATAAATATACGATTCTGAAGGTAAAGGTTTACACTTATGTCCTTAACGTCAGAAACATTATACATATGATTTACAAACTGTCCATTGTTTAAATATTTCTCATACCGATAATGACAAAAATATTTTCTTAAGTGCAATATTTTGATTTCATTGAGACAGCATGCACTAAAAACAACTTTGGACCGAATTGTTCCGAAATCTGCAGTCCCAATTGTGGTGGACCAAACAACGTATTTAGGGTTGTGACCATGGCTATCAAGGAGAAAGGTGTGAGGCTGGTGAGTAATACAAAAATAGTTAACGTGGAATCGTCAAGATAATACAACAAGTCGTGTGTCATCTGGTTCTTTTTTAAAATGATTGTGTCTAATATCTCTCTCTACTGATAAGTCTTTATATAAAAGTAAAATATCATTAGGCAGAGGAAATTTACAAGTAATATAGGCACACCTCAAGGAGATAGCCTTAGCCCGATCCTGTTTGTGGTATATCTTGAAAATGCTCTCAAAGAAGTCAGACCGATACTTCCTGAATCCGAAAAGACTCTTCCCAATGAAATAGCATATGAAGATGATGTGGACTTCATAGCACGAGAGAGAATAGACGTAGCACAGATGCAGAGGGTTCTAAAAAGATACAATCTTGAAGTTAATGTCGATAAAACAGAATATACAATACTGGACAGAAATGAAAAAAGCTGGAAAAACACTAAAAAAGTCGGAACCCTAATTGGAGACACAGAGGGTGTACAGAGAAGAAAGCAACTGTCCACCGCAGCCTTAGCCAAACTACAGAACGTGTGGGTAAGAGACGACAAACTTAAGAAGAAAACAAAACTGAAGCTGTATAGAGCACTTGTCAAATCTGTCTTAACTTACAACTGTTCTACGTGGGCACTAACACAAGCTGAAGAAAAGAAATTGGATGCGTTTCACAGAAAACAGCTGAAGCGGGTTGTTGGGATAAGATACCCAGTAAAGATAACAAACAAGGCTCTCTACAAGCAACGCAATGAACGCCCGCTTTCACTGTATGTTTTGGAAAACAGATGGCGTTTGTTCGGACATATACTGCGACGCGACAGAGAAATCCCAGCCAATAAAGCCATGGAAGGATTCTTTATCCCACAAGGGGACAAATACAGGGGAAGACCAATCACTACCTTGCCAGTGGTCTTGAACAACGACTTGTCCCGATTAGAAAGTAATACTTATGGTCTTAAAACCTTCAAAGACATTGAAAACCTTAAAAAGATCGCAGAACAGAGGGATCAGTGGAGGATACTATGCCCAGGAATACAAAAGGCAGCCGAGGCGTTGCAGTCTGACGACTACGATGCGGAACGGCGATAAGTCAAGTAAGTAAGTCAGAGGTTGTTTGCTTTAAATGAAGAAGATGTAAAAATCAATGCTTGACTTTCTTTTTCTTTTTAAATGTATTAATCATGACTTTTTGTTTAATTTATTTTTTAAAAGGGACAAGCAACAATGCTCATAATATATTATTTAAGGATAAACTCGAGCCATATAAAACGAATCAAATACTTTATAATAAATAACTTTGAAAAGCACCCGCTTTTTTCCGGTTGAAGTTATGACTATCAAGGAAAATGGTATGAAACTCAGGGTTTAAAAAAAGAAATACCTAAACACGTCATAGCGAGACAGGGCCTTGGTAAGCTTTACATACTGTTTATGAAGTCTGGAAAGATATTGTTTGTAAGAGTTTTGTTATCATGAAAAAAAAATAGTGCTTTGTGACCTGTAAGGTCAGCGAATCTAGTAATATAAGTCAGGTACGAAACATTATACTTTTAGATTGTTTGTAAAATTTATAATGATTAATTTTGAAAATTAGCTTTTATTTATAATAACTTTGAATCATTTAAATACAAACCAAAATTGAGTATTCCAGTACGAAACTAGATCTGTTGTGTTTGTATTACTCACAAAAGGAAAAAAAACAAGAAAAAGGGAAAAAAAAAAAAAAAAAATAAAAAAAAAAAAAAAACAACACATGATTCTGAAGTCGGGTATTTACATTTCAATTTTCTTTACAATAC
Source organism: Elysia crispata (assembly GCA_033675545.1). Classification (NCBI taxonomy): domain Eukaryota; kingdom Metazoa; phylum Mollusca; class Gastropoda; family Plakobranchidae; genus Elysia; species Elysia crispata. The sequence continues at coordinate 28,841 of JAWDGP010003269.1, read as the reverse complement.
TCTCATATAGAACATTTATATCTAAAATCAAGATATAATGGGGGAAAAACGGGGGGACTGATCGGTTTCTAAGGAAATAAAAGTTAATAAAGAATTAAAAAAAAACACATTTAGGCATGAAATTTATTTACAGTTAGGTTATTTATGAATAAGATTAGATAAATCTCTCTGGTTTTGCAAAGAGTTCTATAGTTTTTTTGTTTTTTTTTTTGTAACAATCTTTAGTAAATCGTGTTTGGAACGCAACGCTTTTTTTAAGTGCAATTTTTAGTTTGAATATTTACTTAAAGATTCTACTCATACACCATTGTTTATCACAGTAATTTAGGTATTCAATATAGGAAAAATTTGTTCAAAATACAATTCAAAAAGAAAACTCGTGATTTTTAGGTCGAATATTCAAGTACAACACTGTTTCGTATTGACTTTATTAGAATTTTAAAAAGCATATAAATAATTAGAGGCTGACAATTATTAAATGTTATTTTGTTTGTTGAAAAGCTGTTGTGTAATCAGTGTTATGTGCACAAGTTTTCAAATTTTATATGAAATAGGGCAACATGTGTATACAAAAATATGAAATAAATTTGGGATAAGCTTAAAAATCATTATTCTGTTCTATTCTGCTAAAATTTCAAGGAACAGAATTAAGTCTGAGAATTGTTGAGGATTTTATTTAAACAGGTTTTAAGTTAATTATAAAAAAAAATTAAGCATCTTTTGAAAATAAAAGTGATAGAGCGAAAAATATTTAAGACTTTATTATTTGAAATACGATTTTGCATTATCAATAACAACTATTTTTTCCATGTGTGTTTCTATTTCAATATTTTCAGGAACACATTTAACCTACACACACATTTTTCTTCAAACGAATATTGTTCACATTTCAGAAAAAGTAGGTATTCATTGCCTAATATTAGATGAAACAACTACTAACAAATTCGATGTGACAAAATAGTTGAAAGAATTTAAAAATTCGTCCCCCATGTGATGTTGCGCATGGAAAGAAAAAATATAAAATTTGCGAGAAAAATGATAAATGTCTCATAATCTTCAAATTTTATATTTTGAGACTGGTAAAAAGATTAAATAAAGGTGAAATAAAAACTCCATTGGGGGAAAATATGAAAAAAATAATTGGGGGCCGATTATTGATTTACAATTTAAATATTTATTTTTAGTTACTACCGGTGAAAGTCAAGAATTCGAGAAGTCGGTCAAGAATTGGCCAATCTACACTATTGCAGGAGTGATCGTTGTTTCAACGTCTGGGCTGATCATTTGGGCCGTTTCAACCATGTGTCGGCGTAGAGCGTAAGTATAAAGTAAGTTATAATACCTTGTCACAACCAACGTCTGGGCTGATCATTTGGGCCGTTACAACCATGTGTCGGCGTAGAGCGTAAGTATAAAGTAAGTTATAATACCTTGTCACAACCAACGTCTGGGCTGATCATTTGGGCCGTTTCAACCATGTGTCGGCGTAGAGCGTAAGTATAAAGTAAGTTATAATACCTTGTCACAACCAACGTCTGGGCTGATCATTTGGGCCGTTACAACCATGTGTCGGCGTAGAGCGTAAGTATAAAGTAAGTTATAATACCTTGTCACAACCAACGTCTGGGCTGATCATTTGGGCCGTTTCAACCATGTGTCGGCGTACAGCGTAAGTATAAAGTAAGTTATAATACCTTGTCACAACCAACGTCTGGGCTGATCATTTGGGCCGTTACAACCATGTGTCGGCGTACAGCGTAAGTATAAAGTAACTTATAATACCTTGTCACAACCAACGTCTGGGCTGCTCATTTGGGCCGTTACAACCATGTGTCGGCGTACAGCGTAACTATAAAGTAACTTATAATACCTTGTCACAACCAACGTCTGGGCTGCTCATTTGGGCCGTTACAACCATGTGTCGGCGTACAGCGTAACTATAAAGTAACTTATAATATATTGTCACAACCAAAAGCATTGGTTTTTCATTGTATTACATTTTTTTAAAATTTCTTAGTCCAGTCATTTTAAGGGGTGAATCAAGGAAAAAACAATGGTTATGTATCAAACAAAAATAGGGAGAGTACTGTATTGGCGATTGCGGTAATGTCAGTAACCAAAGCTAGGCGGGTCCCGTGAAAGTAATAAGTAAACACAGATCTTCCTGATAAAACGGTTCCACGGATCCCAGATGTCAACGTAAACCAAAGAGAGGCTGAGAATTGTCCTTTAGTCTATTAAGGCTGGACGGGGTCCCGTAAGAGTAATCAGTAATCACGATTTACGGGGTCCCGTCGTAATAGCTCCGCGGGGTCCCGGTACTGTATGTTCCACGAGCCCAAGATCCTCGCGACTGGATGTTGGATGAAACGAAACGGGAGGCGCCCAGTCAGCCATGGCTCTTCCTTTCGCTGTCAAGCAAAGCGTGTCTACCTGCAAGTTTCAAATTATTTCATCTTTTTGGTCTGGTTGTAGTTTCTATCTTTCATTTGGTTCTGACTTTTTGCGATCATATCTCAGTCTCACGGTTCTGCTTGGTTTATCGACTCTCACCTACGGAAACCTTTGTAGGAAACTAGGCCAGTCCTTAAAGAACTAAAAAAAAATACTATCTATTGTGGAATCGTTCTGCATCGCCAGACTATTGGTTTCCAATTACACCGAATGTTAGTAGTAGCATCCATTTAACCTCATCTCATCCTCGAAATGTCATCAACTACAAATAAAATCAATTTTATCAGCCGGATGTTAGCTTGGCATATCAGTGTTTCATCTTTTTCGAGTAAATTAATAATGAATTCTTTTGAAAGGGATCAAAGAACTCTAAACTGGATAATATTGACTAAAAATGTTAACTTTCTACAAGACCATATCTATGTAAAAAATACAATTTTTAGTTATTTTGGTGTGATTTTTGACACAATTCCTTATCTCTTATGCATGCAATAATATCGTAATGAAAGACTAGCTTCATGCGACAAAGAAAAAAAAAGCTCCCCTCCCCCCGCCATCCCCGAAAAAAAATTTGGCAAATGATCGCATTCATATCGTAATGAAAGACTAGCTTTATGCGATAAAGAGAATAATTTTCCTCCCCCGCACTTGAAGGCACTCAACAGAAAATGTACTACAAGAAGAGGCATGTTGAATTAGTGACAGTTTCTGAACTTCAGAATTTGTGATATTGTACCAATTAACGAAATAGTATGATTGTGGGGCAAGAAAGCAAAGGAAATAGTTGAACTTTTTTCAATTTGGACTATAAGTCGAATGCTATTATATTAGGGGGTAGAATTCTAATTGAAGTGGTCTATGCAATACACAATTGCGAAAATGAAGGTTTTTTTTTAAACAAAATACACGCTTAATTGGAAAAAAAAATGAAAATTATGACAGCCACTTTAAAATACAATGACATTTTTTTCTGCTAAGCATATATTCACTTGAGATAGCAATTTGAGAAGACTAGAGAGAAATGTCAAGAAAACATGACCTTTTGAAATATTAAATGGCGACATCTCCAAAAAAAGGTATTAAGGTATAAAATAATATTACTATTATTTATATAGCTCAAAGCTAAAGAACAAGTGCCTCACTGAGGCTTAGCACTTGTAAATCTAAATATCAAAAAAGACCATCTTGACTTTCTTTTTCATCGTATTCAATGCGTTAATTATCTCCTTTCTTCTAAAGTTAGAAGAGATAAGCAACTGGAGTTACCTAATTTTTTTTAATAAAATATCTGAATTGTTTCCTTTTATCCAGGTTATAAAAAGGCCTCAGCACAGTGTGTACATATTATTTATTATATTATATATTGGATTTTATTTTTTCTGTTGTCTTCTGACTTCATTTTTATTATATTTTGATCTTATCTTATTAGCCTTTTCGTGTGGCTTCTTTCTTCAACATTTGAAAGTATGTTTTTTTTTTCCTCACACTGATTTTTTTTTTGGTGACGTGTCAGAAAAATAAAATTGTAAACAAAGTGCATTTTCCTTCGTTCTTTTATTTTGAAAAACGATTAATAAAAATTGTTCAGCAGTGTGCATGAATTGATAGTTTTGGATTTCCTTCATTTTAATATTTTACATCATGCCTAAGTTAAATCAGTTTTCTGTTTCTCAAATCGGGATTGATATTACTGAGTTCTTGTTCGTGAGGAACATTAACATAATCAAGATACATTGAGTTTTTTTTTTTTTATTTACAACTCTAAAAAAGTCTATTGCCAAAACTCATGGGCCGGATAATGAAAATATGGAAGAAAAAAGTGTAAAAGTTTTTGGCTTGCTTAAAATTATCAAATTACAATGATTAATATGTGCAATTTCCATTAATCAGACATAAAAATTTAGGTTAGTAAATACTTAGAAGTACTTTTATAATCGTTTACTTTCCTTAATTTTTTTGGGGATATCATATAAAAAAAATTCAGTGTCTATATTATTATGATTAAATACATGTATACATTATTCTATCTTGTTTTATACCGACCAGCGTAAATACATAGTTTTATTACCATAAAAGTTGTGAAAATGTAATAAACAAAATAAAAAAAACCCACTGCAAATGTACGTTTGTAAAAAAATATGTAGATATAAATAACAAGCATGCGAATAAGGGATTGAATGAAATATAAAATTATTTTATGAGGCTTTATATAACTTTATATGATCAACAGTTATGAGGTATAAAGAAAAGCCTTGATTATTAAGGTAGAAGGAACAGAAACAGCTTCTTATGATAAACTAAAATAGAAATATTATGATATAACGTCACATGCAAAGTTGAGCATTTCGAAAATACCAGAGAATCTCTACGCTGGGCATGTGGATCTGAGTCATTGACAGATTGTTCACAGGTCATAACAGACTACGGACTCACAAGATTGGAAAATCTCTACATTGGCCTTGTGGCTTTGAGCCATTGACATCTGCTCATACTCTTCAGAGCACAGTTCAAAGATTGTATTCCACCAAGAGCGAATAAAAAACACTAGCAACCTTATAATATGTTGATGAGTTCATATGACATGATTACAGGGAAGATGAGTCTTTCTATATGGACAGTTTTTTAAAAAAACACTGCATCAATATATAAGACATTTTTACATTAGCTGTGTGATGGTAATGTGTAACATATCTGATTTATCTTTAGTGGTTAGTACAATAAAACCATAAAAGTTTGTACACAAAAAAGGGTAAAAAAACGCCATATATAGTACACATAAGCCCCAACTTTGATTCTCAACTGTAAATTTCTGACGAAATTGTTGGGAAACTGAGTAGATTTTTATTTATATTTATTTACACAGTAAACCCTCAGAGTTCTTGTGGTTTTGTCCTGAATGTTCCCCAAAACATCCTTAACAGCATGGATCGATGTGTACGACTGTATACGTCTATATGAACATTTAAATTTCATATTTATATTTCCGCCATCATATTCATTTGTACCGATAGGATTATATAATGCATTAGGACTAAATAAAAAACATGCTTTGGCTAAATTTTTTTTAAAACTGACTTTAGTTTTACAATAAATATTTCTTATTATATTGACCGGGTTGATGGTATTACAAAAATATTTATGACTGTCCATCCACTGAAGGTTTATATCCCTTCCAGAAAACAGCTTTAAGAAACAAATACAGTATGTGTAAATGATACTTACAAAATAGTTACATGACACACAAGTTAAATTCCTTTCTCAACATCGAATGTAGATTTCAAACACTACCAGAAAATCACCGTTTGACAATTACATTTTAGAAAAAGAAATACATAATGCGCTACGCCCTAAGAAGATATCACATATATACATCTTTTTCAACAATAAGAGAAACCAAACACATGTGTTTCAAAATCACCAAAAACAGCCACACACACATCTCCACTCACACTCACACCCCACAGTCGACCCCTACAGTGAGGATGTCTCCAGAGCTCTCTGTCCCAGCGACCGTCTGATGTGACCAAGTGGAGAGAGTCGGTCCTCCAGTCTGAGACAACAAACCAGCCATCCTGGAGAGTGGCAACGCCAGCAGGGCGCTCTATCTCTGGAACTGTGGAGACACATTCAGAAACGGAAATTAATACAATGTTGTACATAAGGAAATGAGACAAACGCGAGTTACAGTCAGACTCGGCTTGTTCAGAATGTTGAGGATGTTAAGCATGGAATACAGGCAGAGACAGTTGGGGTAAATATGAACATGACCAAATTTGATTTAACTCAAACAAAAGCAATATGAGAAACAGATAGAGCAGGAAATGAATAAATATATATATATATATATATATATATATATATATATATGCGTGGTATAAACTATAACACATTATACATATATTTATCAATTACGATTAGAAGAAAACACATAGATAGGCTTAAGCGGAATGGAAAAAAGGGAGAATTTTAGAAATGCAGCGACAGAATAAATAAAAGAAAGAGAAAGGGAAGAGGAGAGAGAGAGAGGGAGAGAGAGAGAGAGAGAGAGAGAGATAGAGAGAGAGAGAGTGAGAGAGAGAGAGAAAGAGAAAGAGAGTGAGAGAGAGTGAGAGAGAGAGAAAGAGAGAGAGAGAGAGAGAAAGAGAGAGAGAGAGAGAGAGAGAGAGAGAGAGAGAGTGAGAGAGAGAGAAAAGATGTGAACGAGGGGAAGAAACAGGATGGCACCGTCCACACCATTCCTTTGAAAACATACACACAGACACACAAAATCAGAAATATCACATAAGAACAATGTTCCTGAAATACCTTGAATAATCAATTTCTCTTTATCTGTCACAATCCCTTCTTTGAGGCTGTTTTATAAGAACTGATTGAATTATTTCAATTGATTTTTTTCCCTTAAACCTGTTGTGGGCATAGATCTAAATTAATTCGACACAACGAAATAGCACACACACTTTGTACGCGAAAAAAAAATATTCGTTGATATACATTTTTTTAAATTTGGTTATAATGTAGAACATGATAGAAAGATAGAAATCTGATAGACTTAAGGTACAGAAAGCAATACCAACATACAACTAGCTAAATGACAAAAGAAACGGAATAGATCGACAGGCTAATTAGCATTAGCACATTGCAAAATAAACATAAACAAAAAATTAAGATGAAACTTTTGATAATGTTACCAATACGAACCAGAAAAGCGGTTGAAGGAGGCAAACACACACAAAAAAAAAAACACAATTAGTTTATATATATATATTTAAAAAAAAATTAACAAGGTTTTATGTGTAACCACGAGAAGCAAAGCATTCTGTGTGTTCCTTCATTGGCCAACATGGAAATACTTTTTAAGACCATTGTTTTATAATATTTTAGTGCAGTGCTGGGCCCCAAGAGCTGACAAACCTGCATTGTGGAACATTATCTTTCCGTCGCGAATCTTCACTTTAGTCAAGTTGTTCATGGTACACATGAACAAACACCCGTCCTGCGTGACTGTCATGTAGTCTGGATTTAACATTTTACCTGAGAGTGGAGAAGAGATGCAGTTCAAAACACAGTGTGCCCATAGTTTTCCTTCTTTATATAAACATTTGTTAATAGTTCTTTAAATACGTGTCCCCTAAGTTCTATGTACTCTTACATTTGTATGCATATCGTCTCCTAAGTCTTGCAAAAAATTACGTTCCTTAAGAGTTCCATACTTGATATTTTAGTTTTCTCCATGTTACGGGCATCTTAAGCTCTTTAAAAAGTCTATGCTATAAGCTTTCTACATGATCGTCCCATGAAGCAAGTTACAATGATATTACAATGATATTATAAGTGTAGGGAGGCTGGTATAGAACTTACATTTATTTGTGGCAGTAGCAGTAAGACTTTAGAACAGATCTTTAGTGTGTCAATTATCAGCCTGTGGGTGGAGCCAAGTGCATTTCTAGCTTCTTAATATTATTATACTTAGTATAATGGCGGGAAACAAGCCTCCGCCCCTCTAGCGGTTTATTCCTATTTCTTCAACAATTCGAAAGATACTTTGTTGTTAATGATTACATTGACTAGCCGATCTATTCTTTTATTCCTGTCCAACTGGCCAGAGAAGCTTTTCTTCGGTCGGCTTTGGGCGTACTTTGATTCGCGGAGCTTGGGGAATTTAGGGAGACTGCTGGTCGTATTCAGCTATGTGATGCTTTGATCGGTAGATGCTGGATCGTACGTAGATGTAACGATGGCTACCGTAGATTCTATGATCTCGGGCGGGTGGTGTTTTAGTTGGGGAAATGGGTTGTTCCGTTCGACGGAGTAGATTTTCCTCGGTCGGCATTGGCCCTTGTTTTAGGGACGAACTGGGAAACCAGGGAAGTCTTTGACGGGGGACTTTGCCGACTGAGTTTATACTACATGTATAAATTGTAGAGCTCGGAAATACTTACTGTCCGTACCTTTTTGGAGTATCTGGAGGCCACGTTGGATAGTAGTATTGTTTGGAATTGCAGTGAGAAGTTATTGTGACCATTCCTAGTGGATATTATTGAATTATTGTGAAAGCTACTTGTGTTGGATTATCATTTGTTGTACATGTAATTCTACGTGATTATTATCGTGACTCGGGCGTTGGCTGACTAATAGGCATTTTAACGAGATCTAGTATTAGGCATTTTTACTAAGGCATTTTTATTGGGCATTTTGGCTCGATATTTTTTTTGTTCCTTTTGGATCCTCTTTGGATTTTGTATTTTATTCTTTGAGAATTGGTTTCATACATTGCTAATTGAGTATTCGTGGAATAAACATATTATAGGTGGTAACTTTAACTTCTTCTTTTTTGTGTTCTTCCTTTTCTTCCGACACCCACTCATATTAGTTAGGGAACAGTGGCCTTAGTACGCCACTGATACTCAAGGACCCGAGAGTTTGAACTTTGTGGTATTGCACTGCTGCTAGGCACGCTACCATAACCAGTTAAGGCCAGCAATTACTTAAAGTAGGAAGAAGCACTGGGCTTCTGCAGATAACTAGACTAGTGGGTCCTACAGTAGTAACTAAGTAAAGTTGGGAATCCACCCAGCAAGGTCTAGTTACATAAGCTACCTATGTTTCACGCTCATAAACAGTACAGTACTTTTTTCCCTTTAAAAATAATAAAATAATATGCAACTTCTCTCTCCATATCCTGAACTAAAGCTCCAAAAATGTATGCTAAAAACGTATTTAATTTATCGTTACCAAAGTTCATCAATGCGATGATTAAATTACTTTTGCATGTTTACTGTCCCATAAGTTCTGGAATAAACTCATGCCATTATTGCTCGTTGTTTATCTCCTCATAATTTATCCGATGTTTGAAACAAGCACTCAATAATTATCGTCCCCTAAGTTATGTAAATAATTGAATCGTATTATTGCTCCCCTGTAATTTTTGTTCCTAAGTTAGAAACGGGCAGGACAAGAAGTAGATGCCAGTGAAAAAACTGATGCTACATGTTTATCGTAGAAAAGTGGAGAAGGGAGAAGAAAACACGTTTCTCATTGGTTACAAAGTTATACCTAAATGACTGTTGGGGTAGGTAACTGGCGCAAAGGCTTTTGTTGATGGTCCAACAGAATTGTCCAGAGGAAAATATACTTTTTACTATCGGGAGTGGTTAAAAGCACTCACTCAATCTTTCTTTATCCCTCTGCTTCAACTTTCTCTCTCTCTCTCTCTCTCTCTCTCTCTCTCTCTCTCTCTTTCTCTCACATTCGCTACAAGTGAGGTAAAATACGCTTTCGTCACATCTCTCTCGCGTCCAGTGTTTCATACCATCAGATTTAGCGAGCTGACCTAGTGTCCCATGAGTGTCAATAATGACATATGGGGAGGTTAGGGGCCTACCCGACTCTAGTTGCACAGCTACTTGTAGAATCTATGTGTCTTGTATAGATAAAGGAAACGATATATCTCAGTTGACATTGTTGTTCTGTATTCGGGTGTCTCTAGGGTGTGGATCAAGTGGGTTTCTTTACTCTGTTAACTTATCTGATCCTGTAAGATGTCCTAATAATGCTAACATTGTTAATAATAAGGTCTGGATGATAGTCTATGGCTATGATGTTAACATTGTTAATAGTATGGTCAGGAATATGGGCTATAGCAATGATAAAAACCTGGTTAAAAGTTTTCGTCTAGAAGATTGCTTATGGCTGTGATGTTAAAATTTTGCATAGTGTGTTCTAGAAGATCAAAGTGTTTCGCCCCTAATAAGCCTTTTGACATTTATTATATGGAATCTATCTTTTTTTATTATTTTTTTTCTAATGCATTAATTTCTATGTAGCTCATGAAATAATTTATGCTGTGTGAAGGGCAGAAAAAAGTGTCAAGATTTGAAAGATTTTCAATTGTTGCTGAATGGCAGCAGGGATGACGCAAGTGAGGTATTCACCTGCTCACTTTGTCATTGCCTCTCAACTTTTGTAATACTTTTTTGCTCTTGTTTCCATTTTTCCCGCTTCCTCTTTTTTGCAATAAATTACTAGTGCGAGGGAGGGGCAAGCGATCACAATATATAAAATATAAGAGAGAGAGATAGAGAGAGAGACAGAGGCAGACAGAGGCAGACAGAGACAGACGGACAGTCAGACAGAGAAACGTACAGACAGAGATATGCTTTATAGTTTCAAACAGTATAAAATATTAATCCAGAGTGACCATTGTTGGACACATTCCATCTATAAAGTTTTAATATCAAGATTCCAACATATGGCAGAAAACAAATTTTACTTTAATTCTCTAATGAGATAGAAAATAAAGTATGAGTTAAAATACGAGAGACATCAAATTAGTGCACGAAAAAGAATGTGATCGCTCTTATTCCACATAATGATTAATTTAAAAGAAGCAAAGTAGAAAAAAAGCAAAACGTCTTAGAGATGTCACAGACGGACATAGAGTATAAAAAATTATAGCAATTGTTTTAAGATCAATAAAGCAATAAAAAAAATAAATAAAACCACACCACGTACACAAAATAACAGTGATATTGAGAATTATAAATATTACGTGTCTAGAGACTTACTCAATCGACGCATGACGCGGCCCGTCATGTCAATCAAGTCAATCCCTGAACCACCATCGTACCCTACAGCCAGGGTCGCGCTGTCTACCGCTGTTATAGCCTAGCACAGACAGAACGCCTGTATGGAGGTCTGTGGAGGACACAACCAGAGACTCAGGGCCAGGTAACTCTTCTCATCACACAAGTCTCTCAAACTACCAGGTATTTTTTTCATCTTGCTCTGATAGCCTTAGAATGACATAAAGTAACTGAGATCTTAAACCAGAAGTTACTTGTTATAACTCGTCCACAGCAAGGGGATCATAAACAATGCCATGTTTAAAAGATACAACATGTCTACCGTTATTTAACCATGAAATGAAAAAAAATGTTTTATATAACTATCCACGCAGAGACATCTCCAGTTTTCTCATTATAAATATTATCTTTTGATACATTCGAAATTTCATGCACGCAAATAAAACCGTCGTGTTACGCACGCAATTCAATATTGAATCTCTATTGCATTCCTCGCTATAATCTGGAAATGACTGTACTCGTTTACTAGAGTGGGCGAGAGAGAGGAATGTCTTGGAGATACGAACGCGTCTACAAACAAGAGCAATTGATACCATGTTTGCACGCTAGAACGGTGGGGCCTTTCGTATGGCTTTAATATGCAAAGGGTTTTCGAGAATACTTCGGCGCTGGAGAGTGCTAAGAATAAGATGTATGACGTCAGGTTGTTTTGGTAAAAAGTTTTTCGTATGATTCCTTTTTTGGAATTTTCTATTTTTAAATTATGAAATTTCGCACGCAATTTTGTTACTGCATGCCCTTAAATGCATTGTTTATGTCATTTGGTATTTATGTAGGTTAAGATTATCTATGGTATAAAAGGAACATGTTTCGATATAGAAGACAGAAACTGCGATTTGAGTCCTGAGCTGAGGCTAGGAGCATCGATGTTTGATTAAGTGAGGCTGTTGTGATAAAGCGTTACTTTGACTTATCAGCCTGTGCGCGCTGATACTGTGTTGTTGATATTTCTCAGATTAATATAAGTATATAAGTTCTATATCTGCTGGCTTGTGATTTCTTTGACTCAAGTAGTATTGAAAAACCTGTACCACAATAATTGTTAACCTGATCAACCTAGACCGAAGCATAACATTAAGTGTATCGACCGGCTAGGAATAATCCAAGACGAGGCGGAGCATATCACAATGGAAATCTTAACTTATCTCATGTCTTTAAAGAATGAAGACGTTTTTTTTTTTGTCTTCAGAGAAATGGTTTTATGTTCAGCAAAGTCCATCTATCTATGTCAGTATTCTAATCAATCAGAAGAGAGGATGGATATTTTTGCGTCTTAAAAGGACAGTGGAGCGACATCCGTGTATAATTATGATGTCTACATCTGTGTGCCAATAGGTGCGTAGAAAGACATCTCTGTGTCTGGTGTGTATCCTAAAAAGAGGTTGAAACACCCCCGTGTTATATTTATACATCTGCATTATGGATACCAGGTACAGAAACAGCCCTGTGTCTGTTGTCTGCTTACATGAATCTGGTCATTGATATCTGTATCATAATAGGACGGTAGAGAGACAGCCCTGTGAATGATGTCTGTTTTCATTAATCTGGTCCATGATATCTGTATCTTAATAGGACGGTAGAGAGACATCCCTGTGTCTGTTGTCTGTTTTCATTAATCTGGTCCATGATATCTGTATCATAGTAGGAAGATAGAGAGACAGCCCTGTGAATGATGTCTGATTTTATTATTGTTTCTTATAGATATATAGTGCTAACTTTTTTACCTCTCAAATTCTTGTTTTCTGTCTGTTCGTTTACGTCCATTATTATCTCTTTCTATCTCTTTATCAATCTACATCTACATATATATATATACATATATCCTCATTAAGAAAAATTCAATGAACAAAAACAAAAACTTTATTAAAAGTGACTTACATGCTGGGTTGAATAGACTAAGAAGATAAATCGCTAAAAACGACCAAGCCCATGTTTTAACAGGACATAAACAAACTAGATTCTTTCTGATATGAAGATACATCTTTGACTGAAACAAATATATTATTGAAAGTAAAGACTGCATTTAAACGACGATAGAGGCTGGACTAGACAGATCTAGATCTAAGGATATAAAGATGCAAGTGAATGAAAATAAAAAAATAAGGTATACTAAAGTTAATCTTAAGCCTAGATCTAACTCAAGACTGACAAATTGAACGGGGGGCGAGAAAAGAGGATGAAGGACAGATAGTATGGACTGGATCGAACCCACATCTCGATACAGGAACCATCCATCTAAAAAAGACATCAAGACTGTGGTCATGAACTAACATCACTTGTGAAAATAAATCATGTTCTTATCTTTCTAGGATATGCTGTCACTTGCTAAACTGTTGTTAAATCATGTTCTTATCTTTCTAGGATGTGCTGTCACTTGCTAAACTGTTGTTAAATCATGTTCTTATCTTTCTAGGATATGCTGTCACTTGCTAAACTGTTGTTAAATCATGTTCTTATCTTTCTAGGATATGCTGTCACTTGCTAAACTGTTGTTAAATCATGTTCTTATCTTTCTAGGATATGCTGTCACTTGCTAAACTGTTGTTAAATCATGTTCTTATCTTTCTAGGATATGCTGTCACTTGCTAAACTGTTGTTAAATCATGTTCTTATCTTTCTAGGATATGCTGTCACTTGCTAAACTGTTGTTAAATCATGTTCTTATCTTTCTAGGATATGCTGTCACTTGCTAAACTGTTGTTAAATCAATTGAGATAAAGATGTGACAACAAACGGAAACTTCAGACTTTAAAGTCAAAGTCAAAACCCTGTTTAATCTAGGGGTCTCTTAAAGTGAAAACAAACATAAACTTCAGGCTTTAAAGTCAAAGTCAAAACCCTGTTTAATCTAGGGGTCTCTTAAAGTGAAAACAAACATAAACTTCAGACTTTAAAGTCAAAGTCAAAACCCTGTTTAATCTAGGGGTCTCTTAAAGTGAAAACAAACATAAACTTCAGGCTTTAAAGAGAAAATAAAAATCCTGGGTACTCTAGGGATCACTAAAAAGTAAAAACAAACAGAAACTTCAGACTTTAAAGTCAATGTCAAAATCCTGGATGATCTAGGGGTCTCTTAAAATGTGCTGTCACTCACCAGCTGTGTGACGGAGTCTGGAGTAACCTCCAGTATAGCGATTGCCTGGTCCCATGGCAAGGTCACTGCGACCTTCCAAGTGTTGCCTGGACCAGACTCAATCAAGGCTAAACGGTAAGGAGGACTGCTGAGCTTCAGGATTTGAAGGTAGTCACCCTGGAAAAATGAGAAGAGAGAGAAAAATTGAGAGAAGGAGAGAGGTGAGAAAAAGGAGTAGTAAAATATATATGTATACCTATGTCTAAATCTATCAATCTAGCCGTCTATGTATCAATCAAATTCGCTCTCTATTTATACAAATATATTTCTCTATTCTATAAGATAATTATATCTCCTTGTTTCTATTTTTCTCTATACATATGTCTCTTGTTTGTGAATCTCTTATTCACAGACGTTTATGTACATTTATCGTTCAATAGTTACATGTCTGCTTTCATCCTTCTCCCTTTCTTCCTGTCCTTCTGTGGGCCAGCCTGTATGAAATATGTCAATTGCTATTCCTTTATACTTGTCTCTTTCATCAGTATTTCTTCCTGCTTGTCTCATTTTTTTTCTCTTTCACATTAACATTTCTATAACCTTTCGTCCTATATTCTATTCCTCTTTATTCTTCAAATTTCAGTCCTCCCTTATCACAATGTACTATCTCTCTCTCTCTTTCTCTCTCTCTCTCTCTCTCTCTCTCTCTCTCTCTCTCTCTCTCTCTCTCTCTCTCTCTCTCTCTCTCTCGCAGGGACCCCACCAGTGGTGGATGGATCGGTTATAGATCGCTTTTCAGGCCGGCCGCACCAAACTTAGGGAACGATATTCTTTCTAGAGCTAGACTGCCAGGAAGTATACTTGGTCTTCGTCTTTGATTCTCGAGATTAACAACTTTTTACGCGAATTTCTATGGAACTACGTTCGCAAAAATGTTTGTGCTAGGATCCACTTTAAAGCCCAAGGTTTTCAAATAATTTTTACGTCACATAAGAAACATTCTACTTGATATTTTCAAAATGTGCTCTGTGTTTAAAAATGCCTGGAATCCTAATTGTTGTGGTAGTTATCGAGCTTCTGAATGACTATTTCAAAGCAGGAAAAAATATTGCTGCTCAAACCCACTTAAATATTTCAAGAAGGTACAGCTTAATTTTTTTAAGAAACTTCTGGCGCGTTGAGATTTTGTTGATATTGTGTGATAAAAACGACTCTGTCGATTTTCTTTCCAGATAGTGGAAAATTGTAGTTTTTATTTAAAAAAATCCATCCAGCAATCTTTACAATTCGTATTGACTATAAAGATCTACCTTCATAAAGGCCACACGCTTTCTCCGACTAACAAAATAAATGTAACCACATGATATCCAACATTGATACACATCCTTGGTTTATCACTGTCGTTAAAACTACTCTCCATCTAGTACTAAACCTTTGTCTACCTTGTAGTTCAAACCTATGATAAATGTATATACCTGAAAGTCTTTTCTTAAAGCACGTGCGATATAGTTATACGTTTCTCTTATAGGTCAATAATACATAATTCCCATGCGTAAAAACGGTATGAGTATCAATATATATGAAGGGCCGAGTCACAACTCTAAGATTAAGGGGAACAAGCGGCACAATAAGGAGACGAAGAATATAAATGCAGTCGTAGGTAAAGCATGTGTAAAATTTCATCTGAAAATTGTCGCAATGGCCCCAGTTTGTTTCTTTAAAAAGTATCGTGTAATGAAACACCGCTGCTAATTCCTGGACATCAAAACCTCTTGGCATTTCTTACATTTTTTAAAAATAGAGCATACATTATTTTTCCTAATACGGTACCTCACATTTTGTGATTTTGGTTTACAATGACACAACCAGTTTGGATGAGTTAGATGTTTACATATTCTGAAAACCCATCTAAAACACCCCAGCTCACAATCAGATATCCAAGTTTTAGCTGGTAGTTGATCTCATTATTTGATCAGATTACAGTGTTGGGGAGTTGGCAAACTAAAGAGCTGCCGGTAAGCGTTTTTGTTTGCAATTATTTATCTTTGTTTATTTATTTTTCTTCTTTTCTCCGTCTTTCGCTATCACTAATCTACTTGAAAAATACGTTTATCTCCTTTCCTCTCCCTCATTCCTCTTCCTTGCATGCTCGTCTACTAGCTGTGGAACACC